>JAVIAB010000108.1:77238499-77283060 GCA_032433765.1 Megaustenia siamemsis
TGAAGCTTTAACAATACCGTTTTTTTTCTCTATTTTTTGTTTCATTTCTCCTCACAATTAGCTTCACTTCAGCTTCTAATTTTAATTCATTTTTTTGACTTGACCTTACTGATTTCTTGCGCCGGGATCGGTGAACCACAACCATCCAGACACTTGCTTCACATCTTTGCGGTATCTCCAGAAACAGACTAACCTGCCTAGTCTGGCCAAGCGAGTAGGGATCGAAGAGGGAAGACAACCCGGTACTCTAAAATAGCGTGCTGAAGTCGGATGTGTTGAGCCGAAAGGCGCAACTATCAGTCCTACTGGAAACTAAGACAAAACGTATCTACGCCCACTTAATGCCCTCAGGAGACGGATGATGAAGACGACAATCAATTCCTCTAAGGGTGACTGGTTGGTCTGGAGGCAAAAACGCGGCCTCGAGACAGAGAGGTTGTGAGTTCAAATCCCGGCTGTATAAGTTGGGATTTTATTTATGATTTCTCCCTATGGTAACCAGCCCTGGTCTCAGCAGTGTGATTCGGCTTGAAACGCCAATTACTGATGGACGGGACAAATATGATTACCTCTGAAGACGGAGTTATCTGCCTGTGCGGCGAGGGACCCTTGTGCACACGGCTATCAGAAAAAAAAAACGTAATAACACGCAAAATTCAATTCCTAGTCTCTAGGGACCTCATCAGAGGTAAAAGCTTGCGAACGAAAAAAAAAAAATTCCTCTAGAGATCACCGGGAGAATGAAGGAAAGAACGAAAGAGAAAAACTAAATATCCTTTGAATATTTACCGGGTTCCAGGAAACTAACTCTAACTGTTATTGTCTCCCCTGGATCGGTTATTGTACCCCTGCTACCCCCCTCCCGCCCCCCCCCAAAAAAAAAAAAGAAAAAACAAAAAGTGACAGCCTGAAGAAATCACTATCCAGATATGCTATTTTATTCTTCCACTGACTACAGCTAAGGAAGGCGTCATGTCCGTAATTGGAAATTCGACACCGCCTCAAATTTCTAAAGCGGAAAGCTGCGATGACAAGACAACTTTGTTCGGGAACTGACAAAACGGACATTAATGCTCGGAGAATTGAAATACGGCCCGGACAAGTGGGTACGATAATAAATAGACTAAACCGGACTATGGTGTCTTCTAGTAGACGAATGGGAGAAGCATGTTTTCATTTGAGTGTCTGACCAAGCATAAATAGTAGAGAGACTGAGATAGGCAGACAAACAGACAAACAGATAGACTAAAACAGAGAGAGAGAGAGAGAGAGAGAAATAGAGGAACGGATATGCTTGCTTGCGTTCGCCCGATGACTAAAGTATTCTAGAGTATTCGTAGATTGTAGAATTCCTCTTCGTCATCCGTCCTTAAAAGTTAAGTGGACGTTTCTGCGTTGTGTTGTGGTTTGCAATATAACTGTTATATTTGCGCCTTTCGGCCCAACACATCCGACTTCAGCACAGGAGGAACGGATATAAGTTTTGTAATGTTTTCTTTCCATAATATTTGTATCTAGTGGTAATTTATCTATCTATCTATCTATCTATCTATCTATCTATCTATCTATCTATCTATCTATCTATCTATCTATCTATCTATCTATCTATCTATCTATCTATCTATCTATCTATCTATCTATCTATCTATCTATCTATCTATCTACATACCTACCTACCTACCTACCTACCTACTTACCTATCTATCTATCTATCTATCTATCTATCTATCTATCTATCTATCTATCTATCTATCTATCTATCTATCTATCTATCTATCTATCTATCTATCTATCTATCTATCTATCTATCTATCTATCTATCTATCTATCTATCTATCTATCTATCAATCTATCTATCTATCTATCTATCTATCTATCTATCTATCTATCTATCTACCTACCTACCTACCTACCTACCTACCTACCTATCTATCTATCTATCTATCTATCTATCTATCTATCTATCTATCTATCTATCTATCTATCTATCTATCTATCTATCTCACTGTTTGTATGTCTGTCTGTCTATCTATTAATCTGTCTGCCTATATATTAATCTTTCTGCCTATCTATTAATCTGTCTGCCTATCTATTAATCTGTCTGCCTGTCCGTCTGGAGTAACAGAAAGAGGCGGTGAACTGAAGAACTATTTACTCCGCGCGCTGTCAGACAATCTTCATTTACACCAAAGCCATCCTGAAGTTATATCTCTCCGCCAATTCACCGGCACTTTACATGATTAATGGCGGACGCCACTGTCTGACATCCTGTCCCCAGATTCTGAATCTACTGGCACAACTGCTGATAATAGTAACCTTTAGGGTTTGGAACTTGGAAGGTACTTTGCTGTTCTTATAGTTTTACTTCTCAAACTGTTTGTTTATTTATTTACTTACTTTCCAACTTCAGGGCGTTAGAAATTAGGAAAGAAAGAAGAAATGTTGGTAGAAAGCGAATGATAAGAGAAACACATACAACAAAAAGGTAAAAGTATGGCCAACAATCTTTCTTTTATATCCTCTTTCGTCAATTTGTTGTTTCTTTGAAGCATCGCAGGAGAAATGTGAAATGTTTAAAATAATCTTATTAGTAGTTGATAAGGCCGTTCTTGTAAGGTGTCGCTATTATATATGATAGTTGATAAGGCCGTTCTTGTAAGGTGTCGCTATTATATATGATAGTTGATAAGGCCGTTCTTGTAAGGTGTCGCTATCATATATGATAGTTGATAAGGCCGTTCTTGTAAGGTGTCGCTATCATATATGATTGTTGATAAGGCCGTTCTTGTAAGGTGTCGCTATTATATATCTATCTTTTGACCTTTCGAGCCGTAACCGGCCCATAGAGCGTAGACCAAGATACACCTTCTCCTATATGAATTTTTGTTCTAGCAGTTTTCTTTTAAAGATATTTTATCAAATCTCGCCATCTGTCTCTGTTCTGTGCAAGCAGTTCTATCTCATTGAGGGAGCCGATTCCTGCTGCTCTTGCCTCTCTCATCAATGTTCTTCTCAGTGTCTCCCTGGGTCTTCCTCTTTTTCTTTTACCTGTTGTTTCCCATATGAGGGCTTGCTTTGCTATTCGATTATTATCTCTTCTCATCACATGTCCAACGTATGACCATCGTCTTTTCTTTATTACTGAAGATATTAGTGGTTGATTGGCGATTTCTCTAATTTCCTCGTTTGTTTTGAATTCGTTCCATTCTATACCAAGTATTTTCCTTAGACATTTATTTTCGAATGCGTTCAACTTTGTTTCTATATCTCTTGTTGTTTTCCAGCTTTCACACGCATACATAAGGGTTGATAGTACATTTGATTTGAATAGCCTAAGTTTTGTGTTTGTGCTAATGAGTTTTGATTTCCACAACTTTTCAAGGCTTCTGAAAGACATTGCTGCTTTAGCCAGTCTGATTCTAATTTCTTTGCTCGTATCCCCTTCTCGATCAATGTGACTTCCAAGATAGATAAAGTGATCGATCTCTTCTACTGGTTTGTTTTCCATGTATATTTTGTCACTTGTTGGAATTAAACTTTTCATGACTTTAGTCTTTTCATGATTGACCTCAAGCCCAATTTTGCTGGCTATTGATAATAGTTCATTTGTGTTTTCCTGCATCGTTTTTATCTGACTGCTGATGAGAACTATGTCATCAGCAAAGTCGAGGTCCTCCAAATGGTCTCCTTGTATCCATTCGATGCCTTTATTACCAGTGCAGCATTTCTTCATTATGAAGTCCATAACAATTCCAAATAACAAGGGCGATAAAATACATCCTTGTTTAACCCCAGTTTCTATTGGGAAACATTCGCTCAGTCCTTCCTCTGTTCGAACTGCACATGTGTAACCATCATACATGTCTTTGATAATATTTATGATTTTTGATGGTAAACCATATTGCTTCAGAATTTTCCACAAAGAATCTCTATGAATACTATCAAATGCTTTTTTGAAGTCGATGAAGTTAAGTACAAAAGGTTTTTGCTTTTCAATGTGTTCCTCCAATATAAGTCGTAGAGTGAAAATGTGGTCAAGACAGCTTCTCCCTTTTCTAAACCCAGCCTGTTCTTCACGCATTACTGTATCTATTGAATCCTTTATTCTATTTAGGATGATTTTACAGAATAACTTTGAGGCAACTGACAAAAGTGTCACGCCTCTCCAGTTGTTACAATCTCTAAGATTGCCCTTTTTTGGGATCTTAACAATGATTCCTTTTTTCCATTTATGAGGCGTCTTCTCTGTTTTCCAAATGATGTTGAACATTTTTTGGAGATGTATTAAATTATGGCTATCAATTGCCTTGAGGATCTCAGCTGTTAACTTATCCACTCTAACAGCCTTGTTAATGGTCATTAACTTTAAGGTGGTTTCTATTTCACTCAAGGTGAAGTCATCTAAATTTACATCTAATTCTGCTGCTGGTGTTTCAGCTTCAAAATCTATTAAACTGTGAGGTAGTGGACGGTTAAGAATTTCTTTGAAGTGTTCCGCCCAACGGGCTTTTATGTGTGTGCTTGTTGTTAGCATTAATCCAGATTTGTCTAGAATTGGTGTTCCACTGGATGTATAGGTGTTTGTCAGCATCTTTTGTACAGTATAGAGAGTTCTGCTGTCTCCTGTAATTGCAGCTGTCTCTGCTTTCTCTGCCAAGTTGTCTATATAAGCTCTTGTATCTCTTCTTGCCGAACTTTTCACTTTGTTGTCTAATTCTTTGTATGTTGCTTTTGCCAGAACCTTTCCAAGATCTGTCTTTACATTAGTCACGGCTCTCTTTGCTTCTCTTCTTTCTTTGATGTATTTCCATGTGGTGTCTGAGATCCAAGCTCGTTTTTCCATTTTCTTCAGTCCAGCACTTGCTTCTGCTGCTGTCATTAGTATTTTGCTCTGTGAGTCCCACATTTCATTGATATCTAAGTCTATTTCACCGAGTGCTGAATAACAATTACTTAGCTCTATGTTAAACTTTTCCTTTATGGCTTCATCTTTCAGTTTATGACTATCAATTTTATGTGTAATTGACCCCTTCTGTTGGTTTCTAAATTTTAATCTTATTTTCCCAATGCACAAGTTGTGGTCACTATTAACATCAGCACCTCTGTAAGCTCTTACATCTATTAATGATGATCTGAATTGTTGTTTAATACATAGGTGGTCAATTTGATTTGAGGTTCTATCATCAAGAGATATCCATGTTGTTTTGTGAATATTTTTGTGTGGAAATAATGTCCCACCTATAACTAAATTTTCTATTAAACATAATTCTATTAATCTTTCTCCATTCTGACTTGTATTACAGCCTTCTCTCCCCATCACATGTTCCACTCCTGCGTTATCTTAGATAGATCAAGATAACGCTATTATATATGATAGTTGATAAGGCCGTTCTTGTAAGGTGTCGCTATTATATATGATAGTTGATAAGGCCGTTCTTGTAAGGTGTCGCTATCATATATGATAGTTGATGAGGCCGTTCTTGTAAGGTGTCGCTATTATATATGATAGTTGATAAGGCCGTTCTTGTAAGGTGTCGCTATCATATATGATAGTTGATAAGGCCGTTCTTGTAAGGTGTCGCTATTATATATGATAGTTGATGAGACCGTTCTTGTAAGGTGTCGCTATTATATATGATAGTTGATGAGGCCGTTCTTGTAAGGTGTCGCTATTATATATGATAGTTGATGAGGCCGTTCTTGTTAGGTGTCGCTATCATATATGATAGTTCATGAGGCCGTTCTTGTAAGGTGTCGCTATCATATACGATAGTTGATGAGGCCGTTCTTGTAAGGTGTCGCTATCATATATGATAGTTGATAAGGCCGTTCTTGTAAGGTGTCGCTATTATATATGATAGTTGATGAGACCGCTCTTGTAAGGTGTCGCTATTATATATGATAGTTGATAAGGCCGTTCTTGTAAGGTGTCGCTATCATATATGATAGTTGATGAGGCCGTTCTTGTAAGGTGTCGATATTATTTATGATAGTTGATGAGGCCGTTCTTGTAAGGTGTCGCTATCATATATGATAGTTGATAAGGCCGTTCTTGTAAGGTGTCGCTATTATATATGATAGTTGATAAGGCCGTTCTTGTAAGGTGTCGCTATCATATATGATAGTTGATGAGGCCGTTCTTGTAAGGTGTCGCTATTATATATGATAGTTGATGAGACCGTTCTTGTAAGGTGTCGCTATCATATATGATAGTTGAAAAGGCCGTTCTTGTAAGGTGTCGCTATTATTTATGATAGTTGATGAGGCCGTTCTTGTAAGGTGTCGCTATCATATATGATAGTTGATGAGGCCGTTCTTGTAAGGTGTCGCTATCATATACGATAGTTGAGGAGGCCGTTCTTGTAAGGTGTCGCTATCACATACGATAGTTGATGAGGCCGTCCTTGTAAGGTGTCGCTATTATATATGATAGTTGATGAGGCCGTTCTTGTAAGGTGTCGCTATCATATATGATAGTTGATAAGGCCGTTCTTGTAAGGTGTCGCTGTTATATATGATAGTTGATGAGGCCGTTCTTGTAAGGTGTCGATATTATTTATGATAGTTGATGAGGCCGTTCTTGTAAGGTGTCGCTATTATATATGATAGTTGATGAGGCCGTTCTTGTAAGGTGTCGCTATTATATATGATAGTTGATAAGGCCGTTCTTGTAAGGTGTCGCTATTATATATGATAGTTGATGAGGCCGTTCTTGTAAGGTGTCGCTATTATATATGATAGTTGATGAGGCCGTTCTTGTAAGGTGTCGCTATTATATATGATAGTTGATGAGGCCGTTCTTGTAAGGTGTCGCTATTATATATGATAGTTGATGATGCTGTTCTTGTAAGGTGTCGCTCTCATATATGATAACTGAAAAGGCCGTTCTTGTAAGGTGTCGCTATCATATATGATAACTGAAAAGGCCGTTCTTGTAAGGTGTCAGTAGTGGTCTAGGGTGTTTTGAGCTAGGATTTTAACATTTTTTATTGGGGCATTTTGTCTCCATGCAGCATTGGCATGTATCGCACAATCTCGACCTCGTTTATCGTGGGTTCTTATCTCAAGTGCTTATCTGAAGTCGTCGGCCTCGCGGGTGGTCTTATCTCAAGTGGTGGCGACCAGTGGTTCTAAAACTTGAATGTCAGCGGTTCTCAAAACTTGCGGGGGGTCGTGTCACATCATCAATGTGTGAGGATTAGGTAAAAAAGGCAAAGGGGTGTGCGTGTTAGTGCCACGTCGATCATCATCGGGCCATCATCATCATGTGCCACCTCGGTCATCATCGGCGCTGGTCGTCGGCGGCGGTCGCTGGTCGTCGCTGGTCGTCGTCGCGGGTCGGATCGGGCAACATCATCATGTGTAGTGATTAAATAGTGACGCTCCCTCTCTCTTATCATCATCAAGCCACACCCTCTCTCTCTCTCTCTCTCTCTCTCTTTCTTTCCGGGAAAAGCAAAACAAAAAAGTCGCTCTATATTTCACATATATTTATTAATGCAACAAATACACAACACATATGAGAAAATATATATTACTGTCCAATTGTTGATAATTTTAAGCGTCTGGGTTTCCTCCCTCCTGTTTTGGCGGTACTGTCTGTTTGTGTTAAATGTCTATCAAACACTGGGGCGTAGGAAGTTTCATTAGCCTTCACAACACAACCGCCCTCCATTTTGACAAAACCTTGATCAAAGCTGGAATAGGTAATTGGTGACTCAGCTGAAACACCCGGGACATCCATAGTGGCCGCCGGATCTGTCGTATGATTAACAAGAGCGAGGTTCCCTTGGTTAACAAAAGGAGGGGTCGTGTAGTTGATGAGATTCGGGTTAACAAGAGATGGTGTGTAGTTCTGGTGGCTAACATCAGGCAGCGTGTAGTTGAGCTGGTTAAGGAGAGGTGGCGTGTAGCTGATCTGGTGGTTAACAACAGCTGGCGTGTAGTTGAGGTTAGCATAAGCGGTTAAAATGTCTTCTCGCATATCAACTAAAGCGATAAATTCCTCTCTCGATAGTGTTATCCCAGTTCGGGTAGGAAACTTAAAAAAACTCTCACCGCTTTATGTCCTTATATTTATCAACGGTCTGTTACGAAAAACACAAACCGAGACTGCCTTAACGCCATCTTTAGACAACGGAACTACAGTCTCATTTCCGCGTGACATAAATATGCGCTGATCACGGGCATCAAACGAAATTGGCGTATTCAAGCTACACGACTCCATAGTCAAAGCAAAAACAAAACACAAGCCACCTGGCAACAGACGCTGGTTATCTATGTGTGTACACTACTCGGCTGAGGGTTTTTATACCTGCTACGTTTATCGTAGCGAGGACCATTTATTTATAGTAGCTAACGCAATATGTTATCAGGCGAGGTAATATGTTATCAGGCGAGGTAATACGTTATCAGTCGTGTTGCGACATGTTCCGTGACTTCAGGAAGGGTCCAAACATGGTGATAGGTGGGGAATATGAGGTGTGTGTGAAATAATTTTATATAGGATGTGGTTTTTTTTTAAATAAGTGTTAATCGAAGAAGTGAAACCTGGCGGGCTGACCTAAAATCACTCCTTGTTATTTTTGTGGGTGGTATAATCACTAAAGTTGGTAGCACTTGTGAGGATGGATCCCCGATGGAATCATCCTTTCACAGCTCTGATAGCCGGTCCTACCGGGTGTGGGAAAACGGTATTTGTGCAAAAGTTTATACAGAACCTTCACGAGTTAGCTGTCCCCGTACCGGAGGAAGTTATATGGTGTTATGCGGAATGGCAACCGATATACGAGACTATGAGGTCAGCGAGATTTATCGAGGGTCTACCAGACGTCGATAAATTGAAAGGTGGTAAGAAGATAAGACTGATCGTCATCGATGACTTGATGTCTGAGACGGACGAGAGGGTAACAAAATTATTCACCAAAGGTAGTCATCACAGAGATTTTAGTGTGATGTACATTGTTCAAAACCTATTTGGAAAAAATAAAGAACATCGAACCATAAGTCTCAATACGCACTATTTAGTCCTTTTCAAGAACCCGAGAGATGGGAGTCAAATTATAAATCTGGCCAAACAAATGTACCCAGGACAGGCGGGGTACCTCCAAGATAGTTTTAAGGACGCGACAGCGTCTCCTCACGGTTATTTGCTGATCGATCTTCGTCAGGACACACCTGATAATCTTAGGGTGAGAACAAAAATATTCCCAGGGGAGACACTTGAGATAAGACCACCCGCGAGGCCGACCACTTCAGATAAGCACTTGAGATAAGAACCCACGATAAACGCACGTGCCACCCTCAACAACATCAGCAACCCTTCATGTTCTATCATCATCATGTGCCACCCTCAACGCCATCATCATCCTTCATGGCCTATCATCAGCATGTGCCACCCTCAACACCATCATCAACCCTTCATGTCCGAGGTTCGGATGCTAAAGAATTTAGTGAACGTTAAAAACTTGGGCACCGTTAGTATATTTAACGTTAATGTTGAAACTTGATCAAATTATCAGGTCTTATCAGACGGGTCATTGTTAAGTGACATATCTATTCGACATCTACTGTGTCCACTTGGCTTATCACTGGTTGCTAGTCGCTATATCTCCTGAGAATGATAATTACCCCTCACCTAGGAGATGCGCATTAACTTGGGGTGTACGAGGGACACGCCCTGTATAGCGATGAGGTATCTTCTTGGCAGTGACAAGGGCATTTTTCTGGTTAGAGTCACAACTGCCTTAACGCCATCTTTAGACAACGGAACTACCCCCTCTGCCTTCATGTCCTATCATCATCACGTGCCACCCTCAACAACATCAGCAACCCTTCATGTTCTATCATCATCATGTGCCACCCTCAACGCCATCACCATCCTTCATGGCCTATCATCAGCATGTGCCACCCTCAACACCATCATCAACCCTTCATGTCCTATCATCATCATGTACCACCCTCAACAACAATATCATCCCTTCATGTCCTATCATCATCACGTGCCACCCTCAACAACATCAGCAACCCTTCATGGTCTATCATCATCATGTGCCACCCTCAACGCCATCATCATCCTTCATGGCCAATCATCAAGCCACACAAAGTATCAACCAACGAAATTCTCTCTCTCTTTCTCTCTCTCTCTCTCTGTCTCTCTCACATTCATGGTAACCAAAACAAAATAGGCTCATACTCAAAAAGTCGACCTAAAAATCCCAAAAGCTACTCACATAGATTGAGTTGTTGTTTTACAATTTAAAGTTATATTCAATTTTGTCAGTTCTCGTAGTTTTTGTTGTTGTTGCGGTGAGTCATCATTGGTGATGTCTTATTAAAGATATGTTCTTCGTTAGTAATAGTTTTCTATAAGAGAAGACGATGATTATAATTTGTCACCTTTTATTAAACTGTTTAAAACGTTTAGTAGATGATGATAACATATGTACAAACATATAGCAAAATATAAAAACCATGGTTTTAGTAAAACAAATAATGTCTTTTTTTTATTTACACATATATTTATAGAGAAAGAGAGGGGGAAAACCGCGAAAATTAACGATAAGTGGGAGAAATTGAAAATCGAATACTGAAATGTAAGCATTATAACAACTGGTTCCGTCAAATTAACCAAATGAGATTGTAAAACTCTTCTTCGGTTGTCTAGCTGTCCATCGAGGTGCCTCCTTGGTTTCTGCCCTTGCCTCTTAGGTTTCTACCCTTGCCCACGACCTCTCGAACCACGCACTTAACAAACTACAAACTTAATAAACCACAAACTCACGAACAACGAACTTAACAAACCACGAACCACGGACTTACCGAACCCTCAACTCACTAACCGCGAACCACAACCCCACGAACCATGGACTTAACGAACCATCAACTAACGAACCACGAACCACGACCCCACGAACCACAACCCCACGAACCATGGACTTAACGAACCATCAACTAACGAACCACGAACCACAACCCCACGAACCACGGACTTAACGAACCATCAACTCACGAATCACGAACCACGACCCCACGAACCACAACCCCACGAACCACGGACTTAACGAACCACCAACTCACGAACCGCGAACCACAACCCCACGAACCATGGACTTAACGAACCATCAACTAACGAACCATGAACCACGAACCACAACCCCACGAACCATAGACTTAACGAACCATCAACTAACGAACCACGAACCACGACCCCACGAACCACAACCCCACGAACAGATACTGATAGTTTATATTTGGCTTTAAGTGCACCTAAGTTGGAGGCTATAGTTAAGTCAGGGCTGCGGAATGAGTTTAATAGCGTATATAAAGACTGGTTTCCTGTCGAGTTTTGCGATGACCGTATTAGCCAGACTGTGTAAACTGTAAGGGTGTTAAAGCATACACCAAACGAACGCCCGGGCTTTTTAAACTAGAGTCCGAAGGGACGGCTCTTGTTAGTTTATGTAGTAAGACGTACCATTGTAGTGGGGATTACGATAAAATCAGTTGTAAAGGGTTAAGTAAGCAACACAACAAATTAGCTAAAGATATGTTTTTAGAGGTTCTCGCTACGCAAAAAGGCTAAGGGTGGGAAAAATGTAGGTTTCAAAGTCTTAAATAATTCCATATTTTCCTACAGTCAAACAAGAAATGCTCTTTCCTATTTCTATATAAAAAGAAAGGTAGCTGATGATAACGTCTCGACTACGCCTTTAGATATTTAACTCTTTACACTACCAGTTTAGACTACCCAGCAATCTCTAACAGTTTCGCCCTTATGATTCATTTATGACATAGAAATAAGCAGACACCCAACTACATAGCTATAACTAAAGGTTATCCCTGTACTATATATTTTAGCGACTGTATGTTATACACCTATTGAGATAATAAAAGAATAAAATATATCTTCGTCTTCTGTTTTAAATTTAATGTTTTTCATTGATGTTGTATAATCTACTAACCTATCACTATCGCTCAAGTACACCAAGCGCTCATAAGTCACAACACACCAGACATAAACAGGGCACTTCCGGTGGGGTTCTTACATTGGGTCTGATTGGTAAAGACGCCAGGGAATAACGTTGATTATAGAGAGTTCAAGGACGGATATTGTCTATTTGGTTTTGACCTCTCGTCTAGTCTACCGGACGGCTCCCATTTTGAGCTACCGAATTGGACTCAGTGTTCGAGGTGTCCAAGACAAGGCAGATTCTAACAGACTTCACCGTTTGCGCGAGAAAGAAGATGAACACGATGGCCGCAGCCTTTGTCATAAACACCGACCCGGCACACGAACCCGGTGATGATGATGATGATGTGTCAATTTATGTGGCTTGGTGATGATAAGACATGAAGGGATGATGTTGAGGGTGTGGCTTGATGATGATGATGATGATGATAAGAGAGAGAGGGAGCGTCACTATTTAATCACTACACATGATGATGTTGCCCGATCCGACCCGCGACGACGACGACCAGCGACCGCCGACGACGACCAGCGCCGATGATGACCGAGGTGGCACATGATGATGATGGCCCGATGATGATCGACGTGGCACACCCCTTTGCCTTTTTTACCTAATCCTCACACATTGATGATGTGACACGACCCCCCGCAAGTTTTGAGAACCGCTGACATACAAGTTTTAGAACCATCGCTTTTTGTGTCTAACCACCGCAATCAGCAAAATCACGAGACTTGGTGCGTTATCTCGTAGTTAAGTGGTCACCTGACCGGGGACAATACGGCGAGCCCATGACGCCTACCAACCTTGAATGTTGTCGAGGTCTTTCACGTTAATTTTTTTAAATAAGTGTCGTGTTCAATTTAAATATTTTTCAGTAACTTTCATATTTTGCTTTCGGATTTTTAACATTAAATTTTATTACTTCGCTAATTTAATATGAAACTTTATTCGAGGGGTTCTTACATACTTTTTCCCCCTCATTTATTTCTTTCGAGTTATTATTATTTCGCGATTTTAATAACTTTCAGTTAGTCGAGATGATTTTCCATATAATCCGCTCCCTCCCGAGCCGAGGTACATGTCGATGCTGTTGCCTAAATTTTATAAGGTTCTTTCGTTATTTTTATATAAGTTTCACGCTCATTTTCTTAAGTTTCGCGTTCATTTTCTATTGCTTTTTCAGTAGACTCAATATTTACTTCTAATATTTTCTAACGGCTACCTGGCGCGATAGCGTCACACCGAATCGAACTAATCCCCGATCCGATAGCACGCTGTCCTAAACACTCGAGATAATCCCCGAGGGGTAACCCGCCAACACGCGATCCGCCTCGAGGTCACCGCGCACCGACGTCACGGGCGGGCGGGGGATCATGTGACAAGATGGCGGCCGGATGCTCACGTGACAAGATGGCGGCCGGATACGTGACAAGATGGCGACCGGAGGTCACCGGGGCGACATAACAACAACACCATTGCGTCGTGCGAAATATGATGCATCATATTTGCACCAAACCAAAATGCACCAAGCAGAAATGTTAAAATCCTAGCTCAAAACACCCTAGACCACTACTGGTGTCGCTATTATATATGATAGTTCAAAATGCCGTTCTTGTAAGGTGTCGCTATCATATATGATAACTGAAAAGGCCGTTCTTGTAAGGTGTCGCTATTATATATGATAGTTGATGATGCTGTTCTTGTAAGGTGTCGCTCTCATATATGATAGTTGATGGGGCTATTCTTGTAAGGTGTCGCTATCATATATGATAGTTGAAAAGGCCGTTCTTGTAAGGTGTCGCTATCATATACGATAGTTGATGAGGCCGTCCTTGTAAGGTGTCGCTATTATATATGATAGTTGATGAGGCCGTTCTTGTAAGGTGTCGCTATCATATACGATAGTTGATGAGGCCGTTCTTGTAAGGTGTCGCTATCATATATGATTGTTGATGAGGCCGTTTTTGTAAGGTGTCGATATCATATATGATAGTTGATGAGGCTTTTCGCTGTAAGATGTCGCTATCATATATGATAGTTGATGAGGCCGTTCTTGTAAGGTGTCGCTATTATATATGATAGTTGATAGGGCCGTTCTTGTAAGGTGTCGATATCATATATGATAGTTGATGAGGCTTTTCGCTGTAAGATGTCGCTATCATATATGATAGTTGATGAAGCCGTTCTTGTAAGATGTCGCTATTATATATGATAGTTGATGAGGCCGTTCTTGTAAGGTGTCGCTATTATATATGATAGTTGATAGGGCCGTTCTTGTAAGGTGTCGCTATTATATATGATAGTTGATAAGTCTTTTCGCTGTAAGGTGTCGCTATAATATGTGATAGTTATAAGTCTTTTCACTGTAAGGTGTCGCTATTATATATGATAGTTGATAAGGCTTTTCGCTGTAATATGTCACTATTATATATGATAGTTGATGAGGCTTTTCGCTGTAAGGTGTCGCTATTATATATGATAGTTGATGAGGCTTTTTGCTGTAAGGTGTCGCTATTATACATGATAGTTTATGAGGCTTTTCTGTGTAAGATATCGCTATCATACTCATAAACTATCTTGTGTGAATGCGAAATTATAATATATCAAAGTATATCATAGTGTATCAAAGCAAAAAGAGAGCTAATTTCCAATATTAGGAAGAAACAATCATCATTTTTTGGCCATGTAATGAGAAGAGAACAACTGAAATATATTGTAACAACTGGGAAAATTGAAGGACGAAGAGATAGAGGAAAACAAAGAGAAGAAATACCAGACAGTTTATGAGAATGGTGTGGCAGAAGGTCAACAACAGAAATGATAAATAACTGTCGAGATCGAAAATTGTGGAGAGACATGATCACCTATGCCAGCAGGCCCGGTACTTGATGATGACCGCTATCATATACTATAGTTGATCAGGCTTTTCTATGTAAGGTGTCGCTATCACATATGATAGTTGGTGAGGCATTGTCCTGTTGGGTGTAGCTGTCTTGTTGCCGTTGATAAGATTATTTTCGTTAGTACATGAGGCTATCTTGTTCTCGTTGATTAGACTCTACGCAGGTCGTTGATGCTATCTTGTCGTTGATAAGACTCGTTGTGCAACTCTTTGAAGTTATCTTGTTGTAGTTAAAAAAGATTCTTTACGTAAGTCGATGAAACTATCTAGTTGTTTATTATACTATTTACTATTTCACTTTCCTAGCACCTAGTACTGTACTATTTACTATTTCACTTTCCTAGTACCTAGTACTGTACTATTTACTATTTCACTTTCCTAGTACCTAGTACTGTACTATTTACTATTTCACTTTCCTAGTACCTAGTACTGTACTATTTACTATTTCACTTTCCTAGTACCTAGTACTGTACTATTTACTATTTCACTTTCCTAGCACCTAGTACTGTACTATTTACTATTTCACTTTCCTAGTACCTAGTACTGTACTATTTACTATTTCACTTTCCTAGCACCTAGTACTGTACTGTTTACTATTTCACTTTTCTAGCACCTAGTACTGTACTGTTTACTATTTCACTTTCCTAGTACCTAGTACTGTACTATTTACTATTTCACTTTCCTAGCACCTAGTACTGTACTGTTTACTATTTCACTTTCCTAGCACCTAGTACTGTACTATTTACTATTTCACTTTCCTAGTACCTAGTACTGTACTATTTACTATTTCACTTTCCTAGTACCTAGTACTGTACTATTTACTATTTCACTTTCCTAGTACCTAGTACTGTACTATTTACTATTTCACTTTCCTAGCACCTAGTACTGTACTGTTTACTATTTCACTTTTCTAGCACCTAGTACTGTACTGTTTACTTTTTCACATTCCTAGTACCTAGTACTGTACTGTTTACTATTTCACTTTCCTAGTACCTAGTACTGTACTATTTACTATTTCACTTTTTCTAGCACCTAGTACTGTACTGTTTGCTATTTCACTTTCCTAGCGCCTAGTACTGTACTATTTACTATTTCACTTTTCCTAGCACATAGTACTGTGCTGTTTACAGTATTATATGGGAGTTAAGATGGACACAGCCAGAAATGAGAAACTTGGTGGTCGTGTAAGAAGATTTATCAACCAACATAGAACTGGAGTCGTCAGTCGCTGGACACTGATGGAATTGCTGAGGAGGGGATCTGAGCACCTATGGACATTTTCTGAGTGCAATGATGATGACCCGCAAATAACTCAATAACTCAATAACTGGACTATTTCACTTTCCTAGCACCTAGTACTGTACTATTTACTATTTCACTTCACTGCAGCACTTTGCGTCATAGAACGTCCTTAACATTCTCGCTGCATCTGTTGTCTGATGTTGATGGTCAATTCTCAATGAATTCTTGTTTCTTTAGACCGTGAAATTTTACGTGACGATTGTTAATGCTTTCTTGGTTTCCGTGGCTATGCTGGAGGAGTTGGAGTTTGTTGACCCTCAAGGAACTGCACAACCGGGTATTCGATATCTCCGGAACTCACCGCTAGGGAAATTACGGCGGTCTCTTTACATTGTTACATCAACGCCAACGATATTTCAAGCTTGCAGGCTGAGAAGGTTTTCTCGAAAACAGCCAAATCTTGTGACGTCTTTAGCTATGCGAGCTATAGACGGCTGGCGTTATTTTACCCACAACCACCCCTGCTCGTAGTTATGAAAATGAATCTTTGATTGATCCCTCTCAGCCCGCGGGCTTTAGATAAAGTTGGAGCTGGTAGGACTGTCCGTTTACCCCCAGTGTTACCGGGGATCTGGGAGGAGATATGAGGTCGTTATGTCTCTTCTCTTTCTTTTTTTCTAGCGTTTTTCCTTTGACTACTACAGGAATTCATAGTCTTCTTCGACAACTATCCATAAAGGGACGGAACATGGGCGTAGATGCGTTCTGTTGAGGTTTACAGTACAACTGGGATAATTTGCGCCTTTCGGGTCAACACATGCGACTTCTTCATGGCATTTTTGAGCACTGGGTTGTCTTCTCACTTTGATCCCTACCTGCTTGTCAGACTCAACTGGATAGTTTATTTCTAGGGGCACAGCGAAGAGGTGAAGTAGAGTCTGGATGATTCTGGTTCATCGATCCTGGCGCAAGCCATCAAGTCATCAGCTATCTGTTGTTGTCAGACGCATTACTTCCAGGTCCGGATGTGAACCTCTGACCCTGCCCCGTTAGCAGCAATTCCTTTGTCAATATCTGCAGAGTAGATACCCCATGATTGGTAGTGCCTTGTACAGCTTGTTAAACACCCTTATACATACATTACACACGTATGTGCATTTCACACCTCCTAGCTCTTGTACGAAACGTGATGCCCCTGACATTCCAACCCACGTGGTCTCCTTGTGACCTCTCTGCAGTGTTAAGTTTTATCGCGGTCATTTTATGTTTCGTTCAAATATCTTTTTGACTCCTTCCATCAGTGATTTCAAAGGTTCTCATACTGCTGTTTGTGGGCAGACCTTGCGTGAGGGCGGGCGGAATGTGGGGAGGGGGGTGTTTTAATTCACATACTTAGTATGTAAGAATGACCTAAACGTATTATTAATACATATGTTGTCAATTTGATTCTCTGTTCTATGATCGGGTGACAACCATGTAGCTTTATGTATTCTTTTATGTTGGAATATTGTCTATAGTTTAGATTCTGGTTGGACTCTATTTAGAATCAAATATTTTCTCTTTTAAATCAGAGATTCAATTCCTTTCAAATGAGATACGTACTGCTGTGTTATTGAACAATCTGTAGCTTTAAACAATTTTGATTGAAATAAAAATAGATATGTGAATATTAGAAGATGAGGAAAGAAAAGGTGATGCAAGCGAATGATGTCGTTGAAAATGACAAACAATTTGTGGGGTTGATGTTCTGTCTCGATCTCTTCTTCTCCTCATCGTTCAACCGGTGGGCGTTGATGCGTTGTGTCGCTAGTTTACGTCATATTCAAGATATACCTTTCGGCCCGACACATCCGTCTTCGGCATGTCTGGGTATATTTCCCTAACAATTTGTTTGCCCTGATATTTTCGACCTACTCTTTTCAACTCTAACTGCCAAACTGTTCTTTAACGTGCGCTAGTGCACACGGGATCTCCTGCTTTCCAGCGTTTTCCGAGAGGGCTCCACATCGGGTCTCACCACCCAGAGAGGGCTCCACATCGGATCTCACCACCCAGAGAGGGCTCCACATCGGATCTCACCACCCAGAGAGGGCTCCACATTGGATCTCACCACCCAGAGAGGGCTCCACATCGGGTCTTACCACCCAGAGACCAGGGGAGGGTAAAGCCTACAAGAAACGACGGATTCGATTATTACAAATTTCCATAGCCTGTGGTGGGTATCGAATCCGGGACCTTCCTGTTCAAAGCCAGATGCCTTAGCGCTTGACCACCCAGTCTCCCGAGTCTTGATCGAACTCTTGAATGTAAATAGACCCCAAGAACGCACCTTCAGTATTTCATTTCTGAAGTCCCCGATTCGCCTCCCCTCTTTCATTCAGCCGGAAATGCAAGTCTGTGGAGGAATTATGGGAAGTGAAATATGGCCTGGATCGTTATGTTGACGGGTACTTTCTGTTATTTAGTACTACTGAAGTTTACCCGACTGGACTACCGACGTTCGGACAACCCGTGTTCTATTCCCGCTGGGAGCAGTGTGAATTGTACTCGTGGTTGGAAAAAAAAAAAATACCCCCACGGTCGACCCAGCCGTTGGCAGAAATGGGTACCAGGGTATATTATCCTGGGAAGGTGAGGAATGTCGCTTCGCATCTGAGTTTCGATGCTTGAGGCGACACTATACAGAAATCTCCGAACATTTCTGGATAGGCGGCCGAGCACATATGGGTGTAAACTCGCGTGCTAAGACGCCGGTTCAAGTCTCGTACCTTACCTTGACCTTTCTGTTCTACCTGTTAAGATGTTATGAAGGTAGATGTCCAACCTTCGGACAAGAACTTCTGAGAAGTGACAATTTATTATTTGCTTTCCTCTCAGATAGTCAAGTATGTTGTAGCTATGAATTTATATTTGCTTGCGTACTGATATATTCAGTATCACACTTCAATAAAATCACACTTCTTTGGCGACAAGCCGGCGATAAGACACCACAGTCTTGGGTGGAACTGTAAACGCAACCCTTAATATATATTTCCTGAGGATGGGGTCTGAGCACATGTTGGGAATGCAATGATGACGACCCCCAAATGAATCAACTGTAGTGTGTCTATTGTTCTAACGGAAGGCCCACTAAGTCGCAACGTAGCTCTGATTTGTTTTGCTCCTTACCAACGTAAAGTTGTAACCATGTCCATTTTTCCACTTTCTTTATTTTCATTAAAATGGGTCGTTGTTTACTGAGTCACTGAATGGAGTCTGACGACTGTGTGGAAATTACAGGAGATAATGTCAGTGATAAGCAAAGTAAATTTTAAAAAAAATAAACGTTTTTCAGACTTGGAGTTTCTATTGTCATGGAGTTTAAAAAGCTCAATTTGGGGGCGAGCACCAGCGCTGAAAGCTGTCAGCGACTCATAGCTGATGGTTTGATCCAAGATCGGTGTTCAGACCTATTCAGAACCTACTATTCCTATTTGCGATGCCCCTAGAAACAGATTAAGCCTAGTCAAGTAAGTAGGGAATGAGAGAGAAGGCATACACACACAAACGGTGCTGAAGTCGGATGTCTTGGGCTGACATGTGCATGTTTCACTGTTCTACTGCAAAGCCTAACGCATCGCATCTACGTTGACTTAACGCTATTTTAATGGTATATGGCATTACTTTTATAGTCGTAGGGTGAAGGGAAGAAAGAAAGAAAAAAGAAAGAAAGGAGGGAGGGAAAAAAGAAACAAGAGAGAAGGAAGGAAGAAGGAATGAAAGGAGGAAGGAAGGAATGAAGGAAGGAAGGAAGGAAGGAAGGAAGGAAGGAAGGAAGGAAGGAAGGAAGGAAGGAAGGAAGGAAGGAAGGAAGGAAGGAAGGAAGGAAGGAAGGAAGGAAGGAAGGAAGGAAGGAAGGAAGGAAGGAAGGAAGGAAGGAAGGAAGGAAGGAAGGAAGGAAGGAAGGAAGGAGATATCCTTTTCTAGATTGTGTATTTGACGGAGATTGAGGTCACTATTTTCATTGTCATTTCCTGCAGGTGCAATTTAGTATTTACAATCCCAGCTTTCATGCAATGCTAGGTTATCTATATCAGCAATTCTCATCAATGTTATAACGCTTCTCACCTTGTTTTTTGTGGCACATAGTCAGCTCAATTCGATGGTCTTTCTCACATTTGGTTCGTTATCCCCCACTTCCTTTGTTCTGACACTTATCATCTTTATTGAGTGTCGTCTCTACATTAATGGTTTTCTACCACGGAGCGCCATTCCGCCCTGTCTCTTCCCTTTATGGTGCAGGTTGGCATAGGGTTTATTGTTCATCTGTTGATGTTACTTATACATGTTAGCCCTGGTCTGCCTCTGCCTCTTTTACATTGTATTTACCCTTCCAAGATTATTTTAGCAGACTGCTGTGTCTTCTATAACATGCCCTAAAAATTTCATTTCCCTTAATTGAATTGTATTTAGTAGTTCTCTTTTCATTTTTAGTTCTTTTAAGATTTTATTGCCTGTTTTCATTTCTTTCCATCTAATTCTTCCTATTCTTCTGTAAATCCACATTTCAAAGGCTTCAAATTTCTTTTCCGTTTTCTTGTCTAATGTTGTCATGTCTAATGTTGTCATCTTTATTGTTGTCATGTCTATTGTTGTCATGTCTAATGCTGTCATGTCTAATGTTGTCATGTCCAATGTTATAATGTCTAATTTTGTCATGACTAATTTTGTCATGTCTAATGTTGTCATGTCTAATGTTATCATGTCCAATGTTATCATGTCTAATGTTGTCATGTCTAATGCTGTCATGTCTAATGTTTTCATGTCTAATGCTGTCATGTCTAATGTTGTCATGTCTAATGTTGTCATGTCTAATGTTATCATGTCCAATGTTATCATGTCTAATGTTGTCATATCTAATGCTGTCATGTCTAATGTTGTCATGTCTAATGTTGTCATGTCTAATGTTATCATGTCCAATGTTATCATGTCTAATGTTGTCATGTCTAATGCTGTCATGTCTAATGCTGTCATGTCTAATGTTGTCATGTCTAATGTTATCATGTCTAATGTTGTCATGTCTAATGTTATCATGTCTAATATTGTCATGTCTAATGTTGTCATGATTTATATTGGCATGTCTAATGTTGTCATGTCTAATGTTGTCATGATTTATGTTGTCATGTCTAACGTTGTCATGATTTTTGTTGTCATGTCTAATGTTGTCATGATTTATGTTGGCATGTCTAATGTTGTCATGTCTAATATTGTCATGATTTATGTTGTAATGTCTAATGTTGTCATGATTTATCTTGTCATGTCTAATGTTGTCATGTCTAATGTTGTCATGATTGATTTATGTTGTAATGTCTAATCTTGTCATGTCTAATGTTCTCATGATATATGTTTTCATGTCTAATGTTGTCATGATTTATGTTGTCATGTCTAATGTTGTCATGATTTATGTTGTCATGTCTAAATTTGTCATGATTTATGTTGTCATGTCTAGCGTTGTCATGATTTATGTTGTCATGTCTAACGTTGTCATGATTTATGTTGTCATGTCTAATGTTGTCATGATTTATGTTGTCATGTCTAATTTTGTCATGTCTAATATCATGATTTATGTTGTCATATCTAATTTTGTCATGATTTGATTTATGTTGTCATGTCTAATGTTGTCATCATTTATCTTGTCATGTCTAATGTTGTCATGTCTAACGTTGTCATGGTTTATGTTGTCATGTCTAATGTTGTCATGTCTAATGTTGTCATGATGTATGTTGTCATGTCTAATGTTGTCATGATTTATCTTGTCATGTCTAAAGTTGTCATGTCCAATGTTTTCACGTTTTATGTTGTAATGTCTAATGTTGTGATGTCTAATGTTCTCATGATATATATTTTCATGTCTAATGTTGTCATGATTTATGTTGTCATGTCTAATTTTGTCATGATTTATGTTGTCATGTCTAAATTTGTCATGATTTATGTTGTCATGTCTAGCGTTGTCATGATTTATGTTGTCATGTCTAACGTTGTCATGATTTATGTTGTCATGTCTAATGTTGTTATGATTTATGTTGTCATGTCTAATTTTGTCATGTCTAATATCATGATTTATGTTGTCATATCTAATTTTGTCATGATTTGATTTATGTTGTCATGCCTAATGTTGTCATCATTTATCTTGTCATGTCTAATGTTGTCATGTCTAATGTTGTCATGATGTATGTTGTCATGTCTAATGTTGTCATGTCTAATGTTGTCATGATGTAGTTTGTCAAGTCTAATTTTGTCATGTCTAATATCATGATTTATGTTGTCATATCTAAATTTGTCATGATTTGATTTATGTTGTTATGTCTAATGTTGTCATCATTTATCTTGTCATGTCTAATCTTGTCATGTCAAATTTTGTCATGTCTAATTTTGTCATGTCTAATCTTGTCATGTCTAATGTTGTCATGTCTAATTTTGTCATGTCTAATCTTGTCATGTCTAATCTTGTCATGTCTAATGTTGTCATGTCTAATGTTGTCATGTCTAATTTTGTCATGTCTAATCTTGTCATGTCTAATCTTGTCATGTCTAATCTTGTCATGTCTAATGTTGTCATGTCTAATTTTGTCATGTCTAATCTTGTCATGTCTAATGTTGTCATGTCTAATTTTGTCATGTTTAATATCATGATTTATGTTGTCATATCTAAATTTGTCATGATTTGATTTATGTTGTTATGTCTAATGTTGTCATCATTTATCTTGTCATGTCTAATCTTGTCATGTCTAATGTTGTCATGATTTATGTTGTCATGTCTAATGTTGTCATGAAGTATGTTGTCACGTCTTATGTTTTCATGATGTATGTTGTCATGTCTAATTGTGTCATGTCTAATATCATGATTTATGTTGTCATATCTGATTTTGTCATGATTTTATTTATGTTGTCATGATTTATGTTGTCATATCTAATGTTGTCATGATTTATGTTGTCATGTCTAATTTTGTCATGATTTATGTTGTCATGTCTAATGTTGTCATGATTTATGTTGGCATGTCTAATGTTGTCATGATTTATGTTGTCATGTCTAATTTTGTCATGATTTATGTTGTCATGTCTACTGTTGTCATGATTTATGTTGTCATGTCTAATTTTGTCATGATTTATGTTGTCATGTCTAACGTTGTCATGATTTATGTTGTCATGTCTAGCATTGTCATGATTTATGTTGTCATGTCTAATGTTGTCATGATTTATATTGTCATGTCTATTTTTGTCATGTCTAAAATCATGATTTATGTTGTCGTATCTAATTTTGTCATGATTTGATTAATGTTGTCATGTCTAATTTTGTCATCATTTATCATGTCATGTCTAATATTGTCATGTCTAACGTTGTCATGGTTTATGTTGTCATGTCTAATGTTGTCATGTCTAATGTTTTCATGATATATGTTGTAATGTCTAATGTTGTCATGATTTATCTTGTCATGTCTAATGTTGTCATGTCTATTGTTGTCATGATTTATGTTGTAATGTCTAATCTTGTCATGTCTAATGTTCTCATGATATATGTTTTCATGTCTAATGTTGTCATGATTTATGTTGTCATGTCTAATGTTGTCATGATTTATGTTGTCATGTCTAAATTTGTCATGATTTATGTTGTCATGTCTAGCGTTGTCATGATTTATGTTGTCATGTCTAACGTTGTCATGATTTATGTTGTCATGTCTAATGTTGTTATGATTTATGTTGTCATGTCTAATTTTGTCATGTCTAATATCATGATTTATGTTGTCATATCTAATTTTGTCATATGATTTGATTTAGGTTGTCATGTCTAATGTTGTCATCATTTATCTTGTCATGTCTAATGTTGTCATGTCTAACGTTGTCATGGTTTATGTTGTCATGTCTAATGTTGTCATGTCTAATGTTGTCATGATGTATGTTTTCATGTCTAATGTTGTCATGATTTATGTTGGCATGTCTAATGTTGTCATGATTTATGTTGTCATGTCTAATTTTGTCATGATTTATGTTGTCATGTCTACTGTTGTCATGATTTATGTTGTCATGTCTAATTTTGTCATGATTTATGTTGTCATGTCTAACGTTGTCATGATTTATGTTGTCATGTCTAGCGTTGTCATGATTTATGTTGTCATGTCTAATGTTGTCATGATTTATATTGTCATGTCTATTTTTGTCATGTCTAAAATCATGATTTATGTTGTCATATCTAATTTTGTCATGATTTGATTAATGTTGTCATGTCTAATTTTGTCATCATTTATCTTGTCATGTCTAATATTGTCATGTCTAACGTTGTCATGGTTTATGTTGTCATGTCTAATGTTGTCTTATCTAATGTTTTCATGATATATGTTGTAATGTCTAATGTTGTCATGATTTATCTTGTCATGTCTAATGTTGTCATGTCTAATGTTGTCATGATTTATGTTGTAATGTATAATCTTGTTATGTCTAATGTTCTCATGATATATGTTTTCATGTCTAATGTTGTCATGATTTATGTTGTCATGTCTAATGTTGTCATGATTTATGTTGTCATGTCTAAATTTGTCATGATTTATGTTGTCATGTCTAACGTTGTCATGATTTATGTTGTCATGTCTAACGTTGTCATGATTTATGTTGTCATGTCTAATGTTGTTATGATTTATGTTGTCATGTCTAATTTTGTCATGTCTAATACCATGATTTATGTTGTCATATCTAATTTTGTCATATGATTTGATTTATGTTGTCATGTCTAATGTTGTCATCATTTATCTTGTCATGTCTCATGTTGTCATGTCTAACGTTGTCATGGTTTATGTTGTCATGTCTAATGTTGTCATGTCTAATGTTGTCATGATGTATGTTTTCATGTCTAATGTTGTCATGATTTATGTTGTCATGTCTAATGTTGTCATGATTTATGTTGTCATGTCTAAATTTGTCATGATTTATGTTGTCATGTCTAGCGTTGTCATGATTTATGTTGTCATGTCTAACGTTGTCATGATTTATGTTGTCATGTCTAATGTTGTTATGATTTATGTTGTCATGTCTAATTTTGTCATGTCTAATATCATGATTTATGTTGTCATATCTAATTTTGTCATGATTTGATTTATGTTGTCATGCCTAATGTTGTCATCATTTATCTTGCCATGTCTAATGTTGTCATGTCTAATGTTGTCATGTCTAATGTTGTCATGATGTATGTTGTCATGTCTAATGTTGTCATGTCTAATGTTGTCATGATGTAGTTTGTCAAGTCTAATTTTGTCATGTCTAATATCATGATTTATGTTGTCATATCTAAATTTGTCATGATTTGATTTATGTTGTTATGTTTAATGTTGTCATCATTTATCTTGTCATGTCTAATCTTGTCATGTCTAATTTTGTCATGTCTAATTTTGTCATGTCTAATCTTGTCATGTCTAATCTTGTCATGTCTAATGTTGTCATGTCTAATGTTGTCATGTCTAATTTTGTCATGTCTAATCTTGTCATGTCTAATCTTGTCATGTCTAATCTTGTCATGTCTAATGTTGTCATGTCTAATTTTGTCATGTCTAATCTTGTCATGTCTAATGTTGTCATGTCTAATTTTGTCATGTTTAATATCATGATTTATTTTGTCATATCTAAATTTGTCATGATTTGATTTATGTTGTTATGTCTAATGTTGTCATCATTTATCTTGTCATGTCTAATCTTGTCATGTCTAACGTTGTCATGATTTATGTTGTCATGTCTAATGTTGTCATGTCTAATGTTGTCATGAAGTATGTTGTCACGTCTTATGTTTTCATGATGTATGTTGACATGTCTAATTGTGTCATGTCTAATATCATGATTTATGTTATCATATCTGATTTTGTCATGATTTTATTTATGTTGTCATGATTTATTTTGTCCTATCTAATGTTGTCATGATTTATGTTGTCATGTCTAATGTTGTCATGATTTATGTTGTCATGTCTAATGTTGTCATGATTTATGTTGGCATGTCTAATGTTGTCATGATTAATGTTGTCTTGTCTAATTTTGTCATGATTTATGCTGTCATGTCTACTGTTGTCATGATTTATGTTGTCATGTCTAACGTTGTCATGATTTATGTTGTCATGTCTAACGTTGTCATGATTTATGTTGTCATGTCTAATGTTATCATGATTTATGTTGGAATGTCTAATGTTGTCATGATTTATATTGTCATGTCTATTTTTGTCATGTCTAAAATCATATTTATGTTGTCGTATCTAATTTTGTCATGATTTGATTAATGTTGTCATGTCTAATTTTGGCATCATTTATCTTGTCATGTCTAATATTGTCATGTCTAACGTTGTCATGGTTTATGTTGTCATGTCTAATGTTGTCATGTCTAATGTTTTCATGATATATGTTGTCATGTCTAATGTTGTCATGATTTATCTTGTCATGTCTAATGTTGTCATGTCTAATGTTTTCATGGTTTATGTTGTAATGTCTAATGTTGTGATGTCTAATGTTCTCATGATATATGTTTTCATGTCTAATGTTGTCATGATTTTTGATTGTCATGTCTAATGTTCTCATGATTTATGTTGTCATGTCTAAATTTGTCATGATTTACGTTGTCATGTCTAACGTTGTCATGATTTATATTGTCATGTCTAACGTTGTCATGAGTTATGTTGTCATGTCTAATGTTGTAATGATTTATGTTGTCATATCTAATTTTGTCATGATTTGATTTATGTTTTCATGCCTAATGTTGTCATCATTTATCTTGTCATGTCTAATGTTGTCATGTCTAATGTTGTCATGATGTAATTTGTCAAGTCTAATTTTGTCATGTCTAATATCATGATTTATGTTGTCATATCTAAATTTGTCATGATTTGATTTATGTTGTTATGTCTAATGTTGTCATCATTTATCTTGTCATGTCTAATCTTGTCATGTCTAATTTTGTCATGTCTAATCTTGTCATGTCTAATCTTGTCATGTCTAATGTTGTCATGTCTAATATCATAATTTATGTTGTCATATCTAAATTTGTCATTATTTGATTTATGTTGTTATGTCTAATGTTGTCATCATTTATCTTGTCATGTCTAATCTTGTCATGTCTAACGTTGTCATGATTTATGTTGTCATGTCTAATGTTGTCATGTCTAATGTTGTCATGATGTATGTTGTCATGTCTAAAGTTGTCATAATTTATGTTGTCATGTCTAATGTTGTCATGTATAATGATGTCATATCTAATGTTGTCATGATTTATGTTGTCATATCTAATGTTGTCATGATTTATGTTGTCATGTCTAATGTTGTCATGATTAATGTTGTCATGTCTAACGTTGTCATGTCTAATGTTATCATGTCTAATGTTGTCATGATGTATGTTGTCATGTCTAATGTTGTCATGTCTAATTTTGTCATGTCTAATCTTGTCATGTCTAATCTTGTCATGTCTAATGTTGTCATGTCTAATGTTGTCATGTCTAATTTTGTCATGTCTAATCTTGTCATGTCTAATCTTGTCATGTCTAATCTTGTCATGTCTAATTTTGTCATGTCTAATCTTGTCATGTCTAATGTTGTCATGTCTAATTTTGTCATGTTTAATATCATGATTTATGTTGTCATATCTAAATTTGTCATGATTTGATTTATGTTGTTATGTCTAATGTTGTCATCATTTATCTTGTCATGTCTAATCTTGTCATGTCTAACGTTGTCATGATTTATGTTGTCATGTCTAATGTTGTCATGTCTAATGTTGTCATGAAGTATGTTGTCACGTCTTATGTTTTCATGATGTATGTTGACATGTCTAATTGTGTCATGTCTAATATCATGATTTATGTTGTCATATCTGATTTTGTCATGATTTTATTTATGTTGTCATGATTTATGTTGTCATATCTAATGTTGTCATGATTTATGTTGTCATGTCTAATGTTGTCATGATTTATGTTGTCATGTCTAATTTTGTCATGATTTATGTTGGCATGTCTAATGTTGTCATGATTTATGTTGTCTTGTCTAATTTTGTCATGATTTATGCTGTCATGTCTACTGTTGTCATGATTTATGTTGTCATGTCTAATTTTGTCATGATTTATGTTGTCATGTCTAACGTTGTCATTATTTATGTTGTCATGTCTAACGTTGTCATGATTTATGTTGTCATGTCTAATGTTATCATGATTTATGTTGGAATGTCTAATGTTGTCATGATTTATATTGTCATGTCTATTTTTGTCATGTCTAAAATCATATTTTATGTTGTCGTATCTAATTTTGTCATGATTTGATTACTGTTGTCATGTCTAATTTTGTCATCATTTATCTTGTCATGTCTAATATTGTCATGTCTAACGTTGTCATGGTTTATGTTGTCATGTCTAATGTTGTCATGTCTAATGTTTTCATGATATATGTTGTCATGTCTAATGTTGTCATGATTTATCTTGTCATGTCTAATGTTGTCATGTCTAATGTTTTCATGTTTTATGTTGTAATGTCTAATGTTGTGATGTCTAATGTTCTCATGATATATGTTTTCATGTCTAATGTTGTCATGATTTTTGATTGTCATGTCTAATGTTCTCATGATTTATGTTGTCATGTCTAAATTTGTCATGATTTACGTTGTCATGTCTAACGTTGTCATGATTTATATTGTCATGTCTAACGTTGTCATGAGTTATGTTGTCATGTCTAATGTTGTAATGATTTATGTTGTCATATCTAATTTTGTCATGATTTGATTTATGTTTTCATGCCTAATGTTGTCATCATTTATCTTGTCATGTCTAATGTTGTCATGTCTAATGTTGTCATGATGTAATTTGTCAAGTCTAATTTTGTCATGTCTAATATCATGATTTATGTTGTCATATCTAAATTTGTCATGATTTGATTTATGTTGTTATGTCTAATGTTGTCATCATTTATCTTGTCATGTCTAATCTTGTCATGTCTAATTTTGTCATGTCTAATCTTGTCATGTCTAATGTTGTCATGTCTAATGTTGTCATGTCTAATATCATAATTTATGTTGTCATATCTAAATTTGTCATTATTTGATTTATGTTGTTATGTCTAATGTTGTCATCATTTATCTTGTCATGTCTAATCTTGTCATGTCTAACGTTGTCATGATTTATGTTGTCATGTCTAATGTGTCATGTCTAATGTTGTCATGATGTATGTTGTCATGTCTAAAGTTGTCATAATTTATGTTGTCATGTCTAATGTTGTCATGTCTAATGATGTCATATCTAATGTTGTCATGATTTATGTTGTCATATCTAATGTTGTCATGATTTATGTTGTCATATCTAATGTTGTCATGATTTATGTTGTCATGTCTAATGTTGTCATGATTAATGTTGTCATGTCTAACGTTGTCATGTCTAATGTTATCATGTCTAATGTTGTCATGATGTATGTTGTCATGTCTAATGTTGTCATGTCTAATTTTGTCATGTCTAATCTTGTCATGTCTAATCTTGTCATGTCTAATGTTGTCATGTCTAATGTTGTCATGTCTAATTTTGTCATGTCTAATCTTGTCATGTCTAATCTTGTCATGTCTAATCTTGTCATGTCTAATGTTGTCATGTCTAATGTTGTCATGATGTAATTTGTCAAGTCTAATTTTGTCATGTCTAATATCATGATTTATGTTGTCATATCTAAATTTGTCATGATTTGATTTATGTTGTTATGTCTAATGTTGTCATCATTTATCTTGTCATGTCTAATCTTGTCATGTCTAATTTTGTCATGTCTAATCTTCTCATGTCTAATGTTGTCATGTCTAATTTTGTCATGTCTAATATCATAATTTATGTTGTCATATCTAAATTTGTCATTATTTGATTTATGTTGTTATGTCTAATGTTGTCATCATTTATCTTGTCATGTCTAATCTTGTCATGTCTAACGTTGTCATGATTTATGTTGTCATGATGTATGTTGTCATGTCTAATGTTGTCATGTCTAATGTTGTCATGATGTAGTTTGTCAAGTCTAATTTTGTCATGTCTAATATCATGATTTATGTTGTCATATCTAAATTTGTCATGATTTGATTTATGTGGTTATGTCTAATGTTGTCATCATTTATCTTGTCAAGTCTAATCTTGTCATGTCTAATTTTGTCATGTCTAATTTTGTCATGTCTAATCTTGTCATGTCTAATGTTGTCATGTCTAATTTTGTCATGTCTAATCTTGTCATGTCTAATCTTGTCATGTCTAATGTTGTCATGTCTAATGTTGTCATGTCTAATTTTGTCATGTCTATCTTGTCATGTCTAATCTTGTCATGTCTAATCTTGTCATGTCTAATGTTGTCATGTCTAATTTTGTCATGTCTAATCTTGTCATGTCTAATGTTGTCATGTCTAATGTTGTCATGTCTAATCTTGTCATGTCTAATCTTGTCATGTCTAATGTTGTCATGATTAATGTTGTCATGTCTAACGTTGTCATGTCTAATGTTATCATGTCTAATGTTGTCATGATGTATGTTGTCATGTCTAATGTCGTCATGTCTAATGTTGTCATGATTTATCTTGTCATATCTAATGTTGTCATGTTTAATGTCGTAATGTCTAATGTTGTCATGATTTATGTTGTCATGTCTAATGTTGTCATGTCTAATGTCGTCATGTCTAATGTTGTCATGATTTATGTTGTCATGTCTAATGTCGTCATGTCTAATGTTGTCATGATTTATGTTGTCATATCTTATGTTGTCATGTATAATGTCGTCATGTATAATGTTGTCATGATTTATGTTGTTATGTCTAATGTTGTCATGATTTATGTTGTCATATCTAATGTTGTCATGCTTTTTGTTGTCGTGTCTAATGTTGTCATGTCTAATGTTGTCATGATTTATGTTGTCATATCTAATGTTGTCATGCTTTTGTTGTCATGTCTAATGTTGTCATGTCTAATGTTGTGATGATTTATGTTGTCATATCTAAAGTTGTCATGCTTTTTGTTGTCGTGTCTAATGTTGTCATGTCTAATGTTGTCATGCTTTTTGTTGTCATGTCTAATGTTGTCATGCTTTTTGTTGTCATGTCTAATGTTGTCATGTCTAATGTTGTCATGTCTAATGTTGTCATGATTTATGTTGTCATGTCTAATGTTGTCATGCTTTTTGTTGTCATGTCTAATGTTGTCATGTCTAATGTTGTCATGATTTATGTTGTCATGTCTAATTTGTCATGTCTAATGTTGTCATATCTAATGTTGTCATGTCTAATGTTGTCATGATTTATGTTGTCATATCTAATGTTGTCATGCTTTTTGTTGTCATGTCTAATGTCGTCATGTCTAATGTTGTCATGATTGATTTTGTCATGTCTAATGTTGTCATGTCTAATGTTGTCATGATTTATGTTGTCATGTCTAACGTTGTCATGATTTATGTTGTCATGTCTAACGTTGTCATAATTTATGTTGTCATATCTAATGTTGTCATGATTTATGTTGTCATGTCTAATGTTGTCATGATTAATGTTGTCATGTCTAACGTTGTCATGTCTAATGTTGTCATGTCTAATGTTGTCATGATTAATGTTGTCATGTCTAATGTTGTCATGATTTATGTTGTCATGTCTAATGTTGTCATGATTAATGTTGTCATGTCTAACGTTGTCATGTCTAATGTTGTCATGTCTAATGTTGTCATGATTTATGTTGTCATGTCTAACGTTGTCATGATTTATGTTGTCATGTCTAATGTTGTCATGATTTATGTTGTCATGTCTAATGTTGTCATGTCTAATGTTGTCATGTCTAATGTTGTCATGGCTAATGTTGTCATGTCTAATGTTGTCATGTCTAATGTTGTCATGGCTAATGTTGTCATATCTAATGTTGTCATGTTTATTGTTGTCATGTTTAATGTTGTCATGATTAATGTTGTCATGTCTAATGTTTTCATGATTTATGTTGTCATGTCTAATGTTGTCATGATTTTTGTTGTCATGTCTAATGTTGTCATGATTTATGTTGTCATGTCTAACGTTGTCATGCCTAATGTTGTTATGATTTATGTTGTCATGTCTAATTTTGTCATGTCTAATATCATGATTTATGTTGTCATATCTAATTTTGTCATGATTTGATTTATGTTGTCATGCCTAATGTTGTCATCATTTATCTTGTCATGTCTAATGTTGTCATGTCTAATGTTGTCATGTCTAATGTTGTCATGATGTATGTTGTCATGTCTAATGTTGTCATGTCTAATGTTGTCATGATGTAGTTTGTCAAGTCTAATTTTGTCATGTCTAATATCATGATTTATGTTGTCATATCTAAATTTGTCATGATTTGATTTATGTTGTTTTGTCTAATGTTGTCATCATTTATCTTGTCAAGTCTAATCTTGTCATGTCTAATTTTGTCATGTCTAATTTTGTCATGTCTAATCTTGTCATGTCTAATGTTGTCATGTCTAATTTTGTCATGTCTAATCTTGTCATGTCTAATCTTGTCATGTCTAATGTTGTCATGTCTAATGTTGTCATGTCTAATTTTGTCATGTCTAATCTTGTCATGTCTAATCTTGTCATGTCTAATCTTGTCATGTCTAATGTTGTCATGTCTAATTTTGTCATGTCTAATCTTGTCATGTCTAATGTTGTCATGTCTAATTTTGTCATGTTTAATATCATGATTTATGTTGTCATATCTAAATTTGTCATGATTTGATTTATGTTGTTATGTCTAATGTTGTCATCATTTATCTTGTCATGTCTAATCTTGTCATGTCTAACGTTGTCATGATTTATGTTGTCATGTCTAATGTTGTCATGTCTAATGTTGTCATGAAGTATGTTGTCACGTCTTATGTTTTCATGATGTATGTTGTCATGTCTAATTGTGTCATGTCTAATATCATGATTTATGTTGTCATATCTGATTTTGTCATGATTTTATTTATGTTGTCATGATTTATGTTGTCATATCTAATGTTGTCATGATTTATGTTGTCATGTCTAATGTTGTCATGATTTATGTTGTCATGTCTAATGTTGTCATGATTTATGTTGGCATGTCTAATGTTGTCATGATTTATGTTGTCTTGTCTAATTTTGTCATGATTTATGCTGTCATGTCTACTGTTGTCATGATTTATGTTGTCATGTCTAATTTTGTCATGATTTATGTTGTCATGTCTAACGTTGTCATGATTTATGTTGTCAGTCTAACGTTGTCATGATTTATGTTGTCATGTCTAATGTTATCATGATTTATGTTGGGATGTCTAATGTTGTCATGATTTATATTGTCATGTCTATTTTTGTCATGTCTAAAATCATGATTTATGTTGTCATATCTAATTTTGTCATGATTTGATTAATGTAGTCATGTCTAATTTTGTCATCATTTATCTTGTCATGTCTAATATTGTCATGTCTAACGTTGTCATGGTTTATGTTGTCATGTCTAATGTTGTCATGTCTTATGTTTTCATGATATATGTTGTCATGTCTAATGTTGTCATGATTTATCTTGTCATGTCTAAAGTTGTCATGTCTAATGTTTTCATGTTTTATGTTGTAATGTCTAATGTTGTGATGTCTAATGTTCTCATGATATATGTTTTCATGTCTAATGTTGTCATGATTTTTGATTGTCATGTCTAATGTTCTCATGATTTATGTTGTCATGTCTAAATTTGTCATGATTTACGTTGTCATGTCTAACGTTGTCATGATTTATGTTGTCATGTCTAACGTTGTCATGAGTTATGTTGTCATGTCTAATGTTGTAATGATTTATGTTGTCATATCTAATTTTGTCATGATTTGATTTATGTTTTCATGCCTAATGTTGTCATCATTTATCTTGTCATGTCTAATGTTGTCATGTCTAATGTTGTCATGATGTAATTTGTCAAGTCTAATTTTGTCATGTCTAATATCATGATTTATGTTGTCATATCTAAATTTGTCATGATTTGATTTATGTTGTTATGTCTAATGTTGTCATCATTTATCTTGTCATGTCTAATCTTGTCATGTCTAATTTTGTCATGTCTAATCTTGTCATGTCTAATGTTGTCATGTCTAATTTTGTCATGTCTAATATCATAATTTATGTTGTCATATCTAAATTTGTCATTATTTGATTTATGTTGTTATGTCTAATGTTGTCATCATTTATCTTGTCATGTCTAATCTTGTCATGTCTAACGTTGTCATGATTTATGTTGTCATGTCTAATGTTGTCATGTCTAATGTTGTCATGATGTATGTTGTCATGTCTAAAGTTGTCATAATTTATGTTGTCATGTCTAATGTTGTCATGTCTAATGTTGTCATATCTAATGTTGTCATGATTTATGTTGTCATATCTAATGTTGTCATGATTTATGTTGTCATGTCTAATGTTGTCATGATTAATGTTGTCATGTCTAACGTTGTCATGTCTAATGTTATCATGTCTAATGTTGTCATGATGTATGTTGTCATGTCTAATGTCGTCATGTCTAATGTTGTCATGATTTATGTTGTCATATCTAATGTTGTCATGTTTAATGTCGTAATGTCTAATGTTGTCATGATTTATGTTGTCATGTCTAATGTTGTCATGTCTAATGTCGTCATGTCTAATGTTGTCATGATATATGTTGTCATGTCTAATGTCGTCATGTCTAATGTTGTCATGATTTATGTTGTCATATCTTATGTTGTCATGTATAATGTCGTCATGTCTAATGTTGTCATAATTTTTGTTGTTATGTCTAATGTTGTCATGATTTATGTTGTCATATCTAATGTTGTCATGCTTTTTGTTGTCGTGTCTAATGTTGTCATGTCTAATGTTGTCATGATTTATGTTGTCATATCTAATGTTGTCATGCTTTTTGTTGTCGTGTCTAATGTTGTCATGTCTAATGTTGTCATGATTTATGTTGTCATATCTAATGTTGTCATGCTTTTTGTTGTCGTGTCTAATGTTGTCATGTCTAATGTTGTCATGCTTTTTTGTTGTCATGTCTAATGTTGTCATGCTTTTTGTTGTCATGTCTAATGTTGTCATGTCTAATGTTGTCGTGATTTATGTTGTCATGTCTAATGTTGTCATGCTTTTTGTTGTCATGTCTAATTTTGTCATGATTTATGTTGTCATGTCTAATGTTGTCATGATTTATGTTGTCATGTCTAACGTTGTCATGATTTATGTTGTCATGTCTAATGTTGTCATGATTTATGTTGGAATGTCTAATGTTGTCATGATTTATATTGTCATGTCTATTTTTGTCATGTCTAAAATCATATTTTATGTTGTCATATCTAATTTTGTCATGATTTGATTAATGTTGTCATGTCTAATTTTGTCATCATTTATCTTGTCATGTCTAATATTGTCATGTCTAACGTTGTCATGGTTTATGTTGTCATGTCTAATGTTGTCATGTCTAATGTTTTCATGATATATGTTGTCATGTCTAATGTTGTCATGATTTATCTTGTCATGTCTAATGTTGTCATGTCTAATGTTTTCATGTTTTATGTTGTAATGTCTAATGTTGTGATGTCTAATGTTCTCATGATATATGTTTTCATGTCTAATGTTGTCATGATTTTTGATTGTCATGTCTAATGTTCTCATGATTTATGTTGTCATGTCTAAATTTGTCATGATTTACGTTGTCATGTCTAACGTTGTCATGATTTATGTTGTCATGTCTAACGTTGTCATGAGTTATGTTGTCATGTCTAATGTTGTAATGATTTATGTTGTCATATCTAAATTTGTCATGATTTGATTTATGTTTTCATGCCTAATGTTGTCATCATTTATCTTGTCATGTCTAATGTTGTCATGTCTAATGTTGTCATGATGTAATTTGTCAAGTCTAATTTTGTCATGTCTAATATCATGATTTATGTTGTCATATCTAAATTTGTCATGATTTGATTTATGTTGTTATGTCTAATGTTGTCATCATTTATCTTGTCATGTCTAATCTTGTCATGTCAATTTTGTCATGTCTAATCTTGTCATGTCTAATGTTGTCATGTCTAATGTTGTCATGTCTAATATCATAATTTATGTTGTCATATCTAAATTTGTCATTATTTGATTTATGTTGTTATGTCTAATGTTGTCATCATTTATCTTGTCATGTCTAATCTTGTCATGTCTAACGTTGTCATGATTTATGTTGTCATGTCTAATGTTGTCATGTCTAATGTTGTCATGATGTATGTTGTCATGTCTAAAGTTGTCATAATTTATGTTGTCATGTCTAATGTTGTCATGTCTAATGATGTCATATCTAATGTTGTCATGATTTATGTTGTCATATCTAATGTTGTCATGATTTATGTTGTCATATCTAATGTTGTCATGATTTATGTTGTCATGTCTAATGTTGTCATGATTAATGTTGTCATGTCTAATGTTGTCATGTCTAATGTTATCATGTCTAATGTTGTCATGATGTATGTTGTCATGTCTAATGTTGTCATGTCTAATTTTGTCATGTCTAATCTTGTCATGTCTAATCTTGTCATGTCTAATGTTGTCATGTCTAATGTTGTCATGTCTAATTTTGTCATGTCTAATCTTGTCATGTCTAATCTTGTCATGTCTAATGTTGTCATGTCTAATTTTGTCATGTTTAATATCATGATTTATGTTGTCATATCTAAATTTGTCATGATTTGATTTATGTTGTTATGTCTAATGTTGTCATCATTTATCTTGTCATGTCTAATCTTGTCATGTCTAACGTTGTCATGATTTATGTTGTCATGTCTAATGTTGTCATGTCTAATGTTGTCATGAAGTATGTTGTCATGTCTTATGTTTTCATGATGTATGTTGTCATGTCTAATTGTGTCATGTCTAATATCATGATTTATGTTGTCATATCTGATTTTGTCATGATTTTATTTATGTTGTCATGATTTATGTTGTCATATCTAATGTTGTCATGATTTATGTTGTCATGTCTAATGTTGTCATGATTTATGTTGTCATGTCTAATTTTGTCATGATTTATGTTGGCATGTCTAATGTTGTCATGATTTATGTTGTCTTGTCTAATTTTGTCATGATTTATGCTGTCATGTCTACTGTTGTCATGATTTATGTTGTCATGTCTAATTTTGTCATGATTTATGTTGTCATGTCTAACGTTGTCATGATTTATGTTGTCATGTCTAACGTTGTCATGATTTATGTTGTCATGTCTAATGTTATCATGATTTATGTTGGAATGTCTAATGTTGTCATGATTTATATTGTCATGTCTATTTTTGTCATGTCTAAAATCATATTTATGTTGTCATATCTAATTTTGTCATGATTTGATTACTGTTGTCATGTCTAATTTTGTCATCATTTATCTTGTCATGTCTAAATTGTCATGTCTAACGTTGTCATGGTTTATGTTGTCATGTCTAATGTTGTCATGTCTAATGTTTTCATGATATATGTTGTCATGTCTAATGTTGTCATGATTTATCTTGTCATGTCTAATGTTGTCATGTCTAATGTTTTCATGTTTTATGTTGTAATGTCTAATGTTGTGATGTCTAATGTTCTCATGATATATGTTTTCATGTCTAATGTTGTCATGATTTTTGATTGTCATGTCTAATGTTCTCATGATTTATGTTGTCATGTCTAAATTTGTCATGATTTACGTTGTCATGTCTAACGTTGTCATGATTTATGTTGTCATGTCTAACGTTGTCATGAGTTATGTTGTCATGTCTAATGTTGTAATGATTTATGTTGTCATATCTAATTTTGTCATGATTTGATTTATGTTTTCATGCCTAATGTTGTCATCATTTATCTTGTCATGTCTAATGTTGTCATGTCTAATGTTGTCATGATGTAATTTGTCAAGTCTAATTTTGTCATGTCTAATATCATGATTTATGTTGTCATATCTAAATTTGTCATGATTTGATTTATGTTGTTATGTCTAATGTTGTCATCATTTATCTTGTCATGTCTAATCTTGTCATGTCTAATTTTGTCATGTCTAATCTTGTCATGTCTAATGTTGTCATGTCTAATTTTGTCATGTCTAATATCATAATTTATGTTGTCATATCTAAATTTGTCATTATTTGATTTATGTTGTTATGTCTAATGTTGTCATCATTTATCTTGTCATGTCTAATCTTGTCATGTCTAACGTTGTCATGATTTATGTTGTCATGTCTAATGTTGTCATGTCTAATGTTGTCATGATGTATGTTGTCATGTCTAAAGTTGTCATAATTTATGTTGTCATGTCTAATGTTGTCATGTCTAATGTTGTCATATCTAATGTTGTCATGATTTATGTTGTCATATCTAATGTTGTCATGATTTATGTTGTCATGTCTAATGTTGTCATGATTTATGTTGTCATGTCTAATGTTGTCATGATTAATGTTGTCATGTCTAATGTTGTCATGTCTAATGTTGTCATGTCTAATGTTGTCATGATGTATGTTGTCATGTCTAATGTTGTCATGTCTAATTTTGTCATGTCTAATGTTGTCATGTCTAATGTTGTCATGTCTAATGTTGTCATGTCTAATGTTGTCATGTCTAATGTTGTCATGTCTAATGTTGTCATGTCTAATGTTGTCATGTCTAATGTTGTCATGTCTAATGTTGTCATGTCTAATGTTGTCATGTCTAATTTTGTCATGTTTAATATCATGATTTATGTTGTCATATCTAAATTTGTCATGATTTGATTTATGTTGTTATGTCTAATGTTGTCATCATTTATCTTGTCATGTCTAATGTTGTCATGTCTAACGTTGTCATGATTTATGTTGTCATGTCTAATGTTGTCATGTCTAATGTTGTCATGAAGTATGTTGTCATGTCTTATGTTGTCATGATGTATGTTGTCATGTCTAATTTGTCATGTCTAATATCATGATTTATGTTGTCATGTCTAATTTTGTCATGATTTTATTTATGTTGTCATGATTTATGTTGTCATGTCTAATGTTGTCATGATTTATGTTGTCATGTCTAATGTTGTCATGATTTATGTTGTCATGTCTAATTTTGTCATGATTTATGTTGTCATGTCTAATTTGTCATGATTTATGTTGTCATGTCTACTGTTGTCATGATTTATGTTGTCATGTCTAATTTGTCATGATTTATGTTGTCATGTCTAACGTTGTCATGATTTATGTTGTCATGTCTAACGTTGTCATGATTTATGTTGTCATGTCTAATGTTGTCATGATTTATGTTGTCATGTCTAATGTTGTCATGATTTATATTGTCATGTCTATTTTGTCATGTCTAAAATCATATTTTATGTTGTCATATCTAATTTTGTCATGATTTGATTACTGTTGTCATGTCTAATTTTGTCATCATATCTTGTCATGTCTAATATTGTCATGTCTAACGTTGTCATGTTTATGTTGTCATGTCTAATGTTGTCATGTCTAATGTTTTCATGATATATGTTGTCATGTCTAATGTTGTCATGATTTTTGTTGTCATGTCTAATGTTGTCATGTCTAATGTTTCATGTTTTATGTTGTAATGTCTAATGTTGTCATGTCTAATGTTCTCATGATATATGTTTCATGTCTAATGTTGTCATGATTTTTGTTGTCATGTCTAATGTTGTCATGATTTATGTTGTCATGTCTAATTTGTCATGATTTATGTTGTCATGTCTAACGTTGTCATGATTTATGTTGTCATGTCTAACGTTGTCATGAGTTATGTTGTCATGTCTAATGTTGTAATGATTTATGTTGTCATATCTAATTTTGTCATGATTTGATTTATGTTTTCATGTCTAATGTTGTCATCATTTATCTTGTCATGTCTAATGTTGTCATGTCTAATGTTGTCATGATGTAATTTGTCAAGTCTAATTTTGTCATGTCTAATATCATGATTTATGTTGTCATATCTAAATTTGTCATGATTTGATTTATGTTGTTATGTCTAATGTTGTCATCATTTATCTTGTCATGTCTAATCTTGTCATGTCTAATTTTGTCATGTCTAATCTTGTCATGTCTAATGTTGTCATGTCTAATTTTGTCATGTCTAATATCATGATTTATGTTGTCATATCTAAATTTGTCATTATTTGATTTATGTTGTTATGTCTAATGTTGTCATCATTTATCTTGTCATGTCTAATCTTGTCATGTCTAACGTTGTCATGATTTATGTTGTCATGATGTATGTTGTCATGTCTAATGTTGTCATGTCTAATGTTGTCATGATGTAGTTGTCATGTCTAATTTTGTCATGTCTAATATCATGATTTATGTTGTCATATCTAATTTGTCATGATTTGATTTATGTTGTTATGTCTAATGTTGTCATCATTTATCTTGTCATGTCTAATGTTGTCATGTCTAATGTTGTCATGTCTAATTTTGTCATGTCTAATGTTGTCATGTCTAATGTTGTCATGTCTAATGTTGTCATGTCTAATGTTGTCATGTCTAATGTTGTCATGTCTAATGTTGTCATGTCTAATGTTGTCATGTCTAATTTTGTCATGTCTAATGTTGTCATGTCTAATGTTGTCATGTCTAATGTTGTCATGTCTAATGTTGTCATGTCTAATGTTGTCATGTCTAATGTTGTCATGTCTAATGTTGTCATGTCTAATGTTGTCATGTCTAATGTTGTCATGTCTATGTTGTCATGTCTAATGTTGTCATGATTATGTTGTCATGTCTAACGTTGTCATGTTAATGTTATCATGTCTAATGTTGTCATGATGTATGTTGTCATGTCTAATGTTGTCATGTCTAATGTTGTCATGATTTATGTTGTCATATCTAATGTTGTCATGTTTAATGTTGTAATGTCTAATGTTGTCATGATTTATGTTGTCATGTCTAATGTTGTCATGTCTAATGTTGTCATGTCTAATGTTGTCATGATTTATGTTGTCATGTCTAATGTTGTCATGTCTAATGTTGTCATGATTTATGTTGTCATGTCTAATGTTGTCATGTATAATGTTGTCATGTCTAATGTTGTCATGATTTATGTTGTCATGTCTAATGTTGTCATGATTTATGTTGTCATGTCTAATGTTGTCATGATTTTTGTTGTCGTGTCTAATGTTGTCATGTCTAATGTTGTCATGATTTATGTTGTCATATCTAATGTTGTCATGCTTTTTGTTGTCATGTCTAATGTTGTCATGTCTAATGTTGTCATGATTTATGTTGTCATGTCTAATGTTGTCATGCTTTTTGTTGTCATGTCTAATGTTGTCATGTCTAATGTTGTCATGCTTTTTGTTGTCATGTCTAATGTTGTCATGCTTTTTGTTGTCATGTCTAATGTTGTCATGTCTAATGTTGTCATGTCTAATGTTGTCATGATTTATGTTGTCATGTCTAATGTTGTCATGCTCTTTGTTGTCATGTCTAATGTTGTCATGTCTAATGTTGTCATGATTTATGTTGTCATGTCTAATGTTGTCATGTCTAATGTTGTCATATCTAATGTTGTCATGTCTAATGTTGTCATGATTTATATTGTCATATCTAATGTTGTCATGCTTTTTGTTGTCATGTCTAATGTTGTCATGTCTAATGTTGTCATGATGATTTTGTCATGTCTAATGTTGTCATGTCTAATGTTGTCATGATTTATGTTGTCATGTCTAATGTTGTCATGATTTATGTTGTCATGTCTAATGTTGTCATCATTTATGTTGTCATATCTAATGTTGTCATGATTTATGTTGTCATGTCTAATGTTGTCATGATTAATGTTGTCATGTCTAACGTTGTCATGTCTAATGTTGTCATGTCTAATGTTGTCATGATTAATGTTGTCATGTCTAATGTTGTCATGATTTATGTTGTCATGTCTAATGTTGTCATGATTAATGTTGTCATGTCTAATGTTGTCATGTCTAATGTTGTCATGTCTAATGTTGTCATGATTTATGTTGTCATGTCTAATGTTGTCATGATTTATGTTGTCATGTCTAATGTTGTCATGATTATGTTGTCATGTCTAATGTTGTCATGTCTAATGTTGTCATGTCTAATGTTGTCATGTCTAATGTTGTCATGTCTAATGTTGTCATGTCTAATGTTGTCATATCTAATGTTGTCATGTTTATTGTTGTCATGTTTAATGTTGTCATGATTAATGTTGTCATGTCTAATGTTGTCATGATTTATGTTGTCATGTCTAATGTTGTCATGTTTTTGTTGTCATGTCTAATGTTGTCATGTCTAATGTTGTCATGATTTATGTTGTCATGTCTAATGTTGTCATGTCTAATGTTGTCATGATTTATGTTGTCATGTCTAATTTTGTCATGTCTAATATCATGATTTATGTTGTCATATCTAATTTTGTCATGATTTGATTTATGTTGTCATGCCTAATGTTGTCATCATTTATCTTGTCATGTCTAATGTTGTCATGTCTAATGTTGTCATGTCTAATGTTGTCATGATGTATGTTGTCATGTCTAATGTTGTCATGTCTAATGTTGTCATGATGTAGTTTGTCAAGTCTAATTTTGTCATGTCTAATATCATGATTTATGTTGTCATATCTAAATTTGTCATGATTTGATTTATGTTGTCATGTCTAATGTTGTCATCATTTATGTTGTCAAGTCTAATGTTGTCATGTCTAATTTGTCATGTCTAATTTGTCATGTCTAATGTTGTCATGTTAATGTTGTCATGTCTAATTTTGTCATGTCTAATGTTGTCATGTCTAATCTTGTCATGTTAATGTTGTCATGTCTAATGTTGTCATGTCTAATTTTGTCATGTCTAATGTTGTCATGTCTAATCTGTCATGTTAATGTTGTCATGTCTAATGTTGTCATGTCTAATTTGTCATGTCTAATGTTGTCATGTCTAATTGTCATCATGTTTAATATCATGATTTATGTTGTCATATCTAAATTGTCATGATTTGATTTATGTGTTATGTCTAATGTTGTCATCATTTATCTTGTCATGTCTAATGTTGTCATGTCTAACGTTGTCATGATTTATGTTGTCATGTCTAATGTTGTCATGTCTAATGTTGTCATGAAGTATGTTGTCATGTCTTATGTTTTCATGATAATGTTGTCATGTCTAATGTGTCATGTCTAATATCATGATTTATGTTGTCATATCTGATTTTGTCATGATTTTATTTATGTTGTCATGATTTATGTTGTCATATCTAATGTTGTCATGATTTATGTTGTCATGTCTAATGTTGTCATGATTTATGTTGTCATGTCTAATGTTGTCATGATTTATGTTGGCATGTCTAATGTTGTCATGATTATGTTGTCATGTCTAATTTTGTCATGATTTATGTTGTCATGTCTACTGTTGTCATGATTTATGTTGTCATGTCTAATTTTGTCATGATTTATGTTGTCATGTCTAATGTTGTCATGATTTATGTTGTCATGTCTAATTTGTCATGATTTATGTTGTCATGTCTAATGTTGTCATGATTTATGTTGTCATGTCTAATGTTGTCATGATTTATATTGTCATGTCTATTTTTTGTCATGTCTAAAATCATGATTTAGTTGTCATATCTAATTTTGTCATGATTTGATTAATGTTGTCATGTCTAATTTTGTCATCATTTATCATGTCATGTCTAATATTGTCATGTCTAAGTTGTCATGGTTATGTTGTCATGTCTAATGTTGTCATGTCTAATGTTTTCATGATATATGTTGTCATGTCTAATGTTGTCATGATTTATCTTGTCATGTCTAATGTTGTCATGTCTATTGTTGTCATGATTTATGTTGTAATGTCTAATGTTGTCATGTCTAATGTTGTCATGATATATGTTTTCATGTCTAATGTTGTCATGATTTATGTTGTCATGTCTAATGTTGTCATGATTTATGTTGTCATGTCTAAATTTGTCATGATTTATGTTGTCATGTCTAAGTTGTCATGATTATGTTGTCATGTCTAACGTTGTCATGATTTATGTTGTCATGTCTAATGTTGTTATGATTATGTTGTCATGTCTAATTTTGTCATGTCTAATATCATGATTTATGTTGTCATATCTAATTTTGTCATATGATTTGATTTAGGTTGTCATGTCTAATGTTGTCATCATTTATCTTGTCATGTCTAATGTTGTCATGTCTAACGTTGTCATGTTTATGTTGTCATGTCTAAATGTTGTCATGTTAATGTTGTCATGATGTATGTTTCATGTCTAATGTTGTCATGATTTATGTTGTCATGTCTAATGTTGTCATGATTTATGTTGTCATGTCTAATTTTGTCATGATTTATGTTGTCATGTTACTGTTGTCATGATTTTGTTGTCATGTCTAATTTTGTCATGATTTATGTTGTCATGTCTAATGTTGTCATGATTTATGTTGTCATGTCTAGCGTTGTCATGATTTATGTTGTCATGTCTAATGTT
>JAVIAB010000108.1:77283160-77350660 GCA_032433765.1 Megaustenia siamemsis
ACAAATTTACGAAGAAACTAAGGATTTTAAACAAACAAAATTCCCACCACCTTCGGCGGGATTTGAACCCGGCACTTTCCCGCCCAGAGTCCAGCGCCTTACCCCAAATTAGCCACCCTCTTCCTTTCTAACCATCCACATTACCTCCATTTTAAGAACCTACCCTCTCAACTACCACAACCCTGACAGGCTGTCATAATTAAAACATTTAATTTGTAGCGAGGCACTCTGCCAAAACAGTACAAGTTCAAATTCTCCAGCAGCCTACCTATTATTTTAGTGAGCGAAAAACACCATGTACCTGGAAAAAAGGAAGACAACTTTACAGTCGAGTTGTTCTTAGCGAAGGGAAGTAACCAGTTGCCCGTAACCGTGGACGTTCATTAAGCAGATCTTGCAGCGATCACTCCCAGATGTTTCATATATTTTACCTACAGATGTTTACTGACAATTCTCTGGCATGAGAATATTATTTCTCTTTGTGGATTGTCCGTGGATGAGCGGGTCTTATCCATTCCATTCACGCGAAGATGTCCCTCATGTTATGAAATCGTGTGATGAAAGAGAGTGGCTTTTTATGAGAGCTTGCTCTCGACGCTGTTATTACTGTAATTTAATTTCTACATCTAAGGATATGTTCAAAAGTTTCCTGCAAGGAGTTCTATCTATCTATCTATCTATCTATCTATCTATCTATCTATCTATCTATCTATCTATCTATCTATCTATCTATCTATCTATCTATCTATCTATCTATCTATCTATCTATCTATCTATCTATCTATCTATCTATCTATCTATCTATCTATCTATCTATCTATCTATCTATCTATCTATCTATCTATCTGTCTATCTATCTATCTATATATCTATCTATCTATCTATCTATCTATCTATCTATCTATCTATCTATCTATCTATCTATCTATCTACTATCTATCTATCTATCTATCTATCTATCTATCTATCTATCTATCTATCTATCTATCTGGCTGTCTATCTATCTATCTATCTATCTATCTGCTATCTATCTGTCTATCTATCTGTCTGTCTGTCTGTCTGTCTATCTGTCTGTCTGTCTGTCTGTCTGTCTATCTGTCTGTCTGTCTGTCTGTCTGTCTGTCTGTCTGTCTGTCTGTCTATCTGTCTGTCTGTCTGTCTTTCTGTCTTTTTTCTGTCTGTCTGTCTGTCTGTCTGTCTGTCTGTCTGTCTGTCTGTCTGTCTGTCTGTCAATCTATCTATTGCCCTCTGGAGCCGAAGACGTCATATATAGCAGAAATTATATATTCTCTATGCCCGTCGATCTTTGCTATTAAGTGTCAGACTTTGCAAAGGGCCCACAGTGTATTTCGTCACACGTCCCTGTTCTGAGCTAAAAACTGTATGCCCATGGTGAATTTCCTGTTGGTGCCTATTTTTCTTAACCCCAACGGTACATTGTAAGAATTATGTGGTCAGTATATAGTCAAGTCGCACTACTTTCCCCAACAAAAAAAATATGGTACCCATTTTCAAAGGTGGGGAGAACCCTGAGTAATAAATACAAAGCTCCATCATTTGTTGTTACAGATCCAGAAGCTATGGAGGTAACGTTGGTTGGTTGGTTGGTTGCGTTCGCCCGATGACTAAAGTATTCTAAAGTATCGTGGTAGACTAGAATATTCCTCTTGATCATCTGCCCTTATAAGGACGTAGTGAACGTGTCTGCGTTGTGTTGTGGTTTGCAGTATAAATGTTATATTTGCGCCTTTCGGCCCACACATCCGACTTCACCACGTGGAGGTAACGTTCTTCCGTGCATGTTTGACAATGAACTGAGCTGATTCCTTCTGATTACTTGAGGATTCTGAGTCTAGGGCGATGGATTGTCTCATCGATTTTCACACCAGGCAGATTGGCCAGGCTATAATGTTCAGCATGTGCGATCAATTGAGGACGTAGAAGTCGGAGTAGGGTGGCAATAAGTGCCATCCGAGTTCTGTATGTCCTTTCTTGTCATCATCACACTATATAGAGAATGTAGAGAAATAAACCTCTTGGTCGCTGAGACGGAAGTGCAGGCCTTGATTCTCAAGAACGCCTCAGAGAGTGACGGAGTGATCTTCACGGATGGGTCACATATTCGGCGTGTATCGAGCTCGCGAGCTTTCACGGTTCGTCTTGGAGGTAGAACTGTGCTGTCTACATGTAGCTTGACTATGTTTCCATACGAATGTCACAAAAACATTAACATGGTTTAAGTTACCCACATATACACATGGGTGTTTCCTCAGTGACTCAATGAGCATGCTCAGGAAAATCACAACTGGCTGTGCTCGACGGTGGTAATTTGAGTCTCTGCGTAGGTCTCTTCTGAAAAGTGTCTGCTTTATTTTCGTGTCAAGGCACGTGGGTATAAGAAGTAATGAACGCGCTGACAGGCTTTCGAGTTTTGATGTTGAGTGCATAAGGGGAATGGACTGCACTGATATTCTAAATTCCCTCAGGGACTCCGGACGAAAATATGACTCAAATATATTACCCCAAATCCTCAACCACGAGCAGACTGCACAAAAACCATGTCAAGGAGCCTGATGGAGCGCGCCATTCAGGGATACAAAGAAGACTTGTCAACAACACCGGTGTCGTTGGTCGCTACATCTTGTGGGATATACTTGGAGATCTCAGCACTTATAGTCTGGTCCAATGTGTGATAAGGATGACCCTCGACCAGGCTAAACTAAACTAAACTAAACTAAACTAAACTAAACTAAACTAAACTAAACTAAACTAAACTAAACTAAACTAAACTAAACTAAACTAACTAACTAAACTAAACTAAACTAAACTAAACTGAACTAAACTATGCTCACGGCTGCCTAGAAAAAAACGGATTAACACTCCCAATTCAGTTACAAGTCCCAGGGACTTCGTCATATGTGAAAGCTGGCAAATACAACGAACAAAAATGCACAAAATCATAGGTAACCCTTCATGTCAAAAGCTTTCATCTTCTTCCCATTAGAATTTAGTCCATGCCCATGTTCTACAGTCATAAACACACATTGTTATTATCTTAGTCTTCAACAATTTATTTTGTATTTCAGGTTAATTGATTTGTCTTTGTAAACTCCTTTATTCTAACTTTCATTTCAACTTGAGACAACATACCATAACACCAGTAGAGGTCAGCGAATAGCACAAATACAAAATATATATCACTGATGAAGTTTTAAAACAACAAAAAATGAAAAGAGAACTACTAAACACAATTAGAAAAAGACAAATGAAATGTGTGGGTATGTTAAAAGACACAATAACCTAATAAAAAGTAATATTGGAAGGGAAAATACAAGGTAAAAGAGGCAGAGGCAGACCAAGACTAACTTGGACGAGTAACATCAAAAGATGGACAAGTCAGCCTATGACAATCTGCACCACAAAATCAAGAGACAGAGTGGAATGGCGTTCCATGGTAGCCAACCTTCGATGCGGAGACGGCACTCAATGATGATGATGATGATGATGATGATGAATATCTCTCTATGCTGAATGGCAAATGAGGAAAAAAAGAAGTCTGCAGATATTTTTTTTAATGTTGTGTTGTTGTTGGATTTTTAAATCCTGGCTTTCAAGTGTGAGCTTCGCTGTCATGAGTCTGTTGCTGTAGGGCACCATCGTTATTCTTTCTACATTAACCCCCTCGTCAATTCCCATGAAGACGTTATCCAGTTTATTTATTATATAGCCAGTTATTATCTCCCTGCTACAAGCTATTTCCGATTGTACTGTCTACAACAAGGAATTTTGAGTTTTTCTGCCTTTGATGTTTATTTTATGTCTTTGTTGTCTTCTCTTTCAGCGTTGCGTTCGTCGGCTGCTTCTCTTCCCCGCCCATCATTAAAAGAAAGTTTAAGGACGTAAATGCGCCGTGTTGATGTATACAACAAGCTGATGCGATTACAACTTTCGACCCAACATATCCGGTATCAGAAGAGATATTGTATCTACTGAATTGCCTTCCACCTAGACTGCTACCGCCTTGGATCAGATTGGTTAAAATTACATCCAAGCCCAGAGAAGGTGAGGGCTTAATCAGATTTGGTTTATTTATTTTGACAAAATCGTTGAGTGACAGACCGCCTATGTCAAGGCAATGTTTGACAGTTTGCCGTTTACGAGCGTGATCTTCAAGCAGTTATTAATTATTCGTTTTACAACAATATGATCATATTTTGATAACATTAAGCGCTCTTGCATACTCAAGCATATATTGTATTTACCCGCAATGGGAAAATCAATAGCTATCAATGAATAATGATAGCGTTAATGAAAGTAAACGATTCCCATGTATAACATTAACTAGTAACGTTACATAAATATCTATATAACACATATCAGCTACAAGGTTATCTCATCTTTGGAGTCTCAGGTGGGTTTAATGATTGGCTAATTTAACATAAAAAAAATCAGATATAAAAATAGTAATTATCATCAAGTACCGGGCCTGCTGGCGTAGGTGTTCATGTCTCTTCACAACTTTCGATCTCGACAGTTATTTATCATTTCTGTTGTTGACCTTCTGCCAAGCCATTCTCTTAAGCTCTCTGTTATTTTTTTCTCTTGCTTCCTTCTACCTCTTCGTCCCTCAATGTGCCCAGTTGTTTACAATATATTCCAGCTGTTCCCTTCTCATTACATTGCCAAAAATGATGATTGTTTCTTTCTTCCTAATATTGGAAATTAGCTCTCTTTTGCATTGTTCTCTTTCAGAACGTTTTCATTACTCTTCTTAGCTGTTCATAGTATTCTCAACATTCTTGAAGTCTTGTCAGAGGCTGGTAGCTGTAGCCTGTTTGGTTCATGTACTAATGGATTAATGAGGTCTTGTCAGAGGCTGGTTATCTTCTTTCTTGCGGGTCTAGAAACTGCAAATTGTCGACGTTCGATGGTGAAGAAAGAGTGCCTTCCCTGGAATAAGGACAAGTGTTGTCACGCATGCAGTAGGTGTAACTATGTTGCTGCTGTTGTTGTTGTGATCTAGCGGCCCATGAGATGACGCCCCTCGTCTCAACGCCGTGTAATGTTTGTTACCTGCAGGTGTTTGAGTTCACTTCCGTACAAGGTTGTTCCATGTTCACATCTTTGAGCATGAAGAGTTGCTCTGACGTCGGTGAGAATTGGACAATCCGGGTGATGTTCTACAGTATCTCACGGACATTCAGAGATCTAACCTGCAGGAGTTTGGTTTCGTTGTATTTTATTGATGAGGTAGTTCAGTGGTACATGACCGGTTCTCACTCTGAAAGTAGTAGTGGTGGTGTTGGACTTTTCTTTTCAGTTTGTTGATGTTGTCGTGGAGGTTTGGCTTTGACATCTATTCAATAGATTCCGCTCCTTTGTTCCCCCTGATGGCTCGTCCATTCAGCACGTAAAACAATCACTTTCAGTTTCTTGGATGAAGAATACCCACTAGATCTATGGGTTCGGATGTACACAGATGGATCAACACAGAATACAGTAAAGAATGGGGGAGCAGGCGCAGACATAGAATACCCAAATAACATTAGGGATATGAATAAAATAGCAACAAGGAAATATTGTCACAATTACGATGCAGAAATCCAAGCAATAAAGTTGGCAATAGAAAAACTGCTGAACAGTAATCTTAGCCCACAGCCTGTAGTGTTTTTGACAGATGCAAGATCAGTATTCCAGGTACCTCAATCCCGAAAATGGTCACATTTGCAGACTTATTGATTGACCTCTGCAAGCACCACAGGGTCGCCTTGCAGTGGATCCCGTCTCACTGCGGAATACCAGGAAACGAGAGAGCAGATCAGTTGGTAAAAGAAGGCGCAAAAGACATACAACTAGATGCAACAGTTATATACCATCAAAAGAAACAGATAATCAAGTCAATCAGAGGACCACAAGCCCCAAATCAGGATGCGCTTCATAATATGTATAGATGTGAACAAGTTATAATTCTACACCTCAAAACGGGACACAATCGACTCCCCAGTCATGTAATAAAAAATTCAAGATCGGCACCTCAACTACATGTACACGTGCACATGTCAATAACTGACGTAAAATACTAATCGATTGAAGCCATGGGTGATTTTGGAATAGAAATAATAACAAAAATATTGAATGATATCTACAATAATGGATATATACCAGACGATCTGCTCAAATCAATATTCATAGCCCTACCAAAGAAATCTGGTGCGATTGAATGCGATGATCATCGCACAATAAACCTTATGAGTCATATGAATAAGATATTACCAAGAATCATCATGCGAAGAGTGCGAAACAAAATCAGTCCAGAAATTAGTGATGAACAGTGTGGTTTTGTTGGAGGTAAAGGAACGAGCAATGCCATATATATCATAAGATCTTTAGTAGAAAGATGTAGCCGCGATAGCTCAGTGGTTAGTGAACTGGACTACAAAGGACAAGGAGTAGGGTTCGATCCCAAACCGACGGCTTCCGGGTTCACCCAGCCTTAAATGGGTACCTGATTTTTTTCTGGAAAGTGAAGCGGCACGGGCGTAATACCGACCACATTACCCCAAAAATTATGTGCTGAAGGTCTGTAAAATTTATGGTCACTAACACCATATTCCCTATACGCCACTTGGCGTGACGGGGGTACTTTACTTTTTTACTTTTACTTTAGTAGAAAGAGCCATAGATATGAAAACAGATCTATACCTATGTAAAAGGTTTTATACCAATGTTTCATAGATTATATCAAAGCATTTGACAAAGTAAAGCACCAAGAAATAATTACAATTTTAGAAAGCATAAACGTAGACAGTAAAGATCTAAGAATAATAAAGAACATGTACTGGCAACAAACAGCGGCCATAAGAACTGGAAACCAATTGGGAATGTTTCAAGAAACAAAACAGGGTGTTAGACAAGGTTGTGTGCTGTCACCAGATTTGTTTAATATTTATAGTGAGATTATTTTAAGATCCATAAGGGGTATGCCTGGAATAACAATTGGAGGTCATAAAAAACAAGTAAAGTACCCCCGTCACGCCAAGTGGCGTATAGGGAAATATGGTGTTAGTGACCCTATATTTTACAGACCTTCAGCACATGATTTTTGGGGTAATGTGGTCGGTATTACGCCCGTGCTGCTTTTACTTTCCAGAAAAATCCGGTACCATTTAAGGCTGGGAACCCGGAGCCGTCGGTTGGATCGAACCCTACCCCTTGTCCGTAGTAGTCCAGTTCACTAACCACTGAGCTATCGCGGCTCCTACTATTTTAGGGAATTAGTAAAACCCAGGTGTCCTCGCCAGGATTACGAACCCCGCTGTTGCCGTGGTAAGCCCCGCCTATCGATTGCGCTAACGGACACCCTAATTGGAGGTCATAATAAAATAATCTAAGTATGTTATGATATAGTATTAATCGCTAAGAGTGAAAATGAGTTAATAGAAATGTTGGACATTATAGTGAAAGAAAGCAAAGATAAAGGACTCAGTCTTAATAGCAAAAAGACAGAAGTAACGGTAACAACAAAGAAAGACAAGTGGAACAATATTAAAACAGGTAAATGAATTTAAATATTTGTGAACTTTGTAAACCTCAGATGGAAGATGTACAAAAGAGGTGAGATGCAGAATGGCTCAGGCAAAAGCAGCTTTCCAGAAAATGATGAAGATACTATGCAATCCATTTTTAACAATAGAAAAAAGAAAAAGAGTTCTTAAATGTTATGTAGAGTGAGTCTTAACATATGGATGTGAATCATGGACAATAGGACAACAGGCAAGAAAATCACTGGAGTCTGCAGAAATGTGGTTTTACAGAAGAATGTTGAGAATACCATGGACAGCTAAGAAGAGTAATGAAAATGTTCTGAAAGAGGTCAAAGCAAAAAGAGAGCTAATTTCTAATATTAGGAAGAAACAATCATCATTTTTTGGCTGTGTAATGAGAAGAGAACAACTGGAAAATTTGAGGGACAAAGAGATAGAGGGAAGCAAAAAGAGAAAATACCAGACAGCTTAAGAAAATGGCTTGGCAAAAGGTCAACAACAGAAATGATAAAGAACTGTCGAGATTGAAAATTGTGGAGAGACATGATCACCTACGCCAGTAGGCCCAGTACTTGATGATGATGATGAAGATACTAAACCGTCAGTACCTGTAATTAGAAGCCAGACGAACGCACTTGAATAAAAAGATTAACGTAACATTGTGTGTGGCTAAAACAAACAGCCTGTCAGTATCCACATCTGCAGACTCCACTGCACCGCTGCACACAAGAAATGTTAGATCTAACTAATGAATCAATTCAGAGGTAGAGGTATGTTTACAGCACTCGGAAAAAATGACAAATAATCAACAACAGAAAAAAATATGGACCAAGTCCGAGTGCTGTAAACATACCTCTTCCTCTGAATTGATTTGCTGCTTATCACCTCGGATGTTTCCCTCTATAATAATATTCATTTATTATTATTTGTCTCCAGTCTTAACCACTGGAAACTACTATTCGTGCTGTTTCGTCCTAAATGTTTGTCTGCAACGCAAGTATTCAGCCCTACCCTATTCGAGAGATACTTGTCTTAACAGGAAAAATATTTCCGAGCTGTGATCGCAGCCTTATGCTATAGTCATGGGAAAGTCTTCGCGAAAAGACATTGCCTACGAAGTTAATTTTTAGTTAGCTGAGTGGCAGTGTTCCCTAACGTTTGGTTTTTCGTGGCAAGGCGCTGTGCCACTGAGTACGGGTTCGATCCTGCCTTGGTCTATATTTTTTTATGTTGTTGGTTATTTGTCATTTTTTCCGAGTGCTGTAAACATACCTCTTCCTCTGAATTGATTCGCTGATTATCGCCTCGGAAGTTTCCCTCTATAATAATATTCATTTATTATTATTTGTGGTCTAACTAAACCGCCCCGCTCGATGTAGTGACCAAGGCACGTATAATCATTATTAGATTGTTATACAATCTCTTTCTAAGACAAGTGACGTTCCTTGTCAATTATTTGTTACTTTCTATCAATTTGTAACTTCAGCTTTACTTTCTATTTTTCCTGTGATTCTAATTCTTATTGAAATATTAATTTGTGTAATTTTTTTTTAATCCGTTTTTGATAATTATTGTTGTCTGTTGTCGTTGGTTTTATGGAAGCTGAACTGCGATTATTTTCTTAAAAAAATTATTGTAGTACAGGTTGATGAAGCCGGTCTTAGACCTGGAGTTTAGACTGCACTAGAGATGTGTGGATGAAGCCGGTCTTAGACCTGGAGTTTAGACTGCACTAGAGATGTGTGGATGAAGGCTTGTTATCAATTAACAATTTGTAGACTCCGAACAGGCCACAACTGACTGGAGTATCACCTTTTCCACATCCTAATGGTAGAAGCTCAGACGAATGTGGCACAGACAAAATGACTGATGAACATCTGCTGCAATCAAAGTCAACATTTGACGAGCAGAGAATGTTCACGTGGCCGCTATCGGTATCTTAAAGGGACAGGCTGTCTGATGATGTCGTCAACCGTTAACTGATGAACGCATTCTCGGAAACTTATTAATATTGTCCTCTACACGAGTACACAGAGATGAAGAAGAAGAAGAGGAGGAGGAGGAGGAAAAGAAGAAGAAAAAATCAATTGACGAAGATAATGTACCGGGCTTTGATTTGTCGATAGCAGTGGAGTGAGAAAGCTGCGACAGCTTAGTGGTTAGTGAACTGGACTACAAAGATCAAGAAATCAGGTTTAATCCTTCCAGGTCTTCCAGGTTCATCAAACCTTAAATGTGTACTGGATTTCTTTTTGTGGGAAAGTAAAGCGGAACTAGCGCAATACCGACCACATTATCCTAAAAATCATGCGCTGAAGTTCTATAAAGATGATGGTCACTAACACCATATACGTCACCTGGCGTGACGGGGCTCTTTACTTTTTTACTTTATTTAGTGGAGAGAGAGAAAGATAGTGCATACAGTACGTGTTTATGTGTGTATATGTGTGTGTGAACTATGATTAAATATTTTCAGTTAATACAACTTTTCTGTAACAAATTAACTCTGCTCTGTTATAAGTAACTTCATTAAAGCAACAGAACGTATCCTTGTGTGTATGGCTTTAACGTCGATCCACCATATTTCACACAATCACCATCACGAGTGCCATCTCCGCAACGAAGGTTGACTATCATGTAGCGCCATTCCGCTCTGTCTCTTGCTTTGATGGTGCAGGTTGTCATATGCTGATCTATCCATCTTTTGATGTTACTTCTCCATTTTAGTCTTGGTCTGCTTCTGCCTCTTTTACCTTGTATTTTCCCCTCCAAGATTACTTTTCGTAGGCTGTTGTGTCTTTTAACATGCCCCACAATCGCAGTTGTCTTGTTTGAATTGTGTTTAGTAGTTCTCTTTTCATTTTTAGTTGTTTTAGAACTTACACAATAAGGTTTACACAATAATGTTTACACAATAATGTTTACACAATAATGAACTCAAATCCACAAAATATTTAAAAAAAACTTAGCCTCAAATGTTCCACATTTTAAGCTCACATTAAAAAAAAAATCTCACAGCTTACATATCTCACAGCTTATACATCTCACAGCTTACATATCTCACAGCTTATACATCTCACAGCTTACATATCTCACAGCTTACACATCTTATTCTCTATACGTCTCAAACTTTAGACAACTCACAAACACTCAAATTCATAAATACTCAAATTAACAAACACTCAAACTCACAAATACTCAAATTCATAAATACTCAAATTAACAAACACTCAAACTCACAAACACTCAAATTCATAAACACTTAAATCCGCAAACACTTAAACTCACAAACACTTAAACTCACAAACGTTTAAACTTACAAACACTTTGACTCAGAAACACTCACATTCATAAACACTCTACTCCACAAACACTTAACCCACAAACACGCAAACAATTAAACTCACAAACACTTAAACTCAAAAACACTAAAACTCACAAAATACTTACACTCAAAAACACTAAAACTCACAAAACACATAAACTCACAAACCCTTAAAGTCACAAACGCTTAAACTCACAAAACACTTAACATAAAAAAACACTAAAACTCACAAATGCTCAAACTCACAAACACTTCAATTCACAAACATTTGAGCTCATAAACACTTAACACATAAACACTGAAATGAACATTCAAACACTCAGTCGAGACCAGATACACACTGTTTAACACTACATATATTCCCTTCTATTTGAATGCATCAAACTCACCTGTATTTTTGTCTACCTGCCTACACATGATATCTCCTGCATAGATGTAATACATGATAACGATAATAACACCATTTATAAAATAATCAAAACAATTAAATCGTCTCATCATATAAGCATTTTGACCTATCACGTTGATTGCTTGGTAATTTGATCATTGTACTGTATAATAACCACATTACCCCAAAAATCATGTGCCGAAGGTCTGAAGAATGTATTGTCACTAACACCATATTCCCTATACGCCACTTGGCGTGACGGGGGTACTTTACTACTTTTTTTTTTAACGGTATAATACTCAAAACCCACAAGTGGATATCAAAGTTGAAGAACAGACCTGGAGACAGTTCAGAGATACAACTACCTTGGACATACTATAACCAATGATGGAAATGTAAACAAAAAATAAACAAAAGAATAGGAATGGCAGAAAGTCATAATAATACCAGGAAAAAATATACTAACTTCGAATCAAATAACACCAGGACTAAAACTAAGAATAGCAAGATATTATCATTTCTTGACATTCCTTTATGGTGCAGAAACATGGAAATTAGACAAGAAAACAGAACAGAAAATTAAAGCCTGTGAAATGTGGATTTATACAAGAATAAAAAGAACAAGAAAGAAAAGAAAAAAACAATGAAGTCTTAAATCAACTAAAAATGAACAGAGAACTACTAAACACAATTAAAACAAGACAAATGAGACTTTTAGGGCAATGTTAAAAGACACAAACGTCTACTAAAAGTAATCTTTTAAGAGAAAATACAAGGTAAAAGAGGCAGAAACAGGCCAAAACTAACATAGAGAAGCGACATTAAAAGATGGACAAGTCAGCCTATGACAATCTGCACCATCAAAGCAAGAGACAGAGCGGAATGGTGCTCCATGGTAGTCAACCTTCGATGCGGAGACGGCACTCTATGATGATGATACGAATTTGAGTAGATGACCACGTTATAAGATTTATTCAAACTAACAATTATCCAAACATTACAATACACACCCCCAGTGCACCAGCATTCCAATCTCAAAACTTAAAACTGCTGAAGATTAAATTGTAACGGAATTATCAGTGACATTAATAGTCCAGTCCACTCTTGCAATGTATTCATTCATGCTAGTCTAGGTTGGTTAATCTTATAATAAAAGAAAACAATTATTTCTCCCCTGGCGTATTAATTCCTCCTATTGTCAGAAAGTAGTTCCTCAAATAAATGAAAAGACGGCTAGTCTGAAACTGTTTGCTTGTCAGATTAAAATGTGATAATCCGACAAGCCGATTTAGTGCCAGACAGTAGGTGGACAGTTTCATTATGTTATATAGCCATCCCTATCTACATTTTAAAATACTTTTTATTTATTTGTAATTTAATTTTCTTGATTTTTTAAATTAAATTTTTTTTTGCCACACAAATCTAATTAATTTTATTTTATGTTTCTCTATTAGTTTTTGTTGTTGTTCATAAGTCCATTTGTTCTTTAACATTTCCTTTCCTCAATCGATAGTTTTTTTTTCTTTTTAAATTATGTTGATAGTTATGTTTCTTTCATTTTCGTATTTCTAGGTTGTTTTTACCTGCATTATTCCTCCCCGTCGTCTTCCTACTCCTTCTTAATCTTCTTCATCATGGTCCTCTTCTGTCTTTCAGCATCCTGTCGAGCACTGGTCTCCAACAGACACCTACCAACGCATTGTTTCCTGCCATTCTTTTAAGATCATTCCATGTCTTCTCTATTTATCTTTGCATCCACCTGTCTTCTCCAAGAATATTTTGGTCTTCCTCTCTGTCTCTTCCCCTGGGGACTCCAAAAAAATCTGTCGTGTAATATTCTCATTTGGCTTCCGCGATGTATATCCTATCCAGCAACATCGTCTTAGTCATATTTCTTTGTCCACTGGTATCTGACTGGTAAAATAAGTCAAGTACCCCGTCACGCCAAGTGGCGTATAGGCAATATGGTGTTAGTGACCATATATTTTACAGACCTTCGGCGCATGATTTTTGGGGTAATGTGGTCGGTATTACGCCCGTGGCGCTTCACTTTCCCTGAAAAAAATCAGGTACCCATTAAGGCTGGGTGAACCCGGAAGCCGTCGTTGGGATCGAACTCTACCTCTTGTCCTTTGTAGTCCAGTTCACTAACCACTAAGCTATCGCGGCTCCCTATCTGACTGATACTTTTCCATAATTCTACGTTCATGATTTTATGTGATTACTTCCTGGACAGTCAAAAAGATCAATAGGGCCATCACAAAAAAGAGAGTTCGTAAAAAATGTCATAAAGAAAATATCGATATTTTTTAGACAAACCATGAAAAGAGAGAAGTTGGAATAACTGGTTACAACTGGTAAAATAAAAGGAAAGAGAAATCGTGGACGACAAAGAAAGAGAATATTAGATAGCTCGGTGTCAAGGCAAGGAAAACAGTTATTAATAGAATTAATATTATACACTGTGGACAGGGAATTGTGGACCGATGTGATCACCTACGCCAGGCGGAATGGCACATGATGATGATTCTCCCTTTCTGACGTTCACCCAATGACTGCTAACGGCATTGGTTGACCTCATCGTCATCTCTACTTAAAAGGTCGTTAGGTGGACGTAGATCCGCTGTGTTAAGGTTTTCAGTAGAACTGTAATATTTACGCCTTTCGGCCTAGTACATCCGACGTAGCACGGCACCTTTGGGTACCGGATTGCCTTCACACATCGATCCCTACTCGTTTGGCTCAGATGAAACTAGTTGGCATATTTCTAGAGGCACTGCAACGAGGTGGAGTAAGGTCAGAATGGTTCTAGTTCACCGATCCTCTCGCAAGCCATCAGCTATGAGTCGCTAATAGCTTTCATCTATGTAGGTCTAAAGCCCCTTGCCTTCTGATGATGATGATGGTCGTTAAAAGGCCACCGTTGGAAGTAGCATTGGCGTTGTCTGTTCGCCTCTCACCAGCGACAAAAAGGACCACATGCCTATCTTTCCACGTCAGAGTTTACACAACATGGCCCATGTTATGTTATTTACTTTTGGGACCAGTGACGTCTCCTACCTACCCCACACTTCCCTTCACACAACGCAATGGGGGTTTAAATAATATCTTCAAAGAATAAAATATACTTTTTTATTCAAATTATTATTTTTTGTGTTCAACATTGATGACAGAAGCTAGAGGATCGTAGCCTTGAACGGCCGCCATGTCTGGCGCTACTGTACCACTTGAAGTGACCGCATCGTTGCGCCTCAAAGATTTGAAGAGTGCAAAAAATAACGCTGCGCGCTGCAAGAACGAACGCTCTAAACCCAAACCTCAAACTCCGACCGTGTGCACCAAAACATGAACAAACACAAAAGACAAAACATAAAGTGTGGCGAGAAAGAAATAATATATTGAGAAAAAAAAAGTTAGTATTAAATTAAATATGTACTCTGCGCTCAAATGCACAAAACAATGGAAACGAATGAAAGTAATAGGAACTCGAGAAATGAAATCATGCGCTTCCAGGTGACAGTATCGCTCTTCTTTGTTTAAGGGAAAAAAATGAACGCACGTGAAAAGATGGCTAATCGTATTTAAATACGTTGTTATTGCTTTGAACTATTAAACATGATTTTGCTAGAATGGTAATTACGGTAAGTCCATTGAATGTGAGTCTCTTAATTCAAGCTAAGAAACGTTTGGAAGTGGATGATTGAGTGAGTGGATGACTGATGACTGGATGATTGGATGATTGGGTGACTGGATGATTGGGTGACTGGATGATTGGGTGACTGGATGATTTGATGAGTGGATGAAGTAGAGAGTCCTCTAGCGTCCATGACAGTTTGGGAAATGTATTTCTTGTTTGTATTCACGTTAAATGGGTTACCTTTGTCGTGTTGTAATGCAGTTGTTTTTGGTGTAATGTCATGAGTTGATAAGACTCACAAAGTGTGACGGGTCGTAATGGCTTTCTTCACATCTCCGGCTTTTACTAAAGAATTTTTTTAGTTCGTCTAGATCCAGGCTATGGCTTGAATATTGTGTGACTTGTCCCGCCTAGAGCTACTGCAATACTAGGTCTTCTATATCAGCATGAACCACCACTAAACGGTGATTCTAGCTTTTCTTAGCCAACCTGTTTGTCCCGTAGTTTGTCTCTAGGGGTGACAGACCAGGAGTCAAGGCTAGGTATTGGACAGCTAGTGGGCTACCGATCCTGATGTTTCCACTGCAGTTCTCATGCGCTTGAGGGAAGCCAAGTTCTATCTTTCCTCTACCTTCACTCTTCATGACGCCCAGTTCTATCTTTCCTCCACCTTCACTCTTCATGACGCCCAGTTCTATCTTTCCTCTACCTTCACTCTTCATGACGCCCAGTTCTATCTTTCCTCTACCTTCACTCTACATGACGCCCAGTTCTATCCTTTTTCTACCTTCACTCTACATGACGCCCAGTTCTATCCTTTTTCTACCTTCACTCTACATGACGCCCAGTTCTATCCTTTTTCTACCTTCACTCTACATGACGCCCAGTTCTATCCTTTTTCTACCTTCACTCTACATGACGCCCAGTTCTATCCTTCTTCTACCTTCACTCTACATGACGCCCAGTTCTATCCTTCTTCTACCTTCACTCTTCATGACGCCCAGTTCTATCCTTCTTCTACCTTCACTCTTTATGACGCCCAGTTCTACATTTCCTCTACCTTCACTCTACATGACGCCCAGTTCTATCCTTCTTCTACCTTCACTCTACATGACGCCCAGTTCTATCCTTCTACCTTCACTCTTCATGACGCCCATTTCTGCATTTCCTCTACCTTCACTCTACATGACGCCCAGTTCTATCCTTCTTCTACCTTCACTCTACATGACGCCCAGTTCTATGCTTCTACCTTCACTCTACATGACGCCCAGTTCTATCCTTCTTCTACCTTCACTCTACATGACGCCCAGTTCTATCCTTCTTCTACCTTCACTCTACATGACGCCCAGTTCTATCCTTCTTCTACCTTCACTCTACATGACGCCCAGTTCTATGCTTCTACCTTCACTCTACATGATGCCCAGTTTTACATTTCTTCTACCTTCACTCTTCATGACGCCCCGTTCTACATTTCTTATAACTTCACTTTTTATAAGGCCCCGTTCTACATTTCTTATAACTTCACTCTTCATGAGGCCCCGTTCTACATTTCTTATACCTTCACTCTTCATGAGACCCCGTTCTATATTTCCTCTACCTTCACTCTTTATGACGCCCAGTTCTAAATTTCCTCTACTTTCACTCTTTATGACCCTCCGTTCTAGATTTTCTCTATCTTCACTCTTCATGACGCCCCGTTCTTCATTTCCACTACCTTCACTCTATTTGACGCCCCGTTCTTCATTTCCTCTATCTTCACTCTACATGACGCCCCGTTCTTCATTTCCTCTACCTCACTCTACATGACGCCCCGTTCTTCATTTCCTCTATCTTCACTCTTCATGGCGCCCCGTTCTTCATTTCCTCTACCTCACTCTATATGACGCCCCGTTCTTCATTTCCTCTACCTCACTCTACATGACGCCCCGTTCTTTATTTCCTCTATCTTCACTCTTCATGGCTCCCCGTTATATCTGTCCTCTACCTTCTAACAACCAATAAGATAAAAGCACTCACACAAAATGCGTTTCACGAATGCTCGCTGTAAGATTTAGAGAGAAGAAGGCATGAAAACAGTCTAGAAACACCTCCACAATATTAATAACAACAGAAACAACTAAATAATTGATCTGGCAGCATTACTAAACATAAACAGTTGAACACAGTCTACGCAGCTACCAGCAACCGCTGCAAAATTAAGAGATGCAGAGGGCGTCCTAAAAAATGGATAGATGGAATGCTAGAATCAGTTAAAAATGACAAAAGAGACCAGCCATAAAAGCAAAAGACCGACACATATTCTCTCACTTGTGCGCTTCTTCTTCTTTCCTTCCTCATTCAGTGTCGAGGGGAGATATAATTTGCGTTCTTTTGCTCTTTAAATCGCCTCTGTTACTGTTATGTTTCCTAGTGCTTCTAATATTCAGCCAATCCAGCTTTTTCGTGATGGGCCTTTGGATCTTGTGTTCTCGCATCGTTTATTGATGGCTAGTGTTGTACCTTGATCTTTCTGCTTTGTCACGTGGTCAAACTATTTTACTTGTTGTTTCTTTGTATATTCTATGGCGGGGGTTATTCCTAGCTTTTTTTCTCAATTCTTCATTTATGATCTTATCTCTCACACTGTTTCCTGTCATTCGTCTGACACATTTCATCTTAGTAGAGGTTATTGTTCTTACTGATCTTGCATCTAGGATCCACGACTGGCATTGGTAGCACAACGTTGGGATGAAGATTGTATTGTAGAGTGCCCATTTTGTCTCTAGGGTTATTTCCTTGTTGGACAATAATGTTGATAGCTGTGCAATGAATTGACCAACTTTGTTGCCTCTTGGGTCAATTTTTGTTGCTTGTGAAATGTCGTTTGTCACTAGACTTCATAGGTATTTAAATTTCTCTACTTGTTTTAGTTGTCTGCCATCTATAGTGTGCGCTGAAAGGCAAATTATGAAAGGAAAGAAGAATAGAAGGGACAATTAATATGTCAGATTTCTACTAAGACCACATACCTTTATCATGTCCAAAGATCCTTTATGTTCAATCTGTATCTATAGAACAAGAATGTTAGTAAAAGGTCTCCATTAATTGTGCTTGTGGTTCATTTTTATTTTGGCGAGCAATCCTACATCTTTATGATATATCACTCACCAGAATCCATATACTGACATTATTGGAAATTAAGGTTTAAGAAAAAATAATTTGACGTTAATTGTGTTTTTTTTAATATGTTGCAAATTTTTCTTCTTAAAACGTATTATTATGAATAATAATTTTTGGTTCACTAGAGCTTCACGTAAGCCTTAAACACACACACACACACATATCACACACACACACACAATTATATATATATATATATATATATATATATATATATATATATATATATATATATATATATATATATATATATAAAACATATCAGGGAATTCTACACAGAAGAGATCTCTCACTAATGTTTTGCGAGATGAGCCCTCGACAGTTGCTTCGGTTTCTTGCTTGGTGTTTTGTAACTGCTGTCTCGTCAGATTTATGGACTTGACATTTCCTCTGCTATGTTTGTCTGACAATCAAACGTGACTAGAATGTCACGTTGTTATTTGTCACAATTCTTGTCACAATGTCACAGGGATCGAGCAGTGTTTTCTTACTTGTTTCAACAATCAGTGGACTTATTATTCATTCATTTATTCATTAATTCCTTTATTCATTCATTTCTTTATTCATCCATTCATTTTCCTCTCGGGCCGAAGACGGCACATAGTGCAGAAGTCAAGTTCTCCACAATTGATGATCTGCGATTGACTGCCTGGCGATTGTCCTGGTCTGCCTTGTTTTCTTTTACCAGATGGATTCCATATGAGTGTATGAAGTCTTTCTTCATTCATTATCACCACATGACCGATGTATTACCAACGTCTTCTTCACATAATGCTCGAGACGTTTTCTTGTTTTGATTCGTCTCTTAGTTGTTTATTTGAAATGAATTCTTTCCAACTTATGTCTGAGATCCCACGAAGACTTTTGTTTTCAAAGACATTTAATTGAGTTATTGAGTTATTAGCGGGTCATCATCATTGCACTCCGAACATTCCATAGGTGCTCAGATCCCCTCCTCAGCAAGTCTAGCAGTGTCCAGCGACTGATGACTCCAGTTATGCGTTGGTTGATAAGTTTACTTACACACCCACCAAGTTTCTCGTTTCTGGCTGTGCCCATCTTAACTTCCATCTTTTTCATTCAGGCATTTAATTTGCTATCTATAGTCTTGGTGGATTTTTCCAACTTTCACATCCATATGTTAGCGATGATAACACAGGAGCTGTACAGTTTAAGTTTGGTTCGTTTACTGAGAACTTTGGGTCTCCAGATGTTCGTCGTTTCCCTGAAAGCATTTGATTCTAGAGCGATACGTGTCATGATTTCTGACGTTATGTCTCCATCTCTCGACATTTTGTTGCCGAGGAAAATCAAAACTGCAACTTTTTGTAAAATATAATTGTTAATTGTTCTACCAGAGGTTTTCTTGATAACATCCAGGACGTTTTGGTCGTGTTGATGTGGAGGTCTGTTTGACCAGATATATTGTGGAGTCGTTCTGTGTGTACACAAATGTGTATAATACAGCTGTTTAGCACCGATACTTTAGTTGTTCTTGCGCACAATTGTCCCTATCGAGGAAGATCAAACATACAAACTTGTTCTATTGCAAACATAAAGTGATCGTAAATTTAAAAGAAACTTCAGTGGTTGAAAATAGAATATTTCAACCCGGAATCTCTCAGATTTACTTTCCTTTGATCGTTTGCTTACCACAGCTGAGTATTAAGATATCGTTCATACATAAATGTTTGTTGAGCTACAAATGTTGACTTGTGTGCGCCTGGTGAATGAAAGCATTTACATCAGATCGAAGTTCTAGGGATGAGAAGGGTGTACCAGGCTCTACGTCCATCATTGCTGGAATAGTTCACAAATTATAACTGTAATGCCATTTTGATGTGAGGTTAAACAGAAGGGTGTACCAGGCTCCACGTCCATCATTGCTGGAATAGTTCACAAATTATAACTGTAATGCCATTTTGATGTGAGGTTAAACAGAAGGGTGTACCAGGCTCTACGTCCATCATTGCTGGAATAGTTCACAAATTATAACTGTAATACCATTTTGATGTGAGGTTAAACAGAAGGGTGTACCAGGCTCCACGTCCATCATTGCTGGAATAGTTCACAAATTATAACTGTAATGCCATTTTGATGTGAGGTTAAACAGAAGGGTGTACCAGGCTCCACGTCCATCATTGCTGGAATAGTTCACAAATTATAACTGTAATGCCATTTTGATGTGAGGTTAAACAGAAGGGTGTACCAGGCTCCACGTCCATCATTGATGGAATAGTTCACAAATTATAACTGTAATGCCATTTTGATGTGAGGTTAAACAGAAGGGTGTACCAGGCTCCACGTCCATCATTGATGGAATAGTTCACAAATTATAACTGTAATGCCATTTTGATGTGAGGTTAAACAGAAGGGTGTACCAGGCTCCACGTCCATCATTGCTGGAATAGTTCACAAATTATAACTGTAATGCCATTTTGATGTGAGGTTAAACAGAAGGGTGTACCAGGCTCCACGTCCATCATTGCTGGAATAGTTCACAAATTATAACTGTAATGCCATTTTGATGTGAGGTTAAACAGAAGGGTGTACCAGGCTCCACGTCCATCATTGCTGGAATAGTTCACAAATTATAACTGTAATGCCATTTTGATGTGAGGTTAAACAGAAGGGTGTACCAGGCTCTACGTCCATCATTGCTGGAATAGTTCACAAATTATAACTGTAATGCCATTTTGATGTGAGGTTAAACAGAAGGGTCGAGCAGGTCGTGATCAGCTCTGTTGTTTACAGAGCCTGAAGCAAACAGCCAGCTATGAGTCCCTAACCGTTCTCCGCACAGTTGTTGATAGTACCTTGTTAAGATCGGAAGAACCTGAAAAAAAAAAAAAACTAAATTCTAAAATCCACACAGGAGGGGCATGCAAGTGCGGTGAACTTTCTAACGAAAGATACAATTGATCCTGATAAACATATTTGCATTTAAAGACTTTTTTTCCACGACAGACAACTACGACTACCTTGCATGAAGGACAAGAAAACTCTCAGGCTAAAGTAACCGTCTTGAACACATGTCTCCTAATGAAGAATACAAAGGGTGCATAGAGAGGAACACACGGTAATGAAATATGCCAACGATGAAGAAAATGAAGAAAAAACATATTTGAAAGACATGTTATATACAAAAGGAGGGAGAAATCTGAAACAAGTGCAGAGCGTCAAATGCTTGCGCACAATAATAACATCAGGTGGTTGATGCACACACAGAAATGAAAAGCAGAATAGCACAGGCCAAAATTCATTTCAGAAAATGAAATACGTCTTATGCAAATAAAAATCTATTTGAAAATAAGTGAGAATTGGTTCTATATAGCACTGCTGTGAAATGTCTTCATTACACCAGTGCTATATATAGTCAATTCTGACATATGGAAGCGAATCATCGACAGCAGACAAACAAATGAAAAGACGATTAGAGGTCACAGAGATGACATTTCTCAGAAGAATGTTGAGAGTTCCCTGGACAGCTACAAATAGCAAAGAGGACATTCTCAAAGAGGCCAACACAAAAAGGTAGCTCCTAAAAAACGTCAGAAAGAAACAATCGACATTTTTGGTCACATCATGAGAAGAGGAAAGTTGGAATACTTGGTTACAACTGGCAGAAAGTGAGATCGTGGACAAAGCGAGAAGGTAGCTTGGTGTCATGGCATGGAAAACAGTCAACAACAAAATTGATACGATGTACTGTGGATAGAAAATTGTGGAAGGAATTTATCGCCTACGCCAAGCGATATGGCACGTGATGATGATGACACACTATTTACTGCCGAACGTACCACGACTTTTGCAACATAATATTTTAATAACATTATCTCTGCATTCAGACACACATCATCTTTAAAATGAGCCAATACGCGGAGAGATATAGCTGGCTTATGTTATGGTATGTTGAACACAATGAAAGGGCTACACGGCTGCAAGAACCCGCGACCACACACACATACACAAACACACACTCGCACACAAGTCATATAAAGATATAAAAAGGGAGGATACCCATTTTTTTTTAAAAGGGAAGTCACTCATCGTCAGTTGTGAAATAAAACAAGTTGACAGATTGGGGCGTGCTTCACGAGGCAGCATATTATGGGGGACGCCATTATTTAGGAATGTGCACTAGTTGACATTACGACATACAGCATAAGATTACATAGTGGTAGGATCTGTCAGCCTTAAAGGACAATAGATTTTGAGATGGTGTGGACGATGTAGTCGAGGCTGATGCATCTTCTATCTCGCAGGTCCACAAATCTGCTGCGTCTGATTTAAGCTACTAGACCTTTAACCTAAAGTTTGCAGTCTCGTGCTCCGGGAGCTGGAGAGTCTACAAGCACGACGTCGACTTCAGAGCAGCAACGACCCGGGTTCAAAGCCTAACAGAAGCGGAGATGATTTTTTTTAAAATATCTTCATCATCATCAAGTACCAGTCCTGCTGGCGTAGGTGATCATGTCTCTCCACAACTTTCGATCTAGACAGTTATTTATAATTTCTGTTGTTGACCTTCTGCCAAGCCATTCTGTTAAGCTGTCTTGTATTTTTTTTCTCTTTGCTTCCTTCTATTTCTTCGTCCTCAATTTTTCCAGTTGTTACAATATATTCCAGCTGTCACCTTCTCATTACATGGCCAAAAAATGATGATTGTTTCTTCCTAATATTGGAAACTAGCTCTCTTTGCTTTGGTCTCTTTCAGGACGTTTTCATTACTCTTCTTAGCTGTCCATGGTATTCACAATATTCTTCTGTAAAACCACATTTCTACAGACTCCAGTGATTTTCTTATCTGTTGTCCTTTTGTCCATGATTCACATCCATATGTTAAGACTGGCTCTACATAACATTTAAGATCTCTCTTTCTTGTTTCTATTGTCAAAAAAGGATTGCATAGTATCTTCCTCATTTTTTGAAAAGCTGCTTTTACCTGAGCCATTCTGCATCTCACCTCTGTTGTACATCTTCCGTCTGAGGTTAACATAGTTCTCAAATATTTAAATTCATTTACCTGTTTTAATATTGTTCCACTTGTCTTTATTTTGCACTGAGGTGAAGTCTTTTTCTTTATTGTGAGCATTACTTCTGTCTTTCTGCTAGTATGGCTTTTTAAACATGGGGGAGGGGGGAGCCATGGTTTGTTTGTGGCGTTACCTCCCTTGATCTCTTTGGTTGATAAGATCCTGATGTCTAGCACTATGGGGTAACGACAATAAACAGGAGATTCCGTGTGAACTTGCGCACGTTAAAGAACCCCTGAAAGAGTAGGACATAAATGTGGTCGTTGCCCGGGCAGAAATGTCAGCACAAATACCTAATTGTACCGTGGATCAGAGGTCGTGCTACGGAGTTCGTGCACTTGGGTCAGAGTTTTCATCGGATTTTCTCGAGATTCTCAGTATCGGAGTACCTATGGGTTCATTCGGTATGCAGTGATGATGATCCTAACAACAGCAAAAACATCGTGTGCTTATCTATGTCCTTGTTTGGTCTGCTGATGAAGGTTTGGTGGACGAAACGCTTGGCTATTTTGTTTTGTCCCTAATAAAGCTGTAACATACAAACTAGTAGGGACAAATCAAAGAAATGCATACATTGTGAAGTTACAGTGAAGCGAAGTGTAAGGAGAAATGAAGAAAAAAAATATAGAACAAAATAGAAAAACAAATGGTATGGTTCAAGCTTTATGTGATAAGTAGACGACACAAATCTGAACAACGTTTCGGTTCAATAGGCCTTCAGCATGAACAAACATACAGCACACACACACACACATATGTATTTAAAACAAAAAAAGTAATAAATAATTTTTTTAAAATAGTAATAATTAATACTAGAATGAGTAATAAACATAAAATAAGAATACATTTTTCATTCTTTTCATTTCTCCTAACATACAAACTAGTGTTATTTTCCACTCTTTTCAACGTTGAAACAACCTTGCACCATACTTGTTACATATCTATGCTTGCATAAACACATACCATCACGTCTTAAGGAAATAGTTCCTGACAGAAGAAAGACTACTACAACTATACAATATATTGACAGGAGAATCCACGTGTCGTGAAGGACATTTGATGTATATATAGTAGGAGACACAGAAAAGAAGCAGCTGCCGAGGTTGGAAGATGTAGGTTCAAGTGGCGCGGGAATAGCAAGCGTGTACAGTATATATGGAGCCTCGATAGCTCAGTGTTTAGTGAACTGGACTACAACGGACAAGGGGTAGGGTTCGATCCCAACCGACGGCTTCCGGGTTCACCCAGCCTAAAATGGGTACCGGATTTTTTCTGGGAAAGTAAAGCAGCACTGGCGTAATACCAACCACATTACCCCAAAAACCATGTGCTGAAGGTCTGTAAAATATAGGGTCACTAACACTATATTTCCCTATGCGCCACTTGGCGTGACGGGGGTACTTTACTTACTTTTTACTTTATACAGTATATATGTTCAAAAACAAAAGCAGAAAAACAACAGCTTGCTGCCGCCGTGAGCCGTGTGTCTCATCCGGTTTGTTCATGTTTCGATATTCCAATTGCTTACGATGAATGATGATATCGTAAGACGGGGAACAGATGGCTGTGTTCACTTTCTGCGCGGTTTCGCCTTGTCTTATGGCGTGTACTGAGACTGCTATGATCGGGACTGCAGCTACCATTCTTTGTTTGGGAGATAAGATATTAATTCGGATGATTCCATTGGCACGGGCGGTTGAGCAATTATGGTTTTTAATTCGTTTGCAGTGATACTGGGGCCTTCCATAATCATAACCAGAAAAACAACATAACGGCTATGTATGATATATCGTTTTGCAAGTGAGAGAAAGTGAGAGAGAGAGAGGGGGGGAAGGGGGTGGGGTTTAGAAAAACCAAGAAGCAACCGAGAACTTAGAATGTGAAGAGGGAGATAAAAAAAAAAATTTAAAAAAAAAATGACGTTTCACCATACAGATTCTAGCATCTACCACAACGCCTAGAGTACTGTCGATGTTGGAAGCAAGGTGATTACCAACCTTCGTTTTACGACATTGATGAGCTCAGCCGTAATGAGCAGAGGCTCATAGTTCTAATAGCACGTCTTGATTACACATCTTCAGCATTTGGAGTGAGCATCAGCACCGATCAAACTACGTTAATGATTATTAACGCTGGAAAAATGAACACACACAAGCTGATCAAGATTTGCATCAAACACAGCAACCATGGCAACATTAAAACCAGTCTGGAAGAAGAGCTAAAATTAGTTTGATGAGGTCCCACGTTAAGTTCACCTTCTGATACACTTGTGAAACACCAACCTTAGCAGCAGGGTTTTAGCAAAAAAAAGGTGAATCACTTCAGGTGTGACATAATTGTAAACTTTACAGCAAGTTCGGTAGGGGGAAAGCAAAGAAATGCATAAAAATACTCAGCTGCAGTGAAGTAAAAGAAAGTAAAGTACCCCCGTCACGCCATGTGGCGTATAGGGAAATATGGTGTTAGTGACCCTATATTTCACAGACCTTCAGCACATGATTTTTGGGGTAATTTGGTCAGTATTACGCCCGTGCTGCTTTACTTTCCCAGAAAAAAATCCGGTACCCATTTAAGGCTAGGTGAACCCGGAAGCCGTCGGTTAGGATCGAATCCTACCCTTTGTCCTTTGTAGTCCAGTTCACTAACCACTGAGCTATCGCGGCTCAGCTGCAGTAAAGCTAATTCTTCTTCCTCTTCTTTCCTTCCTCATTTGCCTTTCAGCGTTAAGGGGAGATATAATTTGCGGTCTTTTGCTCTTCTGTTCGCCTCGGCTGCTGTTATGTTTCCTAGTGCTTCTAATATTCCATCAACCCATCTTGTTCGTAGTCGACCCTTGGGTGTTCTCACAACGTTTGTTGAAGGCTCGTTGTGTTTTGTTCTTTCTGCCTTGTCACGTGGCCAAACTATTTTATCTGTTGTTTCCTTATATATTCTATGGCGGGGGCTATTCCTAGCTTTTTTCTCAGTTCTTCATTTCTGATCTTATCTCTCAGACTGTTTCCTGTCATTCGTCTAACACATTTCATCTCTGTAGAGTTTATTTTTCTTATTTTTCTCTTGCATCTAGGGTCCAGGTCTGGTGGTAGCACAACGTTGGGATGAAGATTGTATTGTAGAGTGCTCATTTTACCTCTAGAGTTATTTCCTTGTTGGACAATAGTGGTGATAACTGTCCGATGATTTGACAAGCCTTGTTACATCTTGATTCTATCTCTGCCGTTTGGGAATTATCGTTTGTCATTAGACTTCCTAGGTATTTGAATTCCTCTACTTGTTTTAGTTGTCTGCCTTCTATAGTTATGTTGATGACCTGTGTAAAGCTAATTGTAATGAGAAATTATTTTAAAAAATATAAATATAGAACAAAAAATAGACAAAAAATGGTATGGCTAAAACCTGACGTATTAAGTTGTCGACGCAAATTAGAACAACGTTTCGGCTCAATAGGCCGTCAGCAGGAACAAACATACAACACAAACACAGATGTGTATTTAAAGTTTAAAAAAAAATAAATAATAAATAATAATCAAGTAATAACAATTTGGAACATTAAAACTATTTTTGTTTATTTTTTTAATAAAAAAAAAAATAATGTATTATTTTATTTGTTAGATACATATCTGTGTTTGTGTTGTATGTTTGTTCCTGCTGAAGGTCTATTGAGCTGAAACGTTGTTGTAATTTGCGTTTTCCACTTATCACTTACAGTTTTAACCATACCATCTTCTATTATCTATAATAAAATCTCCCAGCAAGGTCAGTGCGTGTTTCTTTTAAAGTGATCTAAAGGGATTGTTTTGCAGCCTTGACCTCTGACGAAGTCCTTAGAGACTAGGAACTGAATTTTTTCGTGTTAATCCATTTTGCCCTGGCAGGCGTGAGTACATGGTCCTTCGCCGCACATGCAGATAACTCCGACTTTGGAGGTACTCATATTTTTTTCTGGTCGTTGAGTAATTGACGTGTAATCAAGCCGGGCCTGACTGCTGAAACCAGGGGTGGTTGCCGCAAAGAGAAATAATAAATAAAAAATCCAACTGGTGTAGCCGGGATTTGAACCCCCGACCTCTTTGTCTCGAGGCCGGCGTTTTGCCTCGCGACCAGCCAGTACCCCATCTAAAGGAAATTAAAAAAGAAAAAAGAAAGTAAAGAAAAAAAAAAAGAACCCAGTAACGCCCCGTTACGCACAGGGATATGGTATTCATTATCATTATGTGTCATACCGGCTGGCGTAGGCGATCATTTCCTTCCACAATTCTCTATTCGCAGTAAATAAAAAATAAAGTCAAGAACCCCGTCACACCAAGTGGTGTATAAGGAATATTGTGTTATTGACCATTAATTTTGCCAGACTTTTGATACATGATTTCTGGGGATAATGTGGTCGGTATTACGCCCACTCCGCATTACTTTTCCAGAAAAATCCGGTACACATTTAAGGCTGGGTGAAGCCGGTAATCTCTTGTCCTTTGTAGCCCAGTTCACTAGCCACTGAGCTATGTCGGCTCCCACTATCCACAGTACATCGTATCAATTCTGTTGTCTGTTTTCCGTGCCATGACACCAAGCTATCTAGTATCTTTTCTCTTTTGTCGTCCGCGATCTCACTTTCTCTATATTGTCTTCTCGCACAAATCTGAGAAACTTGGTAAGAACAACGCCAGTGCCGTTTTTCAGTTAAAAATCGTTGGTATATATTTCAGGCTGAGCAAACATAGAATTAGTGGATCATGCTGTAGCACACCGTCTCTTGTCCTCAATACTAAAGTCCACTAACCACTTCTCTACTGTGACTCACAGACCTCAATACTAAAGTCCACTAACCACTTCTCTACTGTGACTCAAAGACCTCAATACTAAAGTCCACTAACCACTTCTCTACTGTGACTCACAGACCTCAATACTAAAGTCCACTAACCACTTCCTCAATACTAAAGTCCACTAACCACTTCTCTACTGTGACTCACAGACCTCAATACTAAAGTCCACTAACCACTTCCTCAATATTAAAGTCCACTAACCACTTCTCTACTGTGACTCACAGACCTCAATACTAAAGTCCACTAACCACTTCCTCAATATTAAAGTCCACTAACCACTTCTCTACTGTGACTCACAGACCTCAATACTAAAGTCCACTAACCACTTCCTCAATACTAAAGTCCACTAACCACTTCTCTACTGTGACTCACAGACCTCAATACTAAAGTCCACTAACCACTTCCTCAATACTAAAGTCCACTAACCACTTCTCTACTGTGACTCACAGACCTCGACAGTTGTATATATTTTTACCCTGCAAGCAACCACGATGTTGCTTTATTATCAGAATGATCATAGGAAGAGAAAAGGAATATGAGAGCAACGTAAGAAACAGCGACAGAGGATACGGTCTCCGACACAAATAATTAGCTCGGTCCCAGGGGAACTGAAGATCTCCTCAAGGCTGAAGTGGGAGATAATTAATCGATGTTTTCTACTGCGGAGACTGTAGTCCTTCTCCAGGCTGGAAATTGTTGGCGCAGTCGGAGATCTCGCGGGAATGAGAGCTCACGAGAAGTGCTAATTCTCATGATAATTATGTCCCTTTTTAACTTTGAAAATTGTTTTTAAAAAAAAATAAAATATGGGGTTAAATGAGCACTAATATGTGATTCTTGGTGATTTTTTTGTCACAATTATTGCACCCTGAATCATATAGAATATAAAAATAGAGTGATAATAAAAAAAAATATAATAGTACGTTCCCCCCCCCCCCCTTTTTGTCCCCCTCCACTCAGATGTGGATGCTATATGCTTTACAAATGTAGAGTGTTTTCTTTGCCTTGTCCCGTAACTGAATACAATCACTCCGCAATCTCACGCGGCTTCCATAGTTTTTTTTGTTTACCACCTCTTACCCCCCCCCCACCCCCCAATCCTCCTCTCCTGGTGGCAGTAGCTCCTGCGATCTGCAGTCGCAATAGCAGGGCTGACCAAGACCTAGCAGTTCTAACTCCTCGTGATCTCTCCCTGGTAACACCCTGCGTTAAAACAGTGCTCTCTGTAGTGGTGGTTCTTACTGATATAGAAGACCTAGTATTGAGCCTGCGTTAAAACAGTGCTCTCTGTAGTGGTGGTTCTTACTGATATAGAAGACCTAGTATTGAGCCTGCGTTAAAACAGTGCTCTCTGTAGTGGTGGTTCTTACTGATATAGAAGACCTAGTATTTAGCCTGCGTTAAAACAGTGCTCTCTGTAGTGGTGGTTCTTACTGATATAGAAGACCTAGTATTGAGCCTGCGTTAAAACAGTGCTCTCTGTAGTTGTGGTTCTTACTGATATAGAAGACCTAGTATTGAGCCTGCGTTAAAACAGTGCTCTCTGTAGTGGTGGTTCTTACTGATATAGAAGACCTAGTATTGAGCCTGCGTTAAAACAGTGCTCTCTGTAGTGGTGGTTCTTACTGATATAGAAGACCTAGTATTGAGCCTGCGTTAAAACAGTGCTCTCTGTAGTGGTGGTTCTTACTGATATAGAAGACCTAGTATTGAGCCTGCGTTAAAACAGTGTTCCCTGTAGTGGTGGTTCTTACTGATATAGAAGACCTAGTATTGAGCCTGCGTTAAAACAGTGTTCCCTGTAGTGGTGGTTCTTACTGATATAGAAGACCTAGTATTGAGCCTGCGTTAAAACAGTGTTCCCTGTAGTGGTGGTTCTTACTGATATAGAAGACCTAGTATTGAGCCTGCGTTAAAACAGTGTTCTCTGTAGTGGTGGTTCTTACTGATATAGAAGACCTAGTATTGAGCCTGCGTTAAAACAGTGTTCCCTGTAGTGGTGGTTCTTACTGATATAGAAGACCTAGTATTGAGCCTGCGTTAAAACAGTGTTCCCTGTAGTGGTGGTTCTTTCTGATATAGAAGACCTAGTATTGAGCCTGCGTTAAAACAGTGTTCCCTGTAGTGGTGGTTCTTACTGATATAGAAGACCTAGTATTGAGCCTGCGTTAAAACAGTGTTCCCTGTAGTGGTGGTTCTTACTGATATAGAAGACCTAGTATTGAGCCTGTGTTAAAACAGTGCTCTCTGTAGTTGTGGTTCTTACTGATATAGAAGACCTAGTATTGAGCCTGCGTTAAAACAGTGCTCTCTGTAGTGGTGGTTCTTACTGATATAGAAGACCTAGTATTGAGCCTGCGTTAAAACAGTGCTCTCTGTAGTGGTGGTTCTTACTGATATAGAAGACCTAGTATTGAGCCTGCGTTAAAACAGTGCTCCCTGTAGTGGTGGTTCTTACTGATATAGAAGACCTAGTATTGAGCCTGCGTTAAAACAGTGCTCTCTGTAGTTGTGGTTCTTACTGATATAGAAGACCTAGTATTGAGCCTGCGTTAAAACAGTGTTCCCTGTAGTGGTGGTTCTTACTGATATAGAAGACCTAGTATTGAGCCTGCGTTAAAACAGTGTTCCATGTAGTGGTGGTTCTTACTGATATAGAAGACCTAGTATTGAGCCTGCGTTAAACCAGTGTTTCCTGTAGTGGTGGTTCTTACTGATATAGAAGACCTAGTATTGAGCCTGCGTTAAAACAGTGTTTCCTGTAGTGGTGGTTCTTACTGATATAGAAGACCTAGTATTGAGCCTGCGTCACAACAAGCTGGCTAACAGAAGCTAGGATCGCCGTATTTCCTGTAGCGATGGCTCTTACTAATATTGAGAACTTAGTTTTGCAGTAACTCTGGGCTGGACTAGTAGTTTCCCAGCATAGCCTGGGATCTATGAACTCCAACTTCTCCAGTAAGAGCTGGGAATGTTAAGAAAGCCATACCGACCGGGCACATCAATGAGTGAAAGGGCACCCGCATCAACTATTAGCCATCAATAATCACCACGCCCACCCCTATTTTGCCCCACTTCTAAATACCATGGACGGAGAAAAATAGAAATTTGTAAATTGTGCAGGAAATAAGAATTTAAAAGCTTCATTGATATAGAAGTTAAAAAGAAGCTTTGGTCATGTAAAACGATATATGAAGGCATTATTATTATTACTACTCATTCTATTTAGAAATTATTTTGTTTTAAATGCTTCATTATTAGTTAGCTATGTAGGGCTCATTGTATTTACTTCTATCTCTATGTGTGTGTTGTTTGTTCCTGCTGAAAACCACGTGAGCCAAAACGTCGTTCAATTGTGATGTCCATTAATTACTTCAAGCTTTAACCATCCTTTATATTCAGCTTAGTCTTGAAGTATGTGTTCAGCAGTCTGGGGCGCCTGTCCACATGTACATGCAGCTAAGGTGCCAATCTTGACTTTTGTATACATGTGATCATGGAGTCGATTGTGCCATGAAGTCGGGGCTGTTATTGTCTACACGACTATATGCTACTAATACTTTAGTTGATATGATCACGTGTTTTCATGAAGATACAATTCACATACCTCTAATGGTATTAATTACACATTCACAGATACAATTCACATACCTCTAATAGCATTACACATTCACAGATACAATTCACATACCTCTAATGGTATTAATTACACATTCACAGATACAATTCACATACCTCTAATAGCATTACACATTCACAGATACAATTCACATACCTCTAATAGCATTACACATTCACAGATACAATTCACATACCTCTAATGGTATTACACATTCACAGATACAATTCACATACCTCTAATGGTATTACACATTCACAGATACAATTCACATACCTCTAATAGCATTACACATTCACAGATACAATTCACATACCTCTAATAGCATTACACATTCACAGATACAATTCACATACCTCTAATGGTATTACACATTCACAGATACAATTCACATACCTCTAATAGCATTACACATTCACGATACAATTCACATACCTCTAATGGTATTACACATTCACAGATACAATTCACATACCTCTAATGGCATTACACATTCACAGATACAATTCACATACCTCTAATGGTATTACACATTCACAGATACAATTCACATACCTCTAATGGTATTACACATTGACAGCCATTAGAAGCAGCTATATCTTAAAATGGGAGCCGCAATAGCTCAGTAGTTAGTGAACTGGGCTACCAAGGACAAGAGGTTAGGTTCGATCCTGATCGATGGCTTCTAGGTTCACCCAGTCCTATTGGCTACCGGATTTTTCTGGGAAAGTAAAACGGCACGGGCGTAATGCCGATCACATTACCTCAAAAATCATGTGCAGTAAAAATGATGGTCACCAACACAATATTCCCTATACGACACTTGGCGTGACGGGGCACGTTACTTATTTGTTTTCTTCTATATCTTAAAATATATATTTTTAAAATAACTTGTGTGGTTAAAACTTGTATATTGCATCATCGGAACTCATATTTGCAAACCGTGTATTCTTTTGTTCCGTGCATTAACTAATAAAATATAATTCATGCATCAATAATTCTTCTTCTTCAGCCTTTCAGCTCCCTGTGGAGCATAGGTCTTCGACAAACACTTTCAGCTCCCTGTGGAGCATAGGTCTTCGACAAACACTTTCAGCTCCCCGTGGAGCATAGGTCTTCAGCAAACACATTCAGCTCCTGTGGAGCATAGGTCTTCGACAAACACTTTCAGCTCCCCGTGGAGCATAGGTCTTCGACAAACACTTTCAGCTCCCCGTGGAGCATAGGTCTTCAGCAAACACATTCAGCTCTCTGTGGAGCATAGGTCTTCAACAAACACTTTCCAAGTCGTTCTGTTTCTTGCCATTTTTTTAAAGATCATTCCATGTCTTCCCCATCATCTTCATCTCTGCTTCAATCTGTCTTCTCCAAGAATTCCTTGGTCTTCCACTTTGTCTTTTTCTCTGGGATTCCAAAAAGGGCATGTTGTGTAATACTCTCAGTTGGCTTCCGCATCGTGTGTCCTATCCAGCGCCATCGTCTTCGCTTTATCTCTTTATCCACTGGTATTTGTCTGGTACATTTCCATAATTTTATGTTAGTGATTTTGTCCTGCCATTTCCATCCTTTTATTCTGCGTAAGCATCCATTAATGAAAGTATGTATCTTCATGATTGTCAATTTAGTTGTTCTCCATGTTTCGCAGCCGTATAACAGGACTGACTTAACATTTGAGTTGAAAATTTTTATTTTTGTATGTAACCTAATTTCTTTAGTAATTTCATAAATAATTACTTGAACTAAAAGTTTATGTTTTGTGTTTGTTATCGCGAGATGAAATCACTTTATATAATATTTATTTTAAGTTATCGAAATGTATTAAACTCTAATCGTCATTCGTACCTCGGCGCAATTTAGAAAAGTAGAAATAAAATGCGACTTTGAGACGAAACAGCTGTGTATAAAATATAGATGAGAGTTAAGAGAGATGTTATATATGAGACTCATAGAGCAACATCATCAAAAATAGGGCTATTGGTTATGGTAACTAACACCATCGTGTTCAACATACGCCTAGCAGGGCGTGGAGGGAGCTGTTACATCAAAGAGTAAACGTGCAACTGGCGCGCTAGAGAATAAATAAATAATGTATAGGGAGTCAGGACTTGTGTTGGTAGGAGTCACCGACGTGTAGTTCATTGTTTGCGTTAGGTCCTGTGCTGAAAAAAGTCATCGATGTAAAGCTCATTGTTTGAGATAGTCCTTGTGTTGAAAGTGATCACCGACGTAAAGCTCATTGTTTGAGATAGGCCTTGTGTTGAAAGTGATCACCGACGTAAAGCTCATTGTTTGAGATAGGCCTTGTGTTGAAAGTGATCACCGACGTAAAGCTCATTGTTTGAGATAGGCCTTGTGTTGAAAGTGATCACCGACGTAAAGCTCATTGTTTGAGATAGGCCTTGTGTTGAAAGTGATCACCGACATAAAGCTCATTGTTTGAGATAGGCCTTGTGTTGAAAGTGATCACCGACGTAAAGCTCATTGTTTGAGATAGGCCTTGTGTTGAAAGTTATCACCGACGTAAAGCTCATTGTTTGAGATAGGAATTGTGTTAAAGCAGTCACAGTTGTAAAGCTCATTGTTTGAGATAGGACTTGTGTTGAAGCAAGTCACAGTTGTAAAGCTCATTGTTTGAGATAGGACTTGTGTTGAAGCAAGTCACAGTTGTAAAGCTCATTGTTTGAGATAGGAATTGTGTTGAAATGAGTCACCGGCGTAAAGCTCACTGTTTGAGATAATAATTGTGTTGAAAAAAGTCTTCGATGTAAAGCTCATTGTTTGAGATAGGAATTGTGTTAAAGCAGTCACAGTTGTAAAGCTCATTGTTTGAGATAGGAATTGTATTAAAGCAGTCACAGTTGTAAAGCTCATTGTTTGAGATAGGACTTGTGTTGAAGCAAGTCACAGTTGTAAAGCTCATTGTTTGAGATAGGAATTGTGTTGAAATGAGTCACCGGCGTAAAGCTCACTGTTTGAGATAATAATTGTGTTGAAAAAAGTCTTCGATGTAAAGCTCATTGTTTGAGATAGGAATTGTGTTAAAGCAGTCACAGTTGTAAAGCTCATTGTTTGAGATAGGAATTGTATTAAAGCAGTCACAGTTGTAAAGCTCATTGTTTGAGATAGGACTTGTGTTGAAGCAAGTCACAGTTGTAAAGCTCATTGTTTGAGATAGGACTTGTGTTGAAGCAAGTCACAGTTGTAAAGCTCATTGTTTGAGATAGGAATTGTGTTGAAATGAGTCACCGGCGTAAAGCTCACTGTTTGAGATAATAATTGTGTTGAAAAAAGTCTTCGATGTAAAGCTCATTGTTTGAGATAGGAATTGTGTTAAAGCAGTCACAGTTGTAAAGCTCATTGTTTGAGATAGGAATTGTGTTAAAGCAGTCACAGTTGTAAAGCTCATTGTTTGAGATAGGAATTGTGTTAAAGCAGTCACAGTTGTAAAGCTCATTGTTTGAGATAGGACTTGTGTTGAAGCAAGTCACAGTTGTAAAGCTCATTGTTTGAGATAGGAATTGTGTTGAAAGGAGTCACCGACGTAAAGCTCATTGTTTGAGTCAGAACTTGTGTTGAAAGGAGTCACCGACGTAAAGCTCATTGTTAGAGATATGATCAATGAACCGCAGCTGATCATGACCCTACAACACCACAGGTGGTGGTCCTGAAAACTAACCAGGTTGGTCAAGCAGGGAATGTAACCCCGGTACCTTAAAAAGGCCATACTGGAGTCGGATGTATTGGGCTGAGATGTGCAATTATTGCAGTTTGTTAAAAACCGAGACACAACGCAACTACTCCATCTAAACAGCATGGTAAGTGTAGATAAATAAGGAGAGCTAACTGGCGAGCTAACGGAAACTCAAGCATGAAATGATTTAGTCTTGAAGGGGAAGACAAACAAATTGTTTTAGACTTAAACTAAGGGTTCTCCACTCTGCCTTTCTAGGCGTATGGGAAATATGATGTCAGTGACCATATTTTTCTATATCCTCGGCAAATTTGTGAGTGATGTGGTAGGTATCACCTTTACTTCCCACTAAAATCCCGGGTGCATATTTTTAGAGGTTGGGTTAACTTCGGAGACTTTTCTGGTCCGAAAAATTAATCCGCCATTTCTGGGGAACAAACCAGGACCCTTCTGATCAGGAAGCGAGCACACTGACCACTCAACCATCGAGACTTCCGTAGCCATAGAGGACTTTTATCATTTAACCAGAGTTCTGTATACGCTAAAATGAGATGATGGGCGACTCTGTGATGACGCTTGGTGTTATCGCTCTGTCCGCTGCGATGTAAGGCCGGATCTACCCAGACAGAACAGCTCTCATTGACCTCTACTGTAGACGTTACACAGCAGGACAACAGTCGTGACGTCAACATCAATGGCAACTCCATGTTGAGATTTCTAGAGACGGGCACAACTAGCCAGTGCTTTAACTGGTTTTATAGTATAAAACAGATTACTCGAACCTTTTGGTGGCCGACGGTCAGTTAACACCTACTGCAAGGGAGCGGGGGCCATCTTTTATATATATAATAATAATATGTGTGTGTGTATATATGTGTGTGTGTGGTGGACAAATGTATAAGTAATGTCGATAATTGTCGAAAGTATTATCACCTGTTCAATTTCATCAGGTAGGGGTTATATTTTGACGCGAATGTAGTCAGTGAATACAGACAGTGAATACAGACAGTGAATGCAGACAGTGAATACAGACAGTGAATACAGACAGTGAATGCAGACAGTGAATACAGACAGTGAATACAGACAGTGAATGCAGACAGTGAATACAGACAGTGAATACAGACAGTGAATGCAGACAGTGAATACAGACAGTGAATACAGACAGTGAATGCAGACAGTGAATACAGACAGTGAATACAGACAGTGAATGCAGACAGTGAATACTGACAGTGAATGCAGACAGTGAATACAGACAGTGAATGCAGACAGTGAATGCAGACAGTGAATACAGACAGTGTTTTGTTTGTACCATGGGAACTATAAACCCCGGCAGAAATAAAATGTCAATATATATTTGTTTTCTCCAAACCCACAATTTTAAAATTAACGATAATATTGGTATGAATTCCATTAATAAAAACCGTTGAAGAGGTCCGCTGGCCATCAAAATAAGTCTGGCGGGACACAGCTGGCCCGCAGGCCGTGGGTTGGACCATGGTGGTATAAAATATCGTGGGTCAACAATGACAAAAACCTGCAATCACAAATCACATCATACTCACAGACTTCATTGTGGGGATCCACTGTGTTCTAACTCACTAGCTACCTCTAAAATAACTTCTAATTCCTTTCAAACTGCCCAGAAGACCCAAACTTCAACATCCCTCTATGTCTGGCTGACTTCATGTTTCTGTTTGGCTGATCTTTCTACTTCATTTCTAGTTCTCTATTCTTCACTAATTCTGGTAATCAACCGCTCTCTCCGGATGTTTCCCGCCAGCGCTTTGCCTGATTTAAACTATGTTTTGTCCGCTCGAGAGTCTGCAAGACCCTAGCTTGGCTTGACGCTTTCGTCACGTGATTATCCTAACCATGCCACCTCGAGATGACCTTTAAAAAAGAAACTGACCAATGCTCAAAGTGATTGAACACCTCAACATCTCCTGGCCATTTCTGTATTAACTCAAATAACTTGCACACTCTTAGTACATTGCTTAACCCTCTAAAACCCAATATCTGGTACATAATGGGAGCGTCAAATAACTCTCGGGACAGAGATTTGAAAGCGATATAAAATAGAGTCATGGAGTAGCAATAAACAGCAGCTAGGACAAAGGGTTAACAGAAATATAAAATAATAGAGTCATAGTGGGAAATAAACAGCAGCAAGGATAGAGATTTGACAGAAATTTACAATAAGATAGACATTAAGTAACAAAACAAATAAATTACTAGGTTAGAGAATTAACAGAAATATAAAATAAGAGAGTCATAAAGTGATAAAAACCATCAACAAGGAAAGAGAGATAAGAGGAAAACAAAATAACAGTCGTAAAATAGAAAACTGTCACAACGTATATTAGTTCTACCCGGTCACCATAGCTTCCCTCTCCCCAACTGCCCCCTCTTTTTGTTGAGAGATCAAGGAAAGAATTAAGCCCAACTAGAGGACGCCATAAGCTGCTACGGACGCTCGTTTCCTCATTTGTTTCAGACATCACAAATATGATTACATCAACACTGTTGTTACGAATGCCCATTTAGATTACATCAACTTTGCCCGTACACGACTCTGGAAGGCCACAGATCAACACAAAATTCAAATGGGATTGGAGGATTTGCTCCCCTTGTCTCCAAAGTTAACAGAACATTGCCATCTGTCTGGGCGGTTGCTGTATCGTGGGTGGTAGCATTTGCAGGATTAATTCCCTTTTTATCTGCACGAAATTGTCCATGTCATGCTGCTCGATCCAGTGTGAAAGGGTCATCTTTCAAAAACCTATTATAAAGTGATTCGGGACTGAAATATGCAAGCAACAGAAGAACCAAACATACAACACATACAAATATGTGTATTTGATTCATTGTTTTGATAATAATTAACTTAATTAATATGCGTTGAATAGTCTATGTTTCTTCTTATTTCCTTACTCATTTGCCTTTCAGCGTCGAGAGGGATATACTTAGCGGTCATTTACCCTTTTGTTGGCCCTCCTTCTATTGTTCCTAGTGTTTCTAATATACATCTGTCCATCTTTTTCGTGGTCGACCCTTGGGTTAGGTGTTCTCGCAACATTCTTTGAAGGCTTGCTATGTTGTGTTTTGATCTTTCTGCCTTATTATGTGGCCAAACCATTTTATCTGTTGTTTCTTTGTGTACTCTATGGCGGGTAAATATTCCTTTTTTTTTCTCGATTCTTCACTTCTGATCTTATCTCTCAGGCTGTTTCCTGTCATTCGTCTAACACATTTCATCTCTGTAGAGGTTATTTTTCTTATTGTTCTTGCATCTAGGGTCCAAGATGGCATTGGTAGCACAACGTTGGGATGAAGATTGAATTGTAGAGTGCCTGTTTTGCCTCTAGCGTTATTTCCTTGTTAGATAATAGTGATGATAGCTTTCTATTGATTTGACAAGCTTTGTTGCTTCTTGAGTATATTTCTGTTGCTTGTGGATTGTTGTTTGTCACTAGACGTCTTATATATTTAAATTCCTCAAATTGTTTTTTGTTTTTTGCCGTCCATAGTTATGTTGATGTTTTTTTTATCTTTTCCAATATTCATGTCTTCTGTTTACTTGATTTTCATGTTGTGTCGAGGGCCTGTGCTGTTAGTAAAGAAGAGCCCCCCCCCCTCCCGTCAAGCCAAGTGGCGTATAGGGAATATGGTTTTAGTGACCATAAATTTCACAGACCTTCAACACATGATTTTTCTGGTAATGTGATCGGTATTACGCTTTACTTTCCCAGAAAAAATCCCGTACCCATTTAAGGCTGGGTGAGCCCGGAAGCCGTCGATTGGGATCGAACCCTACCTCTTGTCCTTTGTAGTCCAGTTCACTAACCATTGAGCTATCGCGGCTCCTTATAGTGTCATAATGATTGTTAACTTTTATCACACTTTAATATGGTCTTTTTTGCTGTTAAGTCTATTTAAATGTTATTGTAGGTCTTCTATTTTTCCATGTATTAGGGCCTGATTGTAAATATAAGCTCGTTAGCGTCCGCTGTCTTCGATGGGTTAGCTAAATTACACATGTAGTCCATGTAATAAACAGTAGGGGAGATAGTACTTTCTTGCAGTCTATGTTTTTTAAATTTATATTTTAAACTATAACCAAACAGATACAAAGCAGAATAATATAAACGTTCATCATCATCATCGAGTGCCGTCTCCGCAACGAAGGTTGGCTACCATGGAGCGCCATTTTGCTCTATCTCTTGCTTTGATGGTGCAGGTTGTCATCGGTTGATTTGTCCATCTTTTGATGTTACTCGTCCATGTTAATCTTGGTCTGCCTCTGCCTCTTTTACCTTGTATTTTCCCCTCCATGATCACTTTCAGTAGGCTGTTGTGTCTTTTAACATGGCCCTTGGAATCGCATTTGTCTTGTTCTAATTGTGTTCAGAAGTTCTCTTTTCATTTTTAGTTGTTTTAAGACTTTGTCATTTGTTTTCTTTTCCTTCCATCCAATTCTACCTATTCTTCTATATATCCACATTTCAAAGGCTTCAATTCTCTGTTCTGTTTTCTTGTCTAATGTCCATGTTTCAGCACCATATAGGAATATTGACAAGATGTAACATTTTGCTATTCTTAGTTTTAGCTCTGGTGTTATTTGTTTTGATGTTAGTATGTCCTTCATGACATTAAAATTACTTTTTGCCATTCCTATTCTTTTGTTTATTTCAGTTGTACATTTTCCATCACTGGTTATAGTATGTCCAAGGTAGTTATAGTTCTGAACTGTCTCAAGGTCTATTCCTTCAATTTTGATATCCACTTGTGGGTTTTGAGTATTTTCTTTGTTTATGATCATAGTTTTAGTCTTTTTGATATTCATATCTAGTCCATATTTTTTGCTTGTCGTGTTTATTTCATTAAGTAATTGTTGTAGGTCTTTAGGATTTTCTGCTAGTAGTACAGTATCGTCAGCATATCTTAGGTTATTGATTATCTTTCCATTAATTTGTAGGCCTGGCATCTCTATGATGTTTTTAAAGATTTGCTCAGTGTATAGATTGAACAAGCTTGGTGATAGGATGCATCCTTGTCTTACTCCTCTTTTTATATCAATGGGTGTAGAGAACTCTTTGTTATATTTTATTATTGCTGTTTGCTCCCAGTATAGATTGCATATTAGTCGTATATCCATGTCATCTAGATGTATCTCTTTTAGGCATTCTATAAGTTGTTTGTGGTGTACTCTATCAAAAGCTTTGGTGTAGTCTATGAAGCAGGCATATATTGGTTTATTTACTTCTGTGTATTTTTCGATTAATGTTCTCATGCAGAATATGGCTTCTTTTGTCCCGCTATTTTTCCTAAATCCAAATTGCTGCTCATCTAATTCAGTATTGATTTTATTCTGAATCCTTCCTTGTATAACTTTTAGCAAGATTTTTGTAACATGGCTCATTAGGCTTATTGTTCTAAAGTCACTGCATTCAACTGCACCATTCTTTTTAGGCAATGCAATGAAAGTTGATGTTTTTAGTTCATTTGGTATGTATCCTGTGTGGTATATGTCGTTGCATATGTCTGTAATCACTTCAATGCCAAAGTCTTCAAGTGCCTGTATCATCTCTATCTGTATGCTTTCAGGTCCTGCTGCTTTTCCCCTTTTCATTGTTTTTATAGCTTTTTCCACCTCAGATTTTAAGATTTTATAGCCTGATGTACATTTTATAACTGGTTTCTTGTCCCTTTGATCATGAAATAGTTCTGTTATATATTCCTGCCATCTATCTATGATATCCTTATTGTCTGTTAGCATTTTTCCTTTTTTGTCTGCAATGCATCCACCTTCTGTGGCTTTTTTATTTTTATTAGTCATTCTCTTTATTTCTGTGTGCATTCCTCTTAGGTCTTGTTTGCTTTCCATAGTTTCTATATCTCTACATTTTTGGCTGAGCCAGTCTTCTTTTGCCTTTTTGCACATTTTGCGTATCTCATTATCTATTTTATTGTATTGGGCAGTGTTCTTCGCTTGTCTCCTTTCTTCCATTTTTTCTAAGATGGTGTTAGTTATCCATTTTTGTTTTTTGTTCTTTTCTCTTTTGGGTAAGGTGTCGCAGGCTTTTTGTATGCTTTTCTTTATGCATTGCCATTTGGTTGTTACTTTTTCATCAGGATTTTCTCTTCTGTATTGTTCAATTCCTTCCTCTAGCAGCTTCTGGTATGTGTTCTTTACTTGTATTGTATAGGTATCTTTAATATCTTTTTGATTTAAAGCTGTTATGTCGAGTGGGTTTGTTGATGAATCAGATTTTTGCTTGTTTCTCTTTAGTTTGATTTTCATTTTAATCATTACAGGATTGTGATCAGAATTAATATCTGCTCCTGGGTAGGTTTTGGCTTTCTTTACGCTGTTACGGAACCTTTCTTTTATCATTATGTAATCTATTTGATTCCTCTTCCTATCTCCAGGGCTTTTCCATGTGTATAGTTTCCTTTTCTCTTGCTCAAAGTAGGTGTTACATATTATCAGCCTGTTTTCTTCACAGAATTGTATTAATCTTTCTCCTCTGTCATTTCTTTTTCCTAAACCATGATCTCCTATAATGGTCTTATATGTACCTTTTCCTACTTTAGCGTTCATGTCACCCATTACAATCAAGATGTCTGAAGATTTCACTTGCTTCATAACTTTATTTAGGTCTTCATAGTATGCCTCTATTTGTTCATCTGTGTAGTCTTGAGTAGGTGCGTATGTCTGTATTATTGCTATGTCGAATGGTTTTGCTTTCAACTTGAGTAGTATAATCCTATCACTGTATGTCCAGTGGGTACTTATATATTTTTGTAGCTCTCTTTTTATCAGTATTCCTACCCCCCTTTGATGTTCTGCTGTGTTTCCTGAGTATATAAATGTATATTTTTCGTCTTCAATGTACCCACATTCCTTCCATCTAGTCTCTGATATGCCTAAAATATCTATATTTATTCGTTCTGCTTCTTGAATTAGATTTTCCAATTTCCCTTGTTGATATAGAGTCCTAACATTCCAAGTACTTATTTTAAGATCTTTCCTCCGACATAAGTTCGAATTTCTCCGACTCTCCATGGCTTCCTCTGGACTGGTACGTGATGAGGCTCCAATCTCTTTCATGGTGGTCAGCCATGTTCGTCTTTCGTGTTCTGAACATGCCTCTTGTGTACCACACACTTTGCTGTTTTCGCTTTCTGGGCCGTTGATCATTCTTGATTCCTCCGCCTCCATCCACCGTCACAGACTTTTCACATAAGGGTTGAACATACCCGTTTTTCCGTTGACATTTTTGTCAAACCATGTGCTTGCCTATCGAACCGCGAACACACAACACAAAGAAGAATAAATCATATTCCACTTAAATATCGGCAATCACAGTCCATCCCCACGTTAGAAGTAAAACATACACCAAACGGGAGAATAGCAACACATAATTTCACAACTAGACTGTCGCGTAAATCATTTAAATATATCAGCAAGAGCCGAATTATATAAAATCGACTACACGAAGCCGCCATGACACCGGAAGATCTATAAACGTTACTTCAAATAAAACTAATCACTTTGTCAAAAATAAGTCTTCTTCTTCTTCTTTGATGAGGAGGGAAAGAAGAAAAAGATTAAAAAGAAATAGCGAGTATCCCCCGATATCCTACTCTAAATCTGAGGAGAGAAAAACAGGAATCAGACTTGGACAAGGACATGCAAACCAACTAACAGCCTGCACAGTGTGCGCGAGAGAGCATTGTACGAGCTACGTGCTGCACAGTGTGCGCGAGAGAGCATTGTATGAGCTATGTGCTGCACAGTGTGCGCGAGAGAGCATTGTACGAGCTACGTGCTGCACAGTGTGCGCGAGAGAGCATTGTACGAGCTACGTGCTGCACAGTGTGCGTGAGAGAGCATTGTACGAGCTACGTGCTGCACAGTGTGCGCGAGAGAGCATTGTACGAGCTACGTGCTGCACAGTGTGCGCGAGAGAGCATTGTACGAGCTACGTGCTGCACAGTGTGCGCGAGAGAGCATTGTACGAGCTATGTGCTGCACAGTGTGCGCGAGAGAGCATTGTACGAGCTACGTGCTGCACAGTGTGCGCGAGAGAGCATTGTACGAGCTACGTGCTGCACAGTGTGCGCGAGAGAGCATTGTACGAGCTACGTGCTGCACAGTGTGCGCGAGAGAGCATTATACGAGCTACGTGCTGCACAGTGTGCGCGAGAGAGCATTGTACGAGCTACGTGCTGCACAGTGTGCGCGAGAGAGCATTGTACGAGCTACGTGCTGCACAGTGTGCGCGAGAGAGCATTGTACGAGCTACGTGCTGCACAGTGTGCGCGAGAGAGCATTGTACGAGCTACGTGCTGCACAGTGTGCGCGAGAGAGCATTGTACGAGCTACGTGCTGCACAGTGTGCGCGAGAGAGCATTGTACGAGCTACGTGCTGCACAGTGTGCGCGAGAGAGCATTGTACGAGCTACGTGCTGCACAGTGTGCACCAGAGAGCATTGTACGAGCTACGTGCTGCACAGTGTGCGCGAGAGAGCATTGTACGAGCTACGTGCTGCACAGTGTGCGCGAGAGAGCATTGTACGAGCTACGTGCTGCACAGTGTGCACCAGAGAGCATTGTACGAGCTACGTGCTGCACAGTGTGCGCGAGAGAGCATTGTACGAGCTACGTGCTGCACAGTGTGCACCAGAGAGCATTGTACGAGCTACGTGCTGCACAGTGTGCGCGAGAGAGCATTGTACGAGCTACGTGCTGCACAGTCTGCACCAGAGAGCATTGTACGAGCTACGTGCTGCACAGTCTGCACCAGAGAGCATTGTACGAGCTACGTGCTGCGCAGTCTTCAGGACGATGAGTCCTGGAAACACGTGACTTGTGATCAGAGATAGAAAGAGAAATCTGTACCGACGACAACCAGGGAAGACTAGCAGTGGGACACTCGTGGATAATGATTGCTTTTGGCTAGATTTGTAGTAGCTGACCATTTCACTGTGCTTTAGCTAAGATATAGCAGAAGTAGCTGAAGACGAAGAAGAAGAGGAAGTGGAAGAAGAAAAGAAGAGAAGAGCATAAAAAGAAGAAGAAAATTCTTAAGAAAAAATAAGAAGATGAAAAGAAGATAAGAAGAGGGCGAAGGAAAAGGACCAGAAGAAGCAGAAGGAAAGGAAGATGAGGAAGATAAGAAGATGAAGGCAAAGATGCCTCACAGCAGTAGAGTTGGAAGCTGTCAGCGACCCACAGCTGATGGCTTGCACTAGGATAGGTGAACCAGAACAATGCAGACCCTGCTCCACTTGTACGTGGTACCTCTCCAGAAACAGACTAACCTGTTTAGACAGAATGAGCAAGCGAGTAGGAATCGAAACTGGAATAAAAACCCGGCGCTCAAAAATAACATGCTGAAGTGGGATTTTTTGGGTAGACCATTTCAGATATCACAGTTCTATAGTATGCTACAACGCAACGTACCAACGCCCGTTTAAAGACCTTCTTAGGACGGATGACAAAGAGAACAATTACTCCATTAGTAGTCATCAGGTGAACGACAGAAAGAAAGAAAGAAAGAAGAAAAAGGAGGAGGAGAAGAAGGGGATTAAAAGAAGAGGAAGAAGAAAAGTGAAATATTCTTTCACTGTGGCAATAAATAATTAAAGATGATGTATGAATGTGTCTGTCTGTTGATGATAGGATTGTCAATTGTCTGTCATACGAGAGAGAGAGACGACAAAGACAGACAAGCAGACAAATTGAGAGAGAGAGAGACAGACAGATAAAGAATCAGACAGAAAATAGGGAGATAAAGTAGGAGAGAGAGAGGGAGAGATACAGAAAATGATCATAGACAGACACATTAGTAGAAAGTAAACAAATAGAGAGAACAACATAGATACATAGAAAGGAGAGAGACATGGATACGTGTAAACATTTGAGAGAGAGAGAGGGGGGGGGCAAATGCATTACAGAGGAGAGACAAACAAAAAGGAATAGAGAGGTGGAGAAAGAGACGGGACAATTCATGCATAACAAAGAAGAGAGATAGACTGACAGACAGAGAACAAATATCAACAGAGAAGGAAAGGGAGATGGAATACAGAGATTGAGAGAGAGAGAGAGATAGAGGAGAGATACAGCTAGGCAGGAAAGGAAAAAAGGAATACAGAAAGTGAGAGAGAGAGAGAGGCGGGGGCAAATGCATAACAGAGGTGAAAGAAAGAGATATAGGAGCTAGAGATAGAGAGAAGGAAATAGAAACAAATACAGAGAGTCAACAGTAAAAAGGAATACAGAGAGAGAGAGAGAGAGAGAGAGAGATACAGATAGGCAGGAAAAGGAAAAGGAATACAGAGAGAGAGAGAGAGAGAGAAAGGCAGACAAAAGGGATAACATAGAGGAATGACAGAAACAGAAGATATACAAATAGAGTAAATATCACGGGAAAATGGATACACGGGAGAGAAAGAGAGAGAGAGAGAGAAAGAGAGAGAGATACAGAGAGAGAGAGAGAGAGAGAGAAGATTAAAAATAAAAGCCATGAATCAAAATGCTATTATCAAGCGACTTAAAGACAGGATAATATACAAGAGACACTCTTTGATAAAAAGCAAAACCTATCGTCTCAACGTCTTTGCTGATGAAACGAAATACTAATCTAGACAACATGCAATAAGACCTTACCATAGTAGTACGCGAAGTGCTGTAATCACACCTTCTTATTCTATGTATTTATGAAGATTAAAACAAAAATATGTTCAGACATAGCAAATAAGAAACGTCATTAAGTAGAGCGCAGGTAGCTCCAACTGAAATAAGCGGTGCATACCTGGTCACGGAGACAATCGTTCAAGAATTCAGCATGGATAATTCATTGAATGTATGGTGTTTGGGAGCTCCTACAAACGTTAGAAAGAAACAATCGACATTTCTCGAACACGTCATGAGAAGAGGCAAGTTATATTCTTGGTTCTGTCTGTTGTTCTTTCGAGCCGAAGATTGCACATAAGACAGAACTTCTAGACTCTTGTGCATGACGATCTTTGTTATAAAGTGTCAGACCTTGCACAGGACCCGCATTGTGTCTCACCACACGTTACTGATCTGGGCGATTCTCTCAATCTTGGTGAAGAAGCTGATGCCCGCTGTTGTTGCCCCTCACCTTGTTTTTTTCTTTTTAATGTTTCTCTAGGTCGGCTTCTTTTTCTTTTACCCTGTGATTCCCATTTGAGAACCTGCTTTGAGATTCTCTTGTTGTCCCTTCTCATCACATGGCCAACATATGTCCACCTTCTTCTCTTGTTGTCTCTTCTCATAACATGGCCAACATAAGTCCACCTTCTTCTCTTGTTGTCCCTTCTCATAACATGGCCAACATAAGTCCACCTTCTTCTCTTGTTGTCCCTTCTCATAACATGGCCAACATATGACCACCTTCTTCTCTTGTTGTCTCTTCTCATAACATGGCCAACATAAGTCCACCTTCTTCTCTTGTTGTCCCTTCTCATAACATGGCCAACATAAGTCCACCTTCTTCTCTTGTTGTCCCTTCTCATCACATGGCCAACATATGACCACCTTCTTCTCTTGTTGTCTCTTCTCATAACATGGCCAACATAAGTCCACCTTCTTCTCTTGTTGTCTCTTCTCATAACATGGCCAACATTGTCCACCTTCTTCTCTTGTTGTCTCTTCTCATCACATGGCCAACATATGTCCACCTGCTTTTCTTGTTGTCTCTTCTCATCACATGGCCAACATATGTCCACCTGCTTCTCTTGTTGTCTCTTCTCATCACATGGCCAACATATGTCCACCTGCTTCTCTTGTTGTCTCTTCTCATCACATGGCCAACATATGTCCACCTTCTTCTCTTGTTGTCTCTTCTCATCACATGGCCAACATATGTCCACCTGCTTCTCTTGATTATAGTCGATGTTTTTGAAAGCTTTGTCATTTCTCTTATTTCTACACTAGTCTTGACTTAATTCTATGGATACACCAAATATTCTCCTGTCATTTATTTTCAAATGCATCCAGTTAGTTTTATATTTCTTTAGTTGCTTTCCAGCTCTCGCATGCACAAGTAAAGTGTGGATAACACATTTGATTTGAAAATCCTAAACATGATTCCTACTACCAGTTGTAGTTGTTAGTCGAAGGCATCAGTATCACTGCAAACAAATTACAATTCATAATTCCTCAAAACGCCCGTGTCAGTGGAACCATCCAAATTGACATCTCATCTTACTGAGGGATGAAAACAAAAAAAGGCAGCTGCAGTACCCACCATAGCAGCCACAGCACGTCAAAGGACATAAGGCGTAACAGCTCAGAAAGTGAGGGCAGCCCAACTCATACGATATCATCATTCATTGTAAATAATCGGAATATCCACACACGATCTGGGTGATATACACAGCGCACGGTGAACACAGAGCACTAAACTCAGTAGCTCTGGTAGAAAGTCACAACTGGCAACATACAGGGAATGAAGATCGCAAATAGCAAAGAGAAAAAGTACTGGATAGCTCGATGTCATGGCATGGGAAACGGTCAACAACAGAACTGATACAATGCAATGTGGACAGAAAATTGTGGAAGGACTCGATCGCCTACGCCAACCGGTATGGCACATGATGATGATGAAAATGTTTGTAAAAAGTCCGCTGGTGTAATTGTTAGCGCAATCTCGACTGCCAACTTGAAGGTTCGGGGCTCAAATGCCAGTTGGGGCACAATCTTTCGTGACATATAAAGGATATCACAGACCACCCAGCCTTTTTAAATGGATACCAAAAATATTCTCTGAGAAGGAAAGGAACTGGCCACTCCACTGTAAGGTAGAGTTAAACAATTAATTAATTTCTTTCTAACAGGTATCAGATTTCCAAATGTAAAAGATGATAGAGGCTGGTCATACGCACTCAAGATTCTTCTTTTGGTTACTCTATCTTCTTATTTGTACCGTGTTTGATTTCCTCCTTATTTTGTTCCTTCCTTCCTTCCTTCCTTCCTTCCTTCCTTCCTTCCTTCCTTCCTTCCTTCCTTCCTTCCTTCCTTCCTTCCTTCCTTCCTTCCTTCCTTCCTTCCTTCCTTCCTTCCTTCCTTCCTTCCTTCCTTCCTTCCTTCCTTCCTTCCTTCCTTCCTTCCTTCCTTCCTTCCTTCCTTCCTTCCTTCCTTCCTTCCTACCTTACCTTCCTACCTTCCTACCTTCCTTCCTACCTTCCTACCTTCCTTCCTACCTTCCTACCTTCCTACCTACCTTCCTTCCTTCCTACCTTCCTACCTACCTACCTTCCTTCCTTCCTTCCTACCTTCCTACCTTCCTTCCTTCCTTCCTTCCTTCCTTCCATCCATCCATCCATCCATCCATCCTTCCTTCCTTCCATCCATCCATCCTTCCTTCCTTCCTTCCTTCCTTCCTTACTTCCTTTCATACTTCCTTCCATACTTTTTTCCTCCCATACTTCTTTCCTTCTTTCCCTAGTTCCTTCCTTCCTTCCTTCAATACTTCCTTCCATACTTCCTTCCATACTTCCTTCCTTCCATAATTCCTTCCTTCTTTCCCTACTTCCTTTCTTCCTTCCATATTTCCTTCCTTCTTTCACTACTTCCTTCCTTCCTTCCATACTTCCTTCCATACTTCCGTCCATACTTCTATACTTCCTTCCTTCCTTGATAGTGCAACGGAGTCACTAACACTTCATTATCCATGGATAATTGCTATGGGACTACCTGTCCTTCTGAAGTTGGCTGTAATAAAGACTAGATGGTATACAAGCTGGTTGACCAAGAGAGCCAGCTAGACGTTAACATCAACATGTCAATACCAAGAACTTTGCTTGCGCTCGCCCGATGACAAAAGGAATACACTTTCTCATCATCCGCCCTTAAGAGGACGTTAAGTGAGCGTGTCTGCGTTGTGTTGTGGTTTGCAGTAAAATTGTGATATTTGCGCCTTTCAGCCCAACACATCCGACCTCAGCGTTTTATTTTTGAGTACCGGGTTGCCTTCCCTCTTCTATTCCTACTCGCTTGGCCAGACTAGACAGGTTGGTCTGTTACTAGAAGCACCACGGAGAGGTGGAGCAGGGTCTGGATGGTTCTGGTTCACCGATCTTGACGCAAGCCATCAGCTATGAGTCACTGAAAACTTTCAGCTGTGTTGCTGTGTGTATAAACAAATATGTGATCAAAAACTTCCAAATATATTTCCCTATTAACCTCACAGCTATCTACTCTATCTACTCTATCTGCTCTATCTACTCTATCTACTCTATCTGCTCTATCTGCTCTATCTACTCTATCTACTCTATCTGCTCTATCTACTCTATCTGCTCTATCTACTCTATCTACTCTATCTGCTCTATCTGCTCTATCTGCTCTATCTACTCTATCTACTCTATCTTTCGTTAGCCTGAAGTATTGTCTATATCTGCAATGCCATTTCCTCAATAAATTTTACTGTCTTTTGTAATTCTTACAGTGCCGCATGTAGTTTTGTCTGTAGTGTTGTATCTATGGGTTAATGGATTTTCCTGTCTACTATATTTAGTGCAGTCTTGAAGTATGTGTTCAGCAGTCTGGGACGCCTGTCCACATGTACAAGTAGTTGAGGTGCCGATCTTGAATTTTGTATACATGTGACTATGGAGTCGATTGTGTCCTGTTCTTAGGCGTATAATGATAACTTGTTCATATCTATTCATATTATGAAAGGCATCCTGATTTGGGGCTTGTGGTCCTCTGATTGATTTGATTATCTGTTTCTTATGATGGTATGTAACCAGTACAACTAGTTGTGTGCCTGTTGCACCTTCCTTTGCCAACTGATCCGCTTTCTCATTTCCTGTTCGAACTGAATTGAATAATTCTGTTTAGTCATTTTATGTTATGTATCTCTCTCACTTTCTCTCTCTCTCTCTCACTCTCTCTCCCTCTCTCCTTATGTGTGTGTACCATATGACTGTCATTCTCTTACATCTCTCCGTCCAACAAAATCTCTCACTTTCTCTCTCTCTCTCTCTCTCTCTCTCTCTCTCTCTCTCTCTCTCTCTCTCTCCCTCCTTATGTGTGTGTACCATATGACTGTCATTCTCTTACATCTCTCCGTCCAACAAAATCTCTCACTTCGTCCTCCTCTTTTATAAAACTGTCTGAGCAGAAGCAGAGCCGGAAGCTGTACGCGACTCATAGCTGATGGTTTGCGCCGAGGATCGATGAATCAAAAACGGACAGACTTTACACCTCCTCTTTGCAGTGCTTCTAAAAACCGAAGAATCAAAACCGGACAGACTCTACACCTCCTCTTCGCAGTGCTTCTAAAAACCGATGAATCAGTCTAATCTGGCCAAAAGAGTATTGATCGAAGAGGGTAGGCAACCCCGTAATAAAAAATGCCTCGCTGAAGTCGGATGACTTGGGACGAAAGACGCAACTAAACCTCAAAACAAAACATCTACGCCCATCTAACGTCCTTCTAAGGTGAGTGACGAAGAGATCTACAAATCTTTTATTACTGATAGAGTGAACGACAGAAGGAAATATATCACTGTCTGTCACTCTATTTATATTTCTCAACTCACTGTCTGTCACTCTATTTATATCTCTCAACTCACTGTCTGTCATTCTGTCTATTTATATCTCATCTCTCACTGTCTGTCTCTCTGTCTATTATATCTCTCCTCTCACTGGCTGTCACTCTGTCTATTTATATCTCTCTTTTCACTGTCTGTCACTCTATTTATATCTCTCCTTTCATTGTCTCTCACTCTGTCAATTTATATTTCTCCACTCACTGACTGTCAATAAGTATATTTATATCTCTCCTCTCACTGACTGTCAATAAGTATATTATTTCTCTCCTCTCACAGACTGTCTCTCTCTCCCTTTTTATATTTCTTCTCTCACTTTCTGTTACTCTGTCTATTTATATCTCTCCTCTCACTGACTGTCACTCTGTCTATTTATATCTCTCCTACCACAGATTGTCTCTCTATCTATTTATATCTCTCCTCTCAATGATTGACATTCTGTCTATTTATATCTCTCCAATCACTGATTGTCACTCTCTTTATTTATTTATCTCCTCTCACTGTCTGTCATTATGTCAATTCATATCTCTACTCTCACGGACTGTCACTCTGTCTATTTATTTCTCTCCTCTCACTGACTGTCTCTCTCTCTTTTTATATCTTCTCTCACTTTCTGTTACTCTGTCTATATATCTCTCCTCTCACTGACTGTCACTCTGTATTTTTATATCTCTCATCTCACTGAATGTCTCTCTCTTTTTATACCTCTCCTCTCACTGTCAGTCACTCAGCCTTTTTATATCTCTCTTCTCACTGACTTACACTCACTCTATTTATATCACTCCTTTCACTGACTGTAATTCTGTCAATTTATATATCTCCTCACAATGACTGTCTTTCTGACTATTTATATCTCTCCTCCCACTGACTGTATTTCTGTCTGTTTATATCTCTCCTCTCACTGGCTGTCTTTCTGTCTATTTATATCTCTTCTCTCACAGACTTTCTCTCTATCTATTTATATATCTCCTCCCACAGACTGTCTCTCTGTCAATTTATATATCTCCACTCACTGACTGGCATCTGTCTTTTTATATATCTCCTATCACTGACTGTCTTTCTGTCTATTTATATCTCTCCTCTCACTGACTATCTTTCTGTCTATTTATATCTCTCCACTCACTGATTGTCACTCTCTCTCTCTATTTATATCTCTCCTCTCACTGATTGAAACTTTGTCTATTTATATCTCTCCACTCACTGATTGTCACTCACTCTATTTATATCTCTCCTCTCACTGTCTGTCACTCTGTCTATTTATATCTCTTGTCTCAATGACTGTGTTTCTGTCTATTTATATCTCTCCTCTCACTGACTGTCTTTCTGTCTATTTATATCACTCTCTCACTGACTGTCACTCTGTCTATTTATATCTCTCTTCTTAATGAGTGTCTCTCTGTCTATTTATATCTCTCCTCACACAGATTTTGTCTCTATTTTTATCTCTCCTTCCACAGACTGTCTCTCTATTTATATCTCTCCACTCACTGGCTGTCTCTCCGTCGATTTATCTCTCCTCTCACTGACTGTCACTCTGTTTTTTTATATATTATTATATATAGACTGTCTCTCTATCGATTTATATCTCTCCTCCCATAGACTGTCTCTCTGTCTATTTATATCTCTCCACTCACTGACTGTCGCTATGTCTATTTATAACTCTCCACTCACTGACTGTCTCTTTATCTATTTATATATCTCCTCCCACAGACTGTCTGTCTGTCTATTTATATTTCTCCACTCACTGATTATCACTCTCTCTATTTATATCTCTCCACTCACTGATTTTCACTCTGTATATTTATATCTCTCCACTCAATGATTGTCACTCTGTCTATTTATATCTCTCCACTCACTGACTGTCACTCTCTCTATTTATATCTCTCCTCTCACTGACTGTCACTCTGTCTATTTATATCTCTCCTCTCACTGATTGTCACTCCGTCTATTTATATTTCTCCTCTCACTGATTGTCACTCTGTCTATTTATATCTCTCCTCTCCCTGATTGTCACTCTCTCTATTTATATCTCTCCACTCACTGTCTGTCACTCTGTCTATTTATATCTCTCCTCTCACTGACTGTTTTCTGTCTATTTATATCTCTCCTCTTAAATCCGAACGTCGGTAGTCCAGTCGAGTGGTTTATTCAACTAGGCTACCAAGGCCCCATTTTCATGATGGATTTGGCTTCATCGTAGCTGACCAGATGGTTCTCTTGTGGCAATCTCCCTCCCACCTTAGTTAGTTTGTTTGCGCATTCGTTTCCGTGTATATTACAGTGTAATGTTATCCACTGGATTACCACTCTCTGGATGTTGCACTGTTGGTCTAGGGTGTTCTCAAGTCATCTAGCTCACTGTTCCTTGGGGTTTTTAGAGCGGTTAGGACTGACAGTGCATCAGTCAGTATCACCAATTTCTTGTGCATGTTATTTTTGTGTTGGATAGCCAGTTTTGCAGCATCTTAGAGGGCTTCAATTTCTGCTTTATAGTGGTTTGATAATTTCCCAGTAGCTATTGACTTGGTGATCTCTTCCTGGTTATTCAGCCTCAAGAACACACCTCCTCCTCCATTTCTGGTGGCGTTTGTAGCAGAGCCATCTGTGTATATGTGTGACCAGGAGTCATGAAGGTAGTTATCGTTTATGTGTTTTCCTGCTATGTACTTTCTCTCTGTATCTGTTTGGGAGCCATTTTTTCATGATTCCTTTTATGTCTTCCTTAAGTTCTGGTATTTTATATTTCCCATGGGGATATAGATATATACATCTCCGTTTCTCTTTCTACTGGCCAGATTGGATTATGAAAATAACTCAGAATAAAAGAAGTGGAATCCAGTTGTCACTGACCAAGCAACTTAATAACTTACACATTGCTGAGGACCTAGCTCTCCTATGACAGCCATCAACTGATCCAAGATAAAATGACTATACTTGATGAGAGATCACAACAGCTAGGACGGAAATAAATAGAGATAAGACCAACATTATGAGAATTAATGCAGTTGACAATAACCAAATAACAATAAGAGAAATACCTCTACTAGACGTACAACATTACATATATCTGTCAGTAATATAGAAAAAGAGGGAGGAACAGAAAATGATACCAAAATAAGGATATAAAAAAATCAAGAGGAGCTTTTTTTGCACTGGGAAACATATGGAAGTCCAAAGAAATTAGGTTAATACACAAATTAAAATGTTCAACGTCAATGTTAAGTCAGTCCTATTATGTGGCTGTGAAACATGGAGAACAACAAAATTAACAATCATGAAGATACAGACCTTCATTTGTGGATGCTTGCGCAGAATAAAAGGATGGAAATGGCAGGACAAAATCACTAACATAGAATTATGGAAATGTACCAGTCAAATACCGGTGGATAAAGAGTTACAGCGAAGACGATGGCGCTGGATAGGACACAAACTGTAGAAGCCAACTGAAAGTATTACACAAGATGCCCTTCTTTGGAAACCCCAAGGAAAAAGACAAAGCAGAAGACCAAAATATTATTGGAGAAGGCAGATGGAAGCAGAGATCAAGATTATGGAATGATCTTACAATAATGTCAAGAAACAGAAGAGCTTGGAAAGAATTTGTTTGAAGACCTATGCTCCACAGGGAGCTGAAAGGTAGAAAAAGAAGAAGCAACCTGTAGTAAGACAAGATCAAACTACAACGTTTTGGCAAAAGCCTTCATCAGGTATAAAACAACAACTATTATAGGCAAGTACAACTATAAAACAACAACTATTATAGGCAAGTACAACTCTAAAATAATAACTATTATAGGCAAGTACAACTCTAAAATAATAACTATTAGAGGCAAGTACAACTTTAAAATAATAACTATTATAGGCAAGTACAACTATAAAACAACAACTATTATAGGCAAGTACAACTATAAAACAACAACTATTATAGGCAAGTACAACTCTAAAACAACAACTATTATAGGCAAGTACAACTATAAAACAACAACTATTATAGGCAAGCACAACTCTAAAATAATAACTATTATAGGCAAGTACAACTATAAAACAACAACTATTATAGGCAAGTACAACTATAAAACAACAACTATTATAGGCAAGCACAACTATAAAAAAACAATTATTATAGGCAAGTACAACTATAAAACAACAACTATTATAGGCAAGTACAACTATAAAATAATAACTATTATAGGCAAGCACAACTCTAAAACAACTATTATAGGCAAGTACTACTATAAAACAACAACTATTATAGGCAAGTACAACTATAAAACAACAACTATTATAGGCAAGTACAACTATAAAACAACAACTATTATATGCAAGTACAACTCTAAAACAACAACTATTATAGCCAAGTACAACTATAAAACAACAACTATTATATGCAAGTACAACTCTAAAACAACAACTATTATAGGCAAGTACAACTCTAAAATAATAACTATTATAGGCAAGTACAACTATAAAACAACAACTGTTATAGGCAAGTACTACTATAAAACAACAACTATTATAGGCAAGTACAACTATAAAACAACAACTATTATAGGCAAGTACAACTATAAAATAATAACTATTATAGGCAAGTACAACTCTAAAATAATAACTATTAGAGGCAAGTACAACTATAAAACAACAACTATTATAGGCAAGTACAACTATAAAACAACAACTATTATAGGCAAGTACAACTATAAAACAACAACTATTATAGGCAAGTACAACTATAAAACAACAAATATTATAGGCAAGTACAACTATAAAATAATAACTATTATAAGCAAGCACAACTCTAAAACAACTATTATAGGCAAGTACATCTATAAAACAACAACTATTATAGGCAAGTACAACTATAAAACAATAACTATTATATGCAAGTACAACTATAAAACAACAACTATTATAGGCAAGTACAACTATAAAACAACAACTATTATATGCAAGTACAACTATAAAACAACAACTATTATAGGCAAGTACAACTATAAAATAATAACTAATATAGGCAAGTACAACTATAAAACAACAACTATTATAGGCAAGTACAATTCTAAAACAACAAATATTATAGGCAAGTACAACTATAAAACCAGAAATATTATAGGCAAGTACAACTATAAAACAACAACTAATAATGGCAAGTACATCTATAAAACAACAACTATTATAGGCAAGTACAACTATAAAACAACAAATATTATAGTCAAGTACAACTATAAAACAAAAACTATTAGAGTCAAGTACAATTCTAAAACAACAAATATTATAGGCAAGTACAACTATAAAACAACAAATATTATAGTCAAGTACAACTATAAAACAACAACTATTAGAGTCAAGTACAACTATAAAACAACAACTAATATAGGCAAATGTATCTATAAAACAACAACTATTATAGGCAAGTACAACTATAAAACAACAAATATTATAGTCAAGTACAACTATAAAACCACAACTATTATAGGCAAGTACAATTCTAAAACAACAAATATTATAGGCAAGTACAACTATAAAACCAGAAATATTATAGGCAAGTACAACTATAAAACAACAACTAATATAGGCAAGTACATCTATAAAACAACAACTATTATAGGCAAGTACAACTATAAAACAACAAATATTATAGTCAAGTACAACTATAAAACAACAACTATTAGAGTCAAGTACAATTCTAAAACAAAAAATATTATAGGCAAGTACAACTATAAAACAACAACTAATATAGGCAAGTACATCTATAAAACAACAACTATTATTGGCAACTACAACTATAAAACAACAAATATTATAGTCAAGTACAACTCTAAAACAACAACTATTATAGGCAAGTACAACTATAAAACAACAACTATTATAGGCAAGCACAACTCTAAAATAATAACTATTATAGGCAAGTACAACTATAAAACAACAACTATTATAGGCAAGTACAACTATAAAACAACAACTATTATAGGCAAGCACAACTATAAAAAAACAATTATTATAGGCAAGTACAACTATAAAACAACAACTATTATAGGCAAGTACAACTATAAAATAATAACTATTATAGGCAAGCACAACTCTAAAACAACTATTATAGGCAAGTACTACTATAAAACAACAACTATTATAGGCAAGTACAACTATAAAACAACAACTATTATAGGCAAGTACAACTATAAAACAACAACTATTATATGCAAGTACAACTCTAAAACAACAACTATTATAGTCAAGTACAACTATAAAACAACAACTATTATAGGCAAGTACAACTCTAAAACAACTATTATATGCAAGTACAACTCTAAAACAACAACTATTATAGGCAAGTACAACTCTAAAATAATAACTATTATAGGCAAGTACAACTATAAAACAACAACTATTATAGGCAAGTACTACTATAAAACAACAACTATTATAGGCAAGTACAACTATAAAACAACAACTATTATAGGCAAGTACAACTATAAAATAATAACTATTATAGGCAAGTACAACTCTAAAATAATAACTATTAGAGGCATGTACAACTATAAAACAACAACTTTTATAGGCAAGTACAACTATAAAAAAACAACTATTATAGGCAAGTACAACTATAAAACAACAACTATTATAGGCAAGTACAACTATAAAACAACAACTATTATAGGCAAGTACAACTATAAAATAATAACTATTATAAGCAAGCACAACTCTAAAACAACTATTATAGGCAAGTACATCTATAAAACAACAACTATTATAGGCAAGTACAATTATAAAACAACAACTATTATATGCAAGTACAACTATAAAACAACAACTATTATAGGCAAGTACAACTATAAAACAACAACTATTATATGCAAGTACAACTATAAAACAACAACTATTATAGGCAAGTACAACTATAAAATAATAACTAATATAGGCAAGTACAACTATAAACAAACAACTATTATAGGCAAGTACAATTCTAAAACAACAAATATTATAGGCAAGTACAACTATAAAACCAGAAATATTATAGGCAAGTACAACTATAAAACAACAACTAATAATGGCAAGTACATCTATAAAACAACAACTATTATAGGCAAGTACAAGTATAAAACAACAAATATTATAGTCAAGTACAACTATAAAACAACAACTATTAGAGTCAAGTACAATTCTAAAACAACAAATATTATAGGCAAGTACAACTATAAAACAACAACTATTAGAGTCAAGTACAACTATAAAACAACAAATATTATAGTCAAGTACAACTATAAAACAACAACTATTATAGGCAAGTACAAGTATAAAACAACAAATATTATAGTCAAGTACAACTATAAAACAACAACTATTAGAGTCAAGTACAATTCTAAAACAACAAATATTATAGGCAAGTACAACTATAAAACAACAACTATTAGAGTCAAGTACAACTATAAAACAACAAATATTATAGTCAAGTACAACTATAAAACAACAACTATTAGAGTCAAGTACAACTATAAAACAACAACTAATATAGGCAAATGTATCTATAAAACAACAACTATTATAGGCAAGTACAACTATAAAACAACAAATATTATAGTCAAGTACAACTATAAAACCACAACTATTATAGGCAAGTACAATTCTAAAACAACAAATATTATAGGCAAGTACAACTATAAAACCAGAAATATTATAGGCAAGTACAACTATAAAACAACAACTAATATAGGCAAGTACATCTATAAAACAACAACTATTATAGGCAAGTACAACTATAAAACAACAAATATTATAGTCAAGTACAACTATAAAACAACAACTATTAGAGTCAAGTACAATTCTAAAACAAAAAATATTATAGGCAAGTACAACTATAAAACAACAACTAATATAGGCAAGTACATCTATAAAACAACAACTATTATTGGCAACTACAACTATAAAACAACAAATATTATAGTCAAGTACAACTATAAAACAACAACTATTAGAGTCAAGTACAACTATAAAACAACAACTATTATAGGCAAGTACAACTATAAAACAACAACTATTATAGGCAAGGACAACTCTAAAACAACAAATATTATAGGCAAGTACAACTATAAAACAACAACTATTATAGGCAAGTACAACTATAAAACAACAACTATTATAGTCAAGTACAACTACAAAACAACAACTATTATAGGCAAGTACAATTATAAAACAACAACAATTATAGTCAAGTACAACTATAAAACAGCAACTATTATAGTCAAGTACAACTATAAAACAACAACTATTATAGGCAAGTACAACTATAAAACAACAACTATTATAGGCAAGTATAACTATAAAACAACAACTATTATAGGCAAGCACAACTATAAAACAACAACTATTATAGGCAAGCACAACTATAAAACAACAACTATTATAGGCAAGTACAACTATAAAACAACAACTATTATAGGCAAGTACAACTATAAAACAACAACTATTATAGGCAAGTACAACTATAAAACAACAACTATTATAGGCAAGTACAACTATAAAACAACAACTATTATGGCAAGTACAACTATAAAACAACAACTATTATAGGCAAGTACAACTATAAAACAACAACTATTATAGGCAAGTACAACTATAAAACAACAACTATTATAGGCAAGTATAACTATAAAACAACAACTATTATAGGCAAGCACAACTATAAAACAACAACTATTATAGGCAAGCACAACTATAAAACAACAACTATTATAGGCAAGTACAACTATAAAACAACAACTATTATAGGCAAGTACAACTATAAAACAACAACTATTATAGGCAAGTACAACTATAAAACAACAACTATTATAGGCAAGTACAACTATAAAACAACAACTATTATAGGCAAGTACAACTATAAAACAACAAACATAAACAAACGGCAAACAACAAACGACAAAGGCAAACGGTGGAACACTGACCTGAGAATGACGGAATATCATCCATTACTTCAGCCTTTCCTACCTATTTTCTGTCACCAGCCCCACATAAATGCCTGACAAGTCTTTCTTCTTCTATTCTCAGCACATGACCGATGTTTTTCCAACTCCTTTTTTCTTAAAAAATCCCTACACGTATTCTTGTTTTGATTCGTTTCTTATCTGTTCGTTTGAAATGTATTTAGAGTAGTACTTGCCTATAGTGTTTGTGAAGCCTCGGTGGCTGAGTTGTCAGTGTACTCGCTTACTCACCAGAAGGGTGCGGGTTCGGTCCGCAGCAGTGACGGATTTCTTTTTCGGACTGACAAGGCTCCGAGGTTCAGCCAGCTTCTAAAAATGAGTACCAGAGATTTTTATGGGAAGTAAAGGCGGCCTGGCGTGATACTGACAACATCATCCAAAATGTGTCGTGATCATAGGGATATAATGGTCACTAACAACATATACCCCATACGTTTACTAAGACAAGGGAAGGAACCTTGATGAACCGATAATAATATGTTGCCTTGCGCCTGATGAAAGCTTTTGCCGAAACGTCGTAGTTTGTCTCGTCTCTCTAGGCTTAACTGCTTAATATCATTTATGTTTATTTTCTATGCCCACTGGATTAAGCTGAAACTAATAACAAATGAGCTCCATGTTTTCACAATTTATCATTATCAGCAGCAAGTTTTGAAACAGCAAGACAGCCAGCAACTTATATTTGGTATTACAGCCACCACAAAACACCTCATCAGGCAGAGGTCCTCAGACAAACAGCTAACTAATCCTGAAATCCCTTGTCAACCAACGAGATCATAATGAAAACATTAAGTATTCCTGGATTACAGGCGTTTCGAATTTCGCCTTTGCGCCTCCCCCCCCCTCCCCTTTCAAACCTTTGTCATTCTTTGACGAGTTATCAAGGCAGGCTTGACGCTTGCTGTATTCCAAGTCTTGCAGAGTTATCCTAGCATTATTATTTAGTTTTTTCACATTTAGGGGAGACAATTGTCTTGTCGACGCTGCACGCGAATAATGAATATATATTGCATTATAAAGGCTCTTTAGTTTTATGACATTCATAACTTATTGTTGCTAGCCCACAACTGTTTGTCATTGATACTTTAGTGCATTTCCTTATATATTTTTTTTTCATTTCCATGAGAATGAAGCATGCACATTATTATATTTATAGATTTAAAATGATTAGATGAAGATTTATGTCGTACATGTTTAAAATGATTAGAAAAAGATATATGTCGTAGATTTAAAATGATTAGAAAAAGATATATGTCGTAGATTTAAAATGATTAGAAAAAGATATATGTCGTAGATTTAAAATGAATAAAAAAGATAATTCTTAAAATAAAAAATAAAAAACTCTTTTGGTAAAAATTGGACATCATTTATGAAAATGTTCAGATTTGTAATTTGTTCAATCTTGTTGTTACGAGCATTCACAAATAAATAATATCACCCTGACTTACATGTTAACTTTAGTTAAACTATTTCACGTTTGGCGTCTCGTGTCCCAAATTAAAACCACTTTCCATAAATTATTAATTTTAAGACATGAGTGGAATGTACCAGGCTCATGTCAAGATTACAACTCTAATGCCATTTGAAGAATAAATCAGGTAAAGAAAGCAGAGGAGGGTGATATTTAACATTAGACGATCAAATCAGATATTTAACAATAGATGGTCAAATCAGATATTTAACTTTAGATGGTCAAATCAGATATTTAACATTATATGGTCAAATCAGATATTTAACATTAGATGGTCAAATCAGATATTTAACATTAGATGATCAAATCAGATATTTAACATTAGATGGTCAAATCAGATATTTAACATTAGATGTTAAAATCAGATATTTAACATTAGATGATCAAATCAGATATTTAACATTATATGATCAAATCAGATATTTAACATTAGATGGTCAAATCAGATATTTAACATTAGATGGTCAAATCAGATATTTAACATTAGATGATCAAATCAGATATTTAACATTAGATGGTCAAATCAGATATTTAACATTAGATGTTAAAATCAGATATTTAACATTAGATGGTCAAATCAGATATTTAACATTAGATGATCAAATCAGATATTTAACATTAGATGGCCAAATCAGATATTTAACATTAGATGGTCAAATCAGATATTTAACATTAGATGGTAAAATCAGGTATTTAACATTATATGATCAAATTAGATATTTAACATTAGATGGTCAAATCAGATATTTAACATTAGATGATCAAATCAGATATTTAACATTAGATGATCAAATCAGATATTTAACATTATATGATCAAATCAGATATTTAACATTAGATGGTAAAATCAGATATTTAACATTAGATGGTAAAATCAGATATTTAACATTAGATGATCAAATCAGATATTTAACATTAGATGATCAAATCAGATATTTAACATTAGATGGTCAAATCAGATATTTAACATTAGATAGTCAAATCAGATATTTAACATTAGAAGGTCAAATCAGATATTTAACATTAGAAGGTCAAATCAGATATTTAACATTATATGATCAAATATGATATTTAACATTAGATGGTCAAATCAGATATTTAACATTAGATGGTCAAATCAGATATTTAACATTAGATGATCAAATCAGATATTTAACATTAGAAGGTCAAATCAGATATTTAACATTAGATGGTCAAATCAGATATTTAACATTAGAAGGTCAAATCAGACATTTAACATTAGACGGTCAAATCAGATATTTAACATTATATGGTCAAATCAGATATTTAACATTATATGGTCAAATCAGATATTTAACATTAGATGGTCAAATCAGATATTTAACATTATATGATCAAATCAGATATTTAACATTAGATGGTCAAATCAGATGTTTAACATTAGATGATCAAATCAGATATTTAACATTAGATGGTCAAATCAGATATTTAACATTAGAAGGTCAAATCAGATATTTAACATTAGATGGTCAAATCAGATATTTAACATTATATGGTTAAATCAGATATTTAACATTATATGGTCAAATCAGATATTTAACGTTAGAAGGTCAAATCAGATATTTAACATTAGATGGTCAAATCAGATATTTAACATTATATGATCAAATCAGATATTTAACATTAGATGGTCAAATCAGATATTTAACATTAGATGATCAAATCAGATATTTAACATTAGATGGTCAAATCAGATATTTAACATTAGATGACTAAATCAGATATTTAACATTAGATGATCAAATCAGATATTTAACATTAGATGGTCAAATCAGATATTTAACATTAGATGTTAAAATCAGATATTTAACATTAGATGATCAAATCAGATATTTAACATTAGATGGTCAAATCAGATATTTAACATTAGATGTTAAAATCAGATATTTAACATTAGATGATCAAATCAGATATTTAACATTATATGATCAAATCAGATATTTAACATTAGATGGTCAAATCAGATATTTAACATTAGATGATCAAATCAGATATTTAACATTAGATGATCAAATCAGATATTTAACATTAGATGGCCAAATCAGATATTTAACATTAGATGGTCAAATCAGATATTTAACATTAGATGGTAAAATCAGGTATTTAACATTATATGATCAAATTAGATATTTAACATTAGATGGTCAAATCAGATATTTAACATTAGATGATCAAATCAGATATTTAACATTAGATGATCAAATCAGATATTTAACATTATATGATCAAATCAGATATTTAACATTAGATGGTAAAATCAGATATTTAACATTAGATGGTAAAATCAGATATTTAACATTAGATGATCAAATCAGATATTTAACATTATATGATCAAATCAGATATTTAACATTAGATGGTCAAATCAGAAATTTAACATTAGATTGTCAAATAAGATATTTAACATTAGATGATCAAATCAGATATTTAACATTAGATGTTCAAATCAGATATTTAACATTATATGATCAAATCAGATATTTAACATTAGATGGTCAAATCAGATATTTAACATTAGAAGGTCAAATCAGATATTTAACATTACAAGGTCAAATCAGATATTTAACATTATGTGATCAAATATGATATTTAACATTAGATGGTCAAATCAGATATTTAACAGTAGATGGTCAAATCAGATATTTAACATTAGATGATCAAATCAGATATTTAACATTAGAAGGTCAAATCAGATATTTAACATTAGATGGTCAAATCAGATATTTAACATTAGAAGGTCAAATCAGATATTTAACATTAGATGGTCAAATCAGATATTTAACATTATATGGTCAAATCAGATATTTAACATTATATGGTCAAATCAGATATTTAACGTTAGAAGGTCAAATCAGATATTTAAACATTAGGTGGTCAAATCAGATATTTAACATTATATGATCAAATCAGATATTTAACATTAGATGGTCAAATCAGATATTTAACATTAGATGATCAAATCAGATATTTAACATTAGATGGTCAAATCAGATATTTAACATTAGATGATCAAATCAGATATTTAACATTAGATGGTCAAATCAGATATTTAACATTAGATGGTCAAATCAGATATTTAACATTAGATGATCAAATCAGATATTTAACATTAGATGGTCAAATCAGATATTTAACATTAGATGTTAAAATCAGATATTAACATTAGATGGTCAAATCAGATATTTAACATTAGATGATCAAATCAGATATTTAACACTATATGATCAAATATGATATTTAACATTAGATGGTCAAATCAGATATTTAACATTAGATGGTCAAATCAGATATTTAACATTAGATGATCAAATCAGATATTTAACATTAGAAGGTCAAATCAGATATTTAACATTAGATGGTCAAATCAGATATTTAACATTAGAAGGTCAAATCAGACATTTAACATTAGACGGTCAAATCAGATATTTAACATTATATGGTCAAATCAGATATTTAACATTATATGGTCAAATCAGATATTTAACATTAGATGGTCAAATCAGATATTTAACATTATATGATCAAATCAGATATTTAACATTAGATGGTCAAATCAGATGTTTAACATTAGATGATCAAATCAGATATTTAACATTAGATGGTCAAATCAGATATTTAACATTAGAAGGTCAAATCAGATATTTAACATTAGATGGTCAAATCAGATATTTAACATTATATGGTTAAATCAGATATTTAACATTATATGGTCAAATCAGATATTTAACGTTAGAAGGTCAAATCATATATTTAACATTAGATGGTCAAATCAGATATTTAACATTATATGATCAAATCAGATATTTAACATTAGATGGTCAAATCAGATATTTAACATTAGATGATCAAATCAGATATTTAACATTAGATGGTCAAATCAGATATTTAACATTAGATGACTAAATCAGATATTTAACATTAGATGATCAAATCAGATATTTAACATTAGATGGTCAAATCAGATATTTAACATTAGATGTTAAAATCAGATATTTAACATTAGATGATCAAATCAGATATTTAACATTAGATGGTCAAATCAGATATTTAACATTAGATGTTAAAATCAGATATTTAACATTAGATGATCAAATCAGATATTTAACATTATATGATCAAATCAGATATTTAACATTAGATGGTCAAATCAGATATTTAACATTAGATGATCAAATCAGATATTTAACATTAGATGATCAAATCAGATATTTAACATTAGATGGCCAAATCAGATATTTAACATTAGATGGTCAAATCAGATATTTAACATTAGATGGTAAAATCAGGTATTTAACATTATATGATCAAATTAGATATTTAACATTAGATGGTCAAATCAGATATTTAACATTAGATGATCAAATCAGATATTTAACATTAGATGATCAAATCAGATATTTACATTATATGATCAAATCAGATATTTAACATTAGATGGTAAAATCAGATATTTAACATTAGATGGTAAAATCAGATATTTAACATTAGATGATCAAATCAGATATTTAACATTATATGATCAAATCAGATATTTAACATTAGATGGTCAAATCAGAAATTTAACATTAGATTGTCAAATAAGATATTTAACATTAGATGATCAAATCAGATATTTAACATTAGATGTTCAAATCAGATATTTAACATTATATGATCAAATCAGATATTTAACATTAGATGGTCAAATCAGATATTTAACATTAGAAGGTCAAATCAGATATTTAACATTACAAGGTCAAATCAGATATTTAACATTATGTGATCAAATATGATATTTAACATTAGATGGTCAAATCAGATATTTAACAGTAGATGGTCAAATCAGATATTTAACATTAGATGATCAAATCAGATATTTAACATTAGAAGGTCAAATCAGATATTTAACATTAGATGGTCAAATCAGATATTTAACATTAGAAGGTCAAATCAGATATTTAACATTAGATGGTCAAATCAGATATTTAACATTATATGGTCAAATCAGATATTTAACATTATATGGTCAAATCAGATATTTAACGTTAGAAGGTCAAATCAGATATTTAACATTAGATGGTCAAATCAGATATTTAACATTATATGATCAAATCAGATATTTAACATTAGATGGTCAAATCAGATATTTAACATTAGATGATCAAATCAGATATTTAACATTAGATGGTCAAATCAGATATTTAACATTAGATGATCAAATCAGATATTTAACATTAGATGGTCAAATCAGATATTTAACATTAGATGGTCAAATCAGATATTTAACATTAGATGATCAAATCAGATATTTAACATTAGATGGTCAAATCAGATATTTAACATTAGATGTTAAAATCAGATATTTAACATTAGATGGTCAAATCAGATATTTAACATTAGATGATCAAATCAGATATTTAACACTATATGATCACATCAGATATTTAACATTAGATGGTCAAATCAGATATTTAATATTAGGTGATCAAATATGATATTTAACATTAGAAGGTCAAATCAGATATTTAACATTAGATGGTCAAATCAGATATTTAACATTAGATGGTCAAATCAGATATTTAACACTATATGATCACATCAGATATTTAACATTAGATGGTAAAATCAGATAATTAACATTATATGATCAAATCAGATATTTAACATTAGATGATCAAATCAGATATTTAACATTAGATGATCAAATCAGATATTTAACATTAGATGATCAAATCAGATATTTAACATTAGATGGTCAAATCAGATATTTAACATTAGGCGGTCAAATCAGATATTTAACATTAGATGGTCAAATCAGATATTTAACATTAGATGGTCACATCAGATATTTAACATTAGATGGTCAAATCAGATATTTAACATTAGATGGTCACATCAGATATTTAACATTAGATGGTCAAATCAGATATTTAACATTATATGGTCAAATCAGATATTTAACATTAGATGGTCACATCAGATATTTAACATTAGATGGTCACATCAGATATTTAACATTAGATGGTCAAATCAGATATTTAACATTAGATGGTCAAATCAGATATTTAACATTAGATGGTCAAATCAGATATTTAAAACAAACACAAGATTCTGGTGTAGTGAAATTTCTTCTCAAAATGTTGGAAGTAACTGACTGATTAATTGCGATTAGTTAAGCGTCTGAAATAATGAAACGTCCCTAAATTGACTGAACATTTGAAGTAATGAAATTGTTGTGAAATGA
>JAVIAB010000108.1:77355660-77508160 GCA_032433765.1 Megaustenia siamemsis
TGATATTTTTAGATCGTTTGGTATGTATCCTGTTTGGTATATGTCATTGCATATGTCTGTGATCACTTCGATGCCAAACTCTTCTAGAGCCTGTATCATCTCTATCTGTATATTGTCAAGTCCTGCTGCCTTTCCCTTTTTCATTGTTTTTATAGCTTTTTCTACTTCAGATTTCAGGATTTTATAGTTGTATGTACATTTTATGTCTGGCTTATATATGCGGTTTTTTACAAACTTAGTACTTAGTCCCATCTGGAACAATGATCTCGTTGTCTGTGCAGCCATGACTCTCTGTCACTCTGGAATGCCACGTTAACGAGACCTGCTGTCCTCTAGCTGACCTACTGAGGATCATATTCCGGAAGGGCACACGCATCGAAGCACGACACCATATAATAAGCAACAGAAAAACACGCGGACGTATGGGCAAACATCGGTATCCCCTCCATGTGATCAAGTAATCTCACACTTCCACACTTCATGACCAACTCCCGTTACTCCTAGAGCCCTGCCCCCTCCCGAGACCCCCTGCTAAAGCCCTGACTGAAGTCTGATTATTTTACAACGCTACAAGCCTCGACTTCTGAAACACATGCTCGGATCTCGAACGTCCGTTCCAACGCCACGAGACGGGACAAAATAAGAAGGAAAATAACTCTTTTGTTCAACACTTATTTCCATTTCCACTCCTCCCTGTGACTATTAACGCGACAGAATTTCGAGTACCCAGCCCTGCATGATTTGTTTCGTGTATCAAAGCACGCAGTTTCTGCTTTTTTAGTGATCGTCTCATCCGGGGATTGCGACGTCGCCGAACAAAGCAGCAATTCGTTCCGGTTCATTACGTCTCCAACATGGCGCCAGCAAAAATTGAGAAGAAGCTAGTCGAAACCGAGGAATGGATGAAAGTAGGACCGTATTGTACCGCACTTCATCAAAATCGGGCCGTTTCAATTATTCGCTCATTTGATGAGAATGTAAATTCAGACGCCAGATTCTTTTGACACCCTACCTTGTCGCCAGTTCATGTTTTTTTTTCTTTCTCCCTCCTCTTCGTGTAAGGAGTCGGGTAAAACATTTGATTTTTATTTGCGCAGTTTGATAAGTCGCACTTTCAGTTGAAGTGTCCTTAGTCGATATTATTGTTATCCGAAGTGACTTCATTCAACTTCAATAAGTGTGAATAGCAGTCTTCCACTCCAGAAGTGCCCGTATCAATAGATTCGTGCAAATGTTAAAGTCGTTTTCGGGCATTCAAATCATGTCGGTAGAATATTTCCTCATTATCTATTCTATAGGGTAGGTTTATTTTTATTTATTTATTTATTTTTTAATTTGACCTTTAAACCTCCGCGAGATTGAGCAGATCTGCAGTCACGGGCAGGCGGGGAATCAATCTAATGAAAGAGCTGGCAGTGTCTATTTGAAGACACTTGTCGTAGGGACATTAATTACAAACAAAGAACACATATTGCGACTCTGGACATTTGCTGTATAGGAAAAGGTCATCGCGGTAAATGATGAACATTTCAAGTTGGAAAGTGTGGGAGTGTAAATTGTAATGAAGAGTGACATGAGAAGGAAGACGTGAATGATAGAATAGAGAAAGTATACAATTAAACAGAGAGAGGTTGAAGTAATCATTATGGATATTCGGTGTCTTTGTTGCAGGACCATGCTCAAATATACTCGACAATGTCCATTAGCATTCCAATTTATTTTCTGAAAACAGCTGAGATATATCAACACAGTGCACGAACTCCGTAACTTCAGTGATAGCCCTCTCCCCATGTTTTTCTCTTCTTCTTTTACCTTACAACTCCCTGTGGAGCAGAGGTCTTCAATAAACACTTTCTGCTCCCTGTGGAGCAGAGGTCTTCAATAAACACTTTCAGCTCCCTGTGGAGCAGAGGTCTTCAATAAACACTTTCAGCTCCATGTGGAGCAGAGGTCTTCAATAAACACTTTCAGCCCCATGTGGAGCAGAGGTCTTCAATAAACACTTTCAGCTCCCTGTGGAGCAGAGGTCTTCAATAAACACTTTCAGCTCCATGTGGAGCAGAGGTCTTCAATAAACACTTTCAGCTCCATGTGGAGCAGAGGTCTTCAATAAACACTTTCAGCTCCATGTGGAGCAGAGGTCTTCAATAAACACTTTCAGCTCCATGTGGAGCAGAGGTCTTCAATAAACACTTTCAGCTCCCTGTGGAGCAGAGGTCTTCAATAAACACTTTCAGCTCCATGTGGAGCAGAGGTCTTCAATAAACACTTTCAGCTCCCTGTGGAGCAGAGGTCTTCAATAAACACTTTCAGCTCCGTTTGGGGCATAGATCTTCAATAAACACTTTCAGCTCCCTGTGGAGCATAGGTCTTCAATAAACACTTTCAACTCCCTGTGGGGCATAGATCTTCAATAAACACTTTCAACTCCCTGTGGGGCATATATCTTCAAATAAACACTTCCAGCTCCCTGTGGAGCAGAGATCTTCAATAAACACTTTCAACTCCCTGTGGGGCATAGATCTTCAATAAACACTTTCAGCTCCCTGTGGAGCAAAGGTCTTCAATAAACACTTTCAGCTCCCTGTGGAGCATAGACCTTGAACAAACACTTTCAATTCACTATGGAGCATAGGTCTTCAACAAACACTCTCCAAGCCGTTCTGGATCTTGCCATTCTTTTAACATCCTTCCATATCTTCCTCATCATCTCCATCTCTGCTTCCACCTGTCTTCTCCAAAAATATTTTGGTCTTCTTCTTTTTCATTGTCCTTGGGGATTCCAAAATAGGTCTTTTGTGTACTACTCCCAGTTGGCTTCCGCAGTGTGTGTACTCACCGGCCCTATCGTCTTCGTTGTATATTTGTTTCACTATTATTTGACTGGTACATTTCCATAATTCTATGTTAGTGATTTTATCCTGCCATTTCAGTCCTTTTATTCTGCGAAGCATCCACTAATGAAGGTATGTATCTTTATTATTGCTATTTGTGTTTTTCTCCATGTTTCATGGCCATATTATAGGACTGACTTAATAATGGAGTTGAACATTTTTATTTTTTGGAATTTTATTTAATTTCTTTGGATTTCCACATGTTTCCTAGTGCAACGAGTGCTTCACTTGCTTTTTGTACAAGTAAGGAGAGTTTTTGTACAAGTAAGGAGAGTTTTTGTACAAGTAAGGAGAGTTTTTGTACAAGTAAGGAGAGTTTTTGTACATGTAAGGAGAGTTTTTGGACAAGTCTCCCCATGTTAATTTTAAAAAATCGATTAATTATTGTGAAAAGTGTATTTTAAAAATTACTGTAAAGTATCGAATTGTGATATGACAACAGCATGCTGCCTATTCTTTCTATTTTTTTTTTTTAATTATCAAGGATTTTTGTTAAGGTTATCACCTTAAACATAGGATATACAATTAGAAGTCCGTCTTTGATAGGACTAAGTACTCGATGTGACTTATCTTGAGGTAGAGATCGTTGGACGCTCCAAGGTAGTTCATCATCAGGCTATCTATCTATCTATCTATCTATCTATCTATCTATCTATCTATCTATCTATCTATCTATCTATCTATCTATCTATCTATCTATCTATCTATCTATCTATCTATCTATCTATCTATCTATCTATCTATCTATCTATCTATCTATCTATCTATCTATCTATCTATCTATCTATCTATCTATCTATCTATCTATCTATCTATCTATCTATCTATCTATCTATCTATCTATCTATCTATCTATCTATCTATCTATCTATCTATCTATCTATCTATCTATCTATCTATCTATCTATCTATCTATCTATCTATCTATCTATCTATCTATCTATCTATCTATCTATCTATCTATCTATCTATCTATCTATCTATCTATCTATCTATCTATCTGTCTATCTGTCTATCTCTCTGTCTGTCTGTCTGTCTGTCTGTCTGTCTATCTATCTATCTATCTATCTATCTATCTATCTATCTATCTATCTATCTATCTATCTATCTATCTATCTATCTATCTATCTATCTATCTATCTATCTATCTATCTATCTATCTATTTATCTATCTATCTATCTATCTATCTATCTATCTATCTATCTATCTATCTATCTATCTATCTATCTATCTATCTATCTATCTATCTATCTATCTATCTATCTATCTATCTATCTATCTATCTATCTATCTATCTATCTATCTATCTGTCTGTCTGTCTGTCTGTCTGTCTGTCTGTCTGTCTGTCTGTCTGTCTGTCTGTCTGTCTGTCTGTCTGTCTGTCTGTCTGTCTGTCTGTCTGTCTGTCTATCTATCTATCTATCTATCTATCTATCTATCTATCTATCTATCTATCTATCTATCTATCTATCTATCTATCTATCTATCTATCTATCTATCTATCTATCTATCTATCTATCTATCTATCTACCTGTCTGTCTGTCTGTCTATCTGTCTGTCTGTCTGTCTGTCTCTCTATCTATCTATCTATCTATCTATCTATCTATCTATCTATCTATCTATCTATCTATCTATCTATCTATCTATCTATCTATCTATCTATCTATCTATCTATCTATCTATCTATCTATCTATCTATCTATCTATCTAATCTATCTATCTATCTACCTACCTACCTACCTACTTACCTACCTACCTACCTACCTACCTACCAACCTACCTAACTACCTACCTACCTGTCTGTCTGCCTGTCTAGATGTCTGTCTGTCTGTCTGTCTATCTATCTATCTATCTATCTATCTATCTATCTATCTATCTATCTATCTATCTATCTATCTATCTATCTATCTATCTATCTATCTATCTATCTATCTATCTATCTATCTATCTATCTATCTATCTATCTATCTATCTATCTATCTATCTATCTATCTATCTATCTATCTATCTATCTATCTATCTATCTATCTATCTATCTATCTATCTATCTATCTATCTATCTATCTATCTATCTATCTATCTATCTATCTATCTATATCTATCTATCTATCTATCTATCTATCTATCTATCTATCTATCTATCTATCTATCTGTCTGTCTGTCTGTCTATCTATCCATCTATCTATCTATCTATCTGTCTGTCTGTCTGTCTGTCTGTCTGTCTGTCTGTCTGTCTGTCTGTCTGTCTGTCTGTCTGTCTGTCTGTCTGTCTGTCTATTGTCCTTTCGAGCCTGAAGAACCACAATCTCAAAAACAGAAACCTTGCGTTTCTGTTTCCATAACAATACCTTTTCCAATGACAGCCTGTCAAGCTATCTATCAACCTCCTTAGTCGTCTCTTACGATATGCTTGGAAGGTTACAGTGTCACTATTCTTTACTCATAATGAGGCCCTGGCAATACATCAGTACCTTCTCCTTATTGTTGCGAGGAGCCTAACAATGATATCCCATGCGAACCTCCTCATGATCATCCTCGGGAACAAGAACAGAGGAAACATCTTTGGCGATGACTAATGAGCACGGATGATTCAGTTAATGAACTCACCTTTCCTTCGTGTCCAGTCACCCTCAGGTCAAACACGCGAGCTTTAGTCCATTTGCAGGGGATAGGCGGAAAAATAATAATGTCCGACACTATGTAGGTCTTTCTTTTTATTTCTTTCCTTCTTTCTTTCTTTCTTACTTTCTTTCTTTCTTATTCTTTATGTCTTTCTCTCTTTCCTTCTTCATTTCTATCTTTCTGTCTTTCTTTCTTTCTTTCTTATTCTTTCTGTCTTTCTCTCTTTCCTTCTTCCTTTCTCTCTTTCCTTCTTCCTTTCTATCTTTCTGTCTTTCTTTCTCTTGTACCCGTTCGGCTGTCGAAGACGATACACAGTTCTTGTTCTCGCGCTTTTGGCGACTGATGTTGAAGCGTTTCCTTGATGTTGTTTGTCCATCTTTATTTGGGTCTGCCTCTTGATCACATCTCTGTGGTTGCAAGCTTTCTTTTATGCTTAGACTTAAGTGACAATGTTTGGCATCATTAGCACAATGTTTTAATGAGTATACTCTGTATAAGATGTTTCTTGGTGGTAATAGATATTGCTTTCTGTTGAAGTATAAGGGATAGCTGTCCCAATATTTGATTTGCCCTATTACATAGTATGTCTATTTCTTTTTCGATTATATATGTCACTGCGTGTAATTTCTTGGACGACATGAAATACACTAGATGCACGTCTCATTGTTGGTTGTGTACACTTACCCGTGCAGTTACACGTGTCTCTCAATTTTGTGTGTGGAGATAATCACGGAAAACGCTAAATCACATGAAAAGTATTGCGGAGGGTTGAGGCTGTTTATCTTCTATAAATGGACGACAAGTGTGTAGATCTAATCACGCTTGTGCAAAGGCGTAATGGTTGATATAGAGAATACTAAGAGTCTAAAAGAAATATTGTTCTTCACAATATCATTTTTAACAAACAGCAGAGAGCTGTAGATATAGGATGTTAGCTGCTGGAGGGACATGATCAGCCGTATCACATTTCAATATTCACAGGAACACATTACACTTTCAAGCTCGTTGCCCTCAAACTAATCGCCACAGAAGTGGCTGACCACGAGTTACCCTCCACGACTACCCTCCACGACTAATCGCCACACAACTGTGTGCTACATACAAACAGGCGTCAAGGAGAAGTTGTTGTCAACTGTGTGCTACATACAAACAGGCGTCAAGAAGAAGTTGTTGTCAACTGTGTGCTACATACAAACAGGCGTCAAGGAGAAGTTGTTGTCAACTGTGTGCTACATACAAAACAGACGTCAAGGAGAAGTTGTTGTCAACTGTGTGCTACATACAAACAGGCGTCAAGGAGAAGTTGTTGTCAACTGTGTGCTACATACAAACAGGCGTCAAGGAGAACTTGTTGCTGTCAACTGTGTGCTACATACAAACAGGCTTAGAGGAGAACTTGTTGTTGTCAACTGTGTGCTACATACAAACAGGCGTAAAGGAGAACTTGTTGCTGTCAACTGTGTGCTACATACAAACAGGCGTCAAGGAGAACTTGTTGTCAACTGTGTGCTACATACAAACAGGCTTAGAGGAGAACTTGTTGTCAACTGTGTGCTACATACAAACAGGCTTAGAGGAGAACTTGTTGTCAACTGTGTGCAACATACAAACAGGCTTAGAGGAGAACTTGTTGTTGTCAACTGTGTGCTACATACAAACAGGCTGAGAGAAGAACTTGTTGTTGTTAACTGTGTGCTACATACAAACAGGCTGAGAGGAGAACTTGTTGTTGTCAACTGTGTGCTACATACAAACAGGCTTAGAGGAGAACTTGTTGTTGTCAACTGTGTGCTACATACAAACAGGCTGAGAGGAGGCAGTGTACATGTTTCAGGCAGAATTTCTTCTACAGCCAGACGAATCTCATCATTATCAATGGCAACCTGACGAGAACTGGATCATCATCATCATCATCATCATCATCATCATCAAGTACCATGTTTGCTGGCGTAGGTGATCATGTCTCTCCACAACTTGCGATCTCGACAGTTATTTATCGTTTCAGTTATTGACCTTCTGCCAAGCATTTCTCTTAGCTGTCTGGAATCTTTTCTTTTTGTTTCCCTCTATCTCTTCGTCCCTCAATTTTTCCAGTTGTTAAAATATATCACAGCTGTTCCCTTCTCATAACATGACCCAAAAAAAATAATGATTGTTGCTTCCTAATATTGGAAATTAGCTCTCTTTTTTTTCTTTGGCCTCTTTGAGACCGTTTCTATTACTCTTCTTAGCTGTCAACGGTATTCTCAACAATCTTCGGTATAATCACATTTCTTCAGCCTCCAGTGATTTTCTTGTTTGTTGTCCTATTGTCCATGATCCACAAACATAGGTTAAGACTGGCTCTACATAACATTTAATAACACCTTTTATTGTTTCTATTGTCAAAAATGGATTGCATAGTATCTTCCTCATTTTTTGTAAAGCTGTTTTTGCCTGAGTCATTCTGCATCTCACCACTGTTGTACATCTACTATCTGAGGTAAATATTGTTCCCAGATATTTACATTCATGTAACTGTTTTAATATTGTTCCCAGATATTTACATTCATGTAACTGTTTTAATATTGTTCCCAGATATTTACATTCATGTAACTGTTTTAATATTGTTCCCAGATATTTACATTCATGTAACTGTTTTAATATTGTTCCCAGATATTTACATTCATGTAACTGTTTTAATATTGTTCCCAGATATTTACATTCATGTAACTGTTTTAATATTGTTCCACCAATCTTTATTATGCGTTGCGGATTTATTTCTTTGTTGCTACCATTACTTCTGTCTTTTTGCTTTTGAGACAGAGTTCTTTATTTTTGCTTTCCTTAACTACGTCTAAAATTTCTTGTAACTCATTTTCACTCTTAGTGATTAAGATTGTTTCATCAGCATACCTTAGATTATTTATATTATGACCCCCAATTGTTATTCCAGGCGTGTCACTTATGGATCTTAAAATAATCTCATTATAAATATTAAACAAACCTGGTGACAGCACACAACCTTGTCTAACAACCTATTTATATGTTGAAACATTCCCATTTAATTTCTCGTTCATATGGCCGCTATTTATTGCCGGTACACAACTTTTGTTTTATTGTTCTTAGATCTTTGTTGTCAACGTTTATACCTTCTCAAAGGTTTGATTATTTCTGGGTGCATTGAGAACTGGATCATCATCAAGTACAGGGCCTACTGGCGTAGGTGATCATGTCTCTCCACAACTTTCGATCTCGGCAGCTATTTATCATTTCTGTGGTTGACCTTCTGCCAAGCCATTCCCTTAAGCTGTCTGTTATTTTTTCTCTTTGTTTCCCTCTATCTCTTCGTCCCTCAATTTTTCCAGTTGTTACAATATATTCAAGTTGTTCTATTCTCATTACATGGCCAACAAATGATGATTGTCTCTTCCTAATATTGGAAATTAGCTCTCTTTTTGCTTTGACCTCTCTCAGAACACCTTCATTATTCTTCTTAGCTGTCCATGGTATTCTCAACATTCTTCTGTAAAACCACATTTCTATAGACTCCAGTGATTTTCTTGTCTGTTGTCCTATTGTCCATCATTCGCATCCATATGTTAAGACTGGCTCTACATAACATTCAAGAACTCTTTTTCTTGTTTATATTGTCAAAAATGGATTGCATATTATCTTCCTCATTTTTTTGGAAAGCTACTTTTGCCTGAGCCATTCTGCATCTCACCTCTTTTGTACATCTTCCGTCTGAGGTTAACAAAGTTCTGATGAGAACTGGATACAGAGATGAAATCATTGCACCCCATATAGAGTCTTTCTTCATATGTACATAACATTGCAGCAAGACAGTATTTGTCCACATACGAACATTTTGACTGTGGACAACTTTAGGTAAAAGACAGTTTTTGATGACGAGAATCCGATGTTAATCAGTTAGTTCATTTGTCTGTCTAACAGCTGACTAGAGTTCAATTCCCAACAACAGATATATACATATCTTGGGCCGAAAGACAAACACATTTGCATATATTTATGTATGTATGTATGTATGTATGTATGTATGTATGTATGTATGTATGTATGTATGTATGTATGTATGTATGTATGTATGTATGTATGTATGTATGTATGCATGTATGTATGTATGTATGTATGTATGTATGTATGTATGAATGTATGTATGTATGTATGTATGTATGTATGTATGTATGTATGTATGTATGTATGTATGTGTGTATGTATGTTTGTATGTATGTGTGTATGTGTGTATGTGTGTGTGTTTGTGTGTGTGTGTGTATGTATGTATGTAAGTAATGTATGTATATATGTATGTATGTATGTATGTAATGTATGTAAGACAGGCAGCTATGAGTCGGTGACCACATTCATGTGCTCACGTCGTATGTTTCTCTGCAACCAGGCAAGACATGAAAGCCGAAACGAGCTTTGGTCGAGTTCATGGTGTAACATATCTATACACAAGAATACCTCTCTACGAATATAATTAACAATGTAGTTGAGTTAAGCTTTTGTATATTTAGCCAGTTCCGACCATCCGACTTTCTCCATTAACCACCAACAATAATCACAATTCTCTCTACATGAACTACAAACAATAATCAGAATTCACTCCATTTTAACTGGCGGCAATCACCAAAATTCTCTCTTCAATTGCTGGCAACAATAACCAAAATTCTCTCTCCATTAACTACCAACAATCACCAAAATTCTCTCTCCATTAACTACCAACAATCACCAAAATTCTCTCTCCACTAACTACCCACAATCATCAAAATTCTCTCTCCATTAACTACCCACAATCATAAAAATTCTCTCTCCATTAACTACCAACAATCATCGAAATTCTCTCTCCATTAACTACCAACAATCACCAAAATTCTCTCTCCATTAACTACCAACAATCACCAAAAGTATCTCTCCATTAACTACCAAACAAAATTCTCTCTCCATTAATTACCAAACAAAATTCTCTCTCCATTAACTACCAACAATCACCAAAAGTATCTCCCCATTAACTACCAAACAAAATTCTCTCTCCATTAACTACCAAACAAAATTATCTCTCCATTAACTACCAACAATCAACAAAATTATCTCTCCATTAACTACCAAACAAAATTATCTCTCCATTAACTACCAACAATCATCAAAATTCTCTCCCCATTAACTAGCAACAATCACCAAAATTCTCTCTCCATTAACTACCAACAATCACCAAAATTCTCTCTCCATTAACTACCAAACAAAATTCTCTCTCCATTAACTACTAACAATCACCAAAATTATCTCTCCATTAATTACCAACAATCATCAAAATTCTCTCTCCATTAACTACCAACAATCACCAAAATTTTCTCTCCATTAACTACCAACAATCAACAAAATTCTCTCTCCATTAACTACCAACAATCATCAAAATTCTCTCTCCATTAACTAGCAACAATCACCAAAATTCTCTCTCCATTAACTACCAACAATCATCAAAATTATCTCTCCATTAACTACCAACAATCACCAAAATTCTCTCTCCATTAACTACCAACAATCATCAAAATACTCTCTCCATTAACTAGCAACAATCACCAAAATTCTCTCTCCATTAACTACCAACAATTATCTAATCTCTGACTCTCAGCTGACCCCAAAATTAATAAACGTCTATATTTACTACAATTTCACGTTTTGAAATTTTAATTTCTCACATGTTCTCCTAAAATCTCCCCAACAGACGATGGTCGGTTCCTGTGTTTGAAAGAGAAGTGTGTACTCCATCCACGAGGTTATGCCCTGGAGAATTTGCAAACAAAACCAAATTCTCCCTGCCGCTCAATCATCCATCACCAAAGGAGAGGCACGAGAAACGTCGGCCATATTGGCTTTTGTTCCTTCCCTCAGAAGTGACTGCTCCTATTTCGTTCAACAATTCCCTCGATCACTTCAACGATATTTTCATCCCCAGATTTTGCAAATTTTATTTGAGCAATCGATTACATGGCTGGCAAATGTTATGATCATTTTACTTAAGGTTAAACATAATTTTCTTCGTAATATTTGATGTATCGATTGAGTAACGAGTATCAAGAAAAATGATTAATTTTTGATTGGCAGGACACGAATGACGAGGTACACGAGCGCGAAATTGACTATCTGCAGTAGCATTTGCGCGAATTTCGAGCAATGGAGAAAGCGTGCAATGAATTTATAATGAAATTATCTACTTGTCTGTCAGTGTGTATGTGTGTATTTCTCTGTTCATTAATCTATCAGTACATCGTATCTCTTGATGTTGTTACTCTGGACTGCACGATTTTTTAAAAACTTAATATCAAAACATTCGTTTGTCTGACTGTCTGTCCATCGTCGGTCTATCAATTTGGTTGTCTGCCTATCCGTTGGTCGGCCCGTTTGTCTGCCTATCCGTTGTTCGGCCCGTTTGTCTGTCTATCCGTCCGTCCACCCGATGACTTTCTGTCTATCCGTGGTCCATCCGTTTGTCTGTCTATCCGTGGTCCATCCGTTTGTCTGTCTATCCGTGTCCATCCGTTTGTCTGTCTATCCGTGGTCCATCCGTTTGTCTGTCTATCCGTGGTCCATCCGTTTGTCTGTCTATCAGTGGTCCATCCGTTTGACTGTATGTCCATCTGTTAGGTCGACAGCAATTTTAATGCCATCAAAAATATATTAACATCAAAACTAAGAAGAGCAAACTGATATATTCTCAACATTCCTATATGGTGCAGAAACATGGACATTAGACGAGAAAACAGAACAGAAAATTGAAGCCTTTGAAATGTGTATTTATAGAAGAATAGGTTGAATTGGATGGGAAAAAAAGAAAACAAATGATGAAGTCTTAAAACAACTAAAAATGAAAATAGATCTACTAAACACAATTCAAATAAGACAAATAAGATTTGTGGGGCATGTTAAAAGAAACAGTAGTCTATTAAGTCATTTTGGAAGGGAAAATACGATGTAAAAGGGGCAGACTAAGACTAACATGGACGAGTAACATCAAAAGAGTCAGCCTATAACAACCTAGACTATCAAAGCAAGAGACAGAACAGAATGCCGCTCCATGGTAGCCAACCTTAGATATGGAGACAGCACTCGATGATGATGACGATGTTGATCCGTCATTTTGATGACGATCCGTCGGTCAGTCTATCTGTCTGTCTATCCGTTTGACTTTCTGCCTATCTATGGTCCTTCCGATTGACTGTCTCCCTACCCATCGGTCCGACCGTCTGTCTGTCTGTCATCCGTCCGTCTGTCCGCCCGCCCCTCTAAATTTTTTTTTTCACATTAAAAAAATGTTAGGCCGATGGTAGATAGGCCAGGTTAAACCCAAAATGATTGACATATCCTTTTCAAATGTTCTCTAATCGTCCATCTTACCGGATATCATATATCCAAGATGTCAACTGAGCTGATTTCTAAAACAGCGAACAATTTTCGCGCCTGCAGTTGATGGTCATTTGCATGAAACTCTCTTCTTGTTGTGTTCACTTTCTACCCTGCTAGATCCGCAGATATGTCGACAGAATTAAGCTGACAGGATGAAGCTGACAGAATAAAGCTGACAGGATGAAACTGACAGAATAAAACTGACAGAATAGAGCTGACAGAATAAAGCTGACAGAATAAAGCTGACAGAATAGAGCTGACAGGATGAAGCTGACAGAATGAAGTTGACAGAATAAAGCTGAAAGAATTAAGCTGACAGAATGAAGCTGACAAAATGAAGCTGACAGGATGAAGCTGACAGAATGAAGCTGACAGAATAAAGTTGGCAGGGTGAAGCTGACAGAATGAAGCTGACAGAATAAAGCTGACAGAAAAAACTGACAGAATAAAGCTGACAGAATAAAGCTGACAGGATGAAGCTGACATAATGAAGCTGACAGGAAGAAGCTGACAGAATAAAGCTGACAGGAAGAAGCTGAAAGAATAAAGCTGACAGGATGATGATGACAGAATTAAGCTTACAGGATGAAGCTGACAGAATAAAGCTGACAGAATTATGCTGACAGAATAAAGCTGACAGGAAGAAGCTGACAGAATAAAGCTGACGGGATGAAGCTGACATAATAAAGCTGACAGAATGCATGTGACTGAATGAAGCTGACAGAATGAAGCTGACATAATAAAGCTGACAGGATGCAGCTGGCAGAATGAAGCTAATAGAATGAAACTGACAGAATGAAGCTGACAGGATGAAACTGACAGAATGAAGCTGACAGAATGAAGCTGACATAATAAAGCTGACAGGATGAAGCTGACAGAATGAAATTGACAGAATGAAACTGACAAAATGAAGCTGACAGAATAAAGCTGACCTAATAAAGCTGACTGGATAAAGCGTACATAATGAAGCTAACAGAATGAAGCTGACAGAATAAAGCTGACAGGATGAAGCTTGCAGAATAAAGGTGACAGAATAAAGCTGACAGAATGAAGCTGACAAAATGAAGCTGACAGAATAAAGCTGACAGAATGCAGCTGACAGAATGAAGCTGACAGAATGAAGCTGACAGAATAAAGCTGAAAGAATGAAGCTGACAGAATAAAACTGACAGAATGAAGCTGACAGGATGACGCTTGCAGAATAAAGCTGACAGAATGAAGCTGACAGGATGAAGCTGACAGAATGAAGCTGACAGAATAAAACTGACAGGATGAAGCTGACAGAATAAAGCTGACAGAATAATGCTGACAGGATGAAGCTGACAGAATCAAGCTGACAGAATCAAGCTGACAGAATAAAGCTGACAGAATAAAGCTGACAGAATGAAGCTGACAAAATGAAGCTGACAGAATGAAGTTGACAGAATAAAGCTGACATAATGAAGCTGACAGAATAAAGCTGACAGAATGAAGCTGACAGAATGAAGCTGACAAAATAAAGATGACAGGATGAAACTGACAGAATGAAGCTGACAGAATAAAGATGACAGGATGAAACTGACAGAATGAAGCTGACAGAATGAAGCTGACAGAATAAAGATGACAGGATGAAACTGACAGAATGAAGCTGACAGAATAAAGCTGACAGAATAAAGATGACAGGATGAAACTGACAGAATGAAGCTGACAGAATAAAGCTGACAGAATAAAGATGACAGGATGAAACTGACAGAATGAAGCTGACAGAATAAAGCTGACAGAATAAAGATGACAGGATGAAAATGACAGAATGAAGCTGACAGAATAAAGATGACAGGATGAAACTGACAGAATAAAGCTGACAGAATAAAGATGACAGGATGAAACTGACAGAATGAAGCTGACAGAATAAAGCTGACAGAATGAAGCTGACAGAATGAAGCTGACAGAATAAAGCTGACAGAATGAAGCTGACAGAATAAAGATGACAGGATGAAACTGACAGAATGAAGCTGACAGAATAAAGCTGACTTCTTTTCATTGCCGAATTAACATTCTCTCCTCAACTCTCCCACCCCTTCCCCGTACTTAAAAGTTACAAATTTTGAAGACAAAAAAAATTAAATTATTGTATAGAACATCTGGAGCCATGACGGCTCAATGGTAAGTGAACTAGACCACCAAGGATAAGTGTGGCGGGTTCCAACCTGATCGACGGCTTTCAGGTTCATCAACCTTACTTACATTGTTACTAGATTTTTAAAAATGGGAACGGAGAAAGGCACAGGCGTAATACTGACCACATTACCATAAAAACCATGTGTCGAAAGTCTATTAAACACTAACATCGCATTCCTTATACGTCACGTGATTTAAAGAGGATCTTCCCTTATATAGGACGTAAGTAATTAAAGGTTTTGAACATCTGCCTTGAATAGGGTTTCCCCTATCAACATGCATCGCGAGCATACAAGATGAAAATATATGCACGGCGAAAGTGCAACACAGAAAACAGTGGATAGACGAAAACATACACACTATCTATATATCATTTTCTATAACGTGAAGTATTGTCTGTATCTGCAATGTCGTTTCATGCATACATTTTACTGTTTCTTGTAATTCTTGCAGTGGCCCATATAGTTGTGTCTGCAATGTTGTATCTATGGGCCAATGGATTTTACTCAGTCTGCTATGTTCAGTACAGTCTTGGAGTATGTGTTCAGCAGTCTGGGCCGCATGTCCACGTGTACATGTAGCTGAGGCGCCGATGTGTTTACGTGTGACTGTGGAGTCGATTGTGTCCTGTTCTGAGCTGTATAAGATCATTTGTTCCCATCTATTCATATTATGCCTGCTTGCTTGTGTTCTCCCTATGACTAAAGGAGTAATCCTCGTCGTCATTCGCCCTTATGAGGACATTAAGTGGGCGTGTCTGCGTTTTGTTGTGGTTTGCTGTATAACTGTGATATTTACGCCTTTCGGCCCAACACATCCGACTTAAGCACGACATTATTGAGTACCGGGTTCTCTTTCCTCTTCCATCCCTACTTGCTTGGCCAGACTGAACAGAATTTTTTCGCGATGCACTCCTGGGAGGTGGAGAAGGGTGTTGACCAGCTCTGTGGTTGACTATCCTGATGCATGCAGTCAACTGTGGGTCGTCGACCCCTCTCAGCTCAGTTGCTGGATCAGCTTCTCCGCTCCTAAACAACATCTGAAGACAACTCAAATTACACCATTGGAGCCTCCAAAAATATAGCCCATACCTTCGCTCTGGAACACTCCAGGGTGCAAGCAGTAGGTATTTAAAAAAAACAGTGGCGAGCCCAAAAGAATGAGAGAGGATTGGTTGGTCACGAGGCAAGACGCCGGCCTCAAAACAGAGAGGTTGTGGGTTCAAATCCCGGCTGCACCAGTTGGGATTTTATTTATGATTTCTCTCCACGGCAACCATCACTGGTCTCAGTAGCGAGGCCCGGCTTGAAACGTCAATTACTCATGGACGGGAAAAAAAAATGAATACCTCCTCAGACGGAGTTATCTGCCTGTGCGACGAAGGACCCCTGTGTAAACGGCTGCCAGAGAAAAATGGATTAACACGCAACATTCAGTTCCTAGACTCTAGGGACTTCGTCAAAGGTAAAAAAGCTAGCGAATGCTAAAAAAATTTTTTTTTAATGACAGAGTAGCTTTGTTTGTAGGAGTTAATAGCGACCAGGTTTGGACTGAATACATCCAAAAGGTGTGTCTCTAAACATGGGAACTGAGAACATTTTCTATGATCGTCACACAAGGAATGTCTCTCTCTCTCTCTCTCTCTCTCTTCTGCGATCAAGACTCAACCAGAGTAGGATTCCAGACTCTCTCATGAAGGCAGCTGTCTATGTACAGTGGCATATGCTGGTTGTACCTATTTTGAATTTGGTGAACATGTGATTTCTCATTCTATTGTGGCCAGTGCGTAGGCGAAGTATGATGACTTGATCCCTCTTGATAGTTGGTAGTATCCGTCATTCTCGTTGTGCTTTGGGTGTTCTCGTTTCCATTTTTCATGGAACTGGCCCTTGAGGATGGATTTGGCTTCATCATAACTGAGTGGATGGTTCTCTTGCGGTAATCTCCCTCCCTCTTTAGCTAATTTGTCTGCGCGTTCGTTCCCGTGTATATTACATTGTGATGGTATCCACTGAATGACCACTCTCTGGAAGTTATTGCATAGTTGGTCCATGGTTGTTCTCAAGTCATCTAGTTCATTGTTCTTGGAACTTTCTAGAGCTGATAATACTGACAGTGCATCAGTCAGAATCACCAATTTATTGTGCATGTTATTTTTGTGTTGAGTAGCCAGTGTTGCAGCATCTCTGATGGCCTCAGTTTCTGCTTTAAAGTTGTTTGAGAATTTTGCAGTAGCTATTGTCTTGATGATCTCCATTTCTGGGGGCATTTGTAGCAGAGACATCTGTGTATATGTGGGACCAAGAGTCCTGTGGGTAGCTATCTAGTATGTGTTTTTCTGCTACGTGTTTTCTTTCTGTGTCTGATTGGGTGCCTTTTTTCATGATTCCTTAAGTTCTGGTATTGTATGCTTTCCATGAGGAGACATATCAGATGGGCCCAAGGGTTTCGATATTGTTTGGGAAAGTGCTGGGTCTCCAGTAATTAGTTCATTGGCAATTGCAGCGAAGTTGGTCCTCTTTAGTCGTACAATTCCGGAACCAGATATTCTTTGGTGCATGGGGTGTCTAAGGAGCCTTCTATATTTCTCCGCTAGTTGCAATACTTTAGTGACCCGTCTGTCATCTAAGGGTTGTAAACCTGTTACTGTTTCTAGAGTCTTGATAGGTGTAGATTTCATAGCACCAGTGATGATACGGGCAGCTTGGTTCTGTGTTCTGTTAATTTTGCTATGGTGTGATTTGGAAGCCATAGCCCAGGCTGTGACTCCATACTCTAGAACTGGTCTGACTCTTCCTACGTATAGTCTTTTCAAAATATTGCTGTCTGCTCCCCAGTCCGTTCCTGCTAATTTCTTCATAATATTTGTTTGTTTTCTGGCTTTCATCCTTGCTCTGTCTATCTGATTTTTCTAAGTCATTCTGCGATTCATGTTGACACCAAGATATGTTGGGTTTTGGTCAGTAGGGAGTGTATGGTCTTTTATCTTAAGTTTGCAGAGAGTATGTTTCTTGATAGGGTGAAAATTGTATATGTTTTTTTTTCGTTGATTGGTAAGAACCAGGTGTTCGTCCATTTTTCAAGTTCACCTAGGGCATCTTACATCCTGGGTCCAGCCACCGACATACTTTCCTCGCGAGCCCATAACGCCAGATAATCTGCGTATATTGCTGAGTGTATTCTGGGTGGAATGTCCTTTACGATGTCATTTATGAAAATTAAAACGAGTGTTGGGGACAAGACTCCGCCTTGTGGGACACCTTGTTCGACTGTGACCTTCTTACTTAGTTGACCTTGAACTTGTACTCTGGCCGTTCTATCCTGAAGGTATTGAGAGACCCAATTGAATAAACGACCTTGGATGCCAAGTCTAAAAAGCTTGTTCTTTAAACGCTCTCACCAAACCCTGTCAAAAGTCTTTTCCATGTCGACCCACACTGCCAGTGTGTGTTTCTTTTCTTGTAGAGCATCCTCTATTTCCTGCGCAATGTAGGTGACCAGGTCTTCAGTTGATCTGTGCTGACGGAAGCCACTTTGTTGTGATACGATTTGTTGTTTTGTCTCCAATGCCACATAAGTCTTCTGTTAACCAGCCTTTCCATGAGTTTACTCAGGCAGCTCAGTAGGTTAATTGGTCTATAGCTACTTGGGTCTAGTGGGTTTTTTCCACACTTGAGGATGGGCACCATAATAGATTCTTTCCAGATTGCCGGCACATGACCTCTCTTCCAGCTAGCATTTAGTATCCTTAGAAGCTGGCCCTTGGCTTTCTGTCCCAGATTTAGGAGCATTTCGTTGGAGATTCCATCTTTACCAGGAGAACTTTTGAGCTTCAGTCCTTTGAGGGCAACATCTAATTCAGTTGGGGTAAAGATGGTCGTCTGATGCTCTTCTGGTGCTAAAGGCATGTGTTTTGCATCTTGGTTTTCCCGCCTTGCAGCTTTCTGTTTGTCTATTGGATTGTTTATTCTACTAATGTTTTGGTAAGTCTCTATCATAGATTTGCTGCCCTTTTGCCTGTGAGGATGTTCTGATTGTGTGCCATAGTTTATGACCATTTTTTGTCTAGATTAAGGCTCTCTGTTTTGTCTAGTCTATCCAGCCCTGCCTTGCTGATATCATGACCTCACGTCTGTATTTGGCCGAGGCTGCTTTGTAGGCAATGTTGCTCTCTGTGCTGTGTGTTGTTTCAGCTAGTTCTCTGGCAGAGTCCAGTTCCTCTTCTCGTCGTTGTATTTCCTTGCTCCAGTATGGCTTGTAGTTTCTTCTTGCTCCTCTAGGAATGGATTCTTTAGCAGCTCTCAGGATGCCATTTGTTAACCGCTCTATCATATTATTGACCTTCTTTACGTGAGATGTGGTATGGTTCTTTCTTTATTTCTTTCTTTCTTTATTTTATTCCTTCCTTCTTTCTTTCTTTCTTTCTTTCTTTCTTACTCTATTTCTTTCTTTCTTTCGTTCTCTCTCTCGTTCTTTCTTGTATTCTTTCTTTCTTTCTATCTTTCTCTTTGTTGCTTTATTTCTTTCTTTCTTTCTTTATTCTTTATTTCTTTCCTTCGTCCTTTTATTCGTTCATTCATTCATTCATTCATTCTTTCTTTCTTTCCAATAATTTCAACCTTCTATCTATCTGTCTGTCGGTCTATATGTCTGTCTGTCTGTTTGCCTGTCTATCTATCTATATGACTGTCTGTCTGTCTGTCAGTGTATCCATCTGTCCGTATCTCCGTCTATATATCTGTCTGTCTATCTATCTATCTATCTGCTTGTCTATCTTTATATCTACCTACCTACCAATCTACATACCTGTCTGTCTGTCTATCGGTCTATCTATCTATCTATCTATCTATCTATCTATCTATCTATCTATCTATCTATCTATCTATCTATCTATCTATCTATCTATCTATCTATCTATCTATCTATCTATCTATCTATCTATCTATCTATCTATCTATCTATCTATCTATCTATCTATCTATCTATCTATCTATCTATCTATCTATCTATCTATCTATCTATCTATCTATCTATCTATCTATCTATCTATCTATCTATCTATCTATCTATCTATCTATCTATCTATCTATCTATCTATCTATCTATCTATCTATCTATCTATCTATCTATCTATCTATCTATCTATCTATCTATCTATCTATCTATCTATCTATCTATCTGTTCTTTCTTTCTTTCGTTCTTTCTTTCTTTCTATTTTCTTTCTATCTTTTCTTCTTTATTTACAGAATGTATCCTAACATTTGTACAAGTAGAGTACTTAAATCTTGTCTATAATCTTACAATAAAATATGTACTTTGCACCATCTTCGTGACACAACGTGATATTTTCGCGAGATATTTTTTTTTTAATTCGTCCATTTTTTTTCGAAATAAATAATCAAAGTGAACGTGCATTTTCTTCTTCTACTTTTAACTTTTCAGATCCCTGTGGTGCATAAGTCTTATAAAAAAAAAAACTTTCCAAGACGTTCTGTTTCTTGCCATTCTTTTAAGTTCATTCTATGTTTTCCCAATTATTATTATTATCTCTGCTTCCAACTGTCTTCTCCAAGAAAATCTTGGTCTTCCACTTTGTCTTTTTCTTTGTGTGTTCCATAAAATGGTCTGTTGTGTAATACTCACAGTTGGCTTTCGTCATGTGTGTCCTATACAGCGCCATCGTCTTGCTGCATCTCTTTATCCACTGGTATTTGACTGGTACATTTCCATAATTCTATGTTAGTGATTTTGTCCTGCCATTTCTATCCTTTTATTCTGCACAGTTATCTATTAATGAAGGTCTGTATATTAATGATTGTCATTTTTGTTGTTCTCCATGTTTCACAGCCATATAATAATACTGATTTAACAGTGGAGTAGAAAATGTTAATTTCTATAAGTAAAAGTAAAGAGCCCCATCACGTCAAGTGGCGTATAGGAAATATGGTGTTAGTGACAATACATTTTACAGATCTTCAGGACATGATTTTTGGGGTAATATGGTCGGGATTACGCCCGTGCCGCTTTACTTTCCCAGAAAAAAATCATGTACCCTTTTAATACTGGGAGACCCTGGATGCCGTCGGTTGGGATCGAACCCTACCTCTTGTCCGTTGTAGTCCAGTTCACTAACCACTGAGCTATCGCGGCTCCCCTTTAATTTCTGTATTAACCGAATTTCTTTGGACTTCTATTTCCCGGTGCAACGAATGCTCCTGTTGTTTTTATATCTTTTTTTTCTGATCATTATCTGTTGGGGACCCTCTTTGGCTATATTACTGCCCAGTTAAATGTAGAATTGTTCGTTTAGTACAGGTATTTCTCCTATTATTATTATAGAACGTACATAAGATACATTAAAAAAATATATTTAAATAATAGACTGTCTAGAAATGAGCTATCCTGACTGCTGGAAGGTAGGTAATGAAAGGTAGTCTAGATGCAGACGAGCTCAGAAACAGGATGTCTTCACCAAGATTAGCACGAATGAAGGAATCTTAGTTTCTTCTAAGGTCATCACATGAAACCTAAACCCCTTGCCTTTCCTGAGTAACTGGGGTCCATGCATTACTTCAGCAAGGGCAATATTTTTGAGTAATTGGATAATTTCATTATTTAAGTTAGGGCAAGAATTATGGGTAATTGGGTAGGCAAGGGCAATATTTTTTGAGTAATTGGGTATATTCATTATTTCATTTAGGGCAAGAATTTTGGGTAATTGGATACATTCATTAGTTCATTAAGGGCAATATTTTTAGTAATTGGGTATATTCATTACTTCAGTAAGGACAATAATTTTGGGTAATTGAGTACATTCATTACTTTAGCAAGGGCAATAATTTTCGGTAACTGGGTTCATGTTCATGCATTACTTCAGTAAGGGCAAGGATTTTAAGTAAATGGGTTCATATGTTACTTCAATAACATCAATAATTTTACACTGGAACATGGGTACTCGCGGCAGCGACAATTCTACTCGCCTTTCTTTTCCCCCTGATTTAATCTTCATGCTGTTTTTAAAGTTCTCAACTTGATATGAAAAAAAACCACATATTAAATTTGTGATACACATATATTTCTAATACATGACAGAACTATACAACGTACGTTTCGATTGATGAAGTCTTCATCAGGTAACAACATGGCATGGAATTTACAATGTCACGGATTATATTAGATTTAGTACTAGTATTTCTTTGTTTTATTCTTAGATTTCGCACTTAGTATTTTTTTTTTACATTATTGCATCGCTTATTTTGATTATATCTCTTCCTGTTTAACAGTTATATGAGACCTATTAGCGTCCGACTCCGACAGGATCTCATCATCTATCTCACTAACTTTGTTATCAAGGATCACTGAAAGAGCATTCTTGACACACATTCTGAATGTGATATGAGCATCGTATCTTATATTAAACCCTCACCTAAACAATAATAATAATAATAATAGCAATAATATTAATAATGGTAATAATAATGAAAATATACTTTGAAAACACTGAACTTTGGGGTAGGGGTTAAAGTTCACTTCCAAATACTCCCTTACCTGTGCATAACCCAGTTGTATTCTGCGTTCTATTTTTTCTACACCCCCATTTAGATTTTCGCTTGAAATTTACTCCACCCTGTTCCCTAACAATAGGCTCAAAGTCCAGTCTGGGCGACTATGATTGATGACGCTCCGCCCCGATCTTAAAGCGACAAATTCCTGGAATGCCCAACCGATTTTCCTACCTTTCTCCGCCAGACTCCTATGTCTTATATATTTTGTCTTTGAAGTTCGAGAACAGGTTTAGACTTGTTTGTACAACAGTCCTGCCCCAACCCTCATCTCCTACGCCCTTTTTTATATGAAGTAGCAACATGTATATGATTGGTATAGAGAAACGTTGAGCAAACGTGGGTAGACGCATGCACTAATCGACCTCAACTGTATAGAGTCCCTTGAGGGAGTGTTTGAAATATCTATCCTGCTGTAGTCTGAAATATTTGTCTGTGACTGCATATTAAAAGTCCCTGGTGCATTCATTTCCTCAAAGTCTGCATCTTTCTTTCTTTCTTTCTTTCTTTCTTTCTTTCTTTCTTTCTTTCTTTCTTTCTTTCTTTCTTTCTTCTTTTCTTTCTTTCTTTCTTTCCTTCTTTAATTCATTCTTTCTTTCTTCCTTCCGCTCTTTATTTCTTCCTTTCTTAGTTTAATGTAATATAAACTATGTGCTTTCACCAGTCTCTAAGTCGAAATTGAAGACCGATTAGGCTAAACGGTTGTCTATTGAGGATGAGAACTCATGTGCTTATCGACTTCTAAGTCTGACTTATATGGTAGGTATGGTAGATTGGAGATGATCGCTCCTGGAAGAAAGGCGGACTAACGTAATGCTGACCATCAACCACAAAAGGGGTAAAAGTGTGAATATGAATACTATGTTCGTGCGACTGCGTTTTCTTTCTTTCTTTCTCTCTATCTCTCTCTCCACGTGTATGTATACGTGTGTGTCTGCCTGCATCTACAAACAACGAAGTATTATATTATGCCATACGATGTACGGGGAATGTTGTGTCGGTGCCCATTTTTTCCAAGAACCTACGGCACGTTTTATTAATATCCTGGACAGTAGGGTCCGGGTTCGCTACTCAGAAGTGGTGGATTTTTGTTCGAATCGACGAGGCTCCGGAGTTCACCCAGCTTCTAAAAATGGGTACCAGGGACTTTTCTTAGAAGTACAGGCGGCCTGTCGTGATACTGACAACATTATCCAAAAATGTGCCGAGGTCATAGAAAAATACAATCACTAACACAATATTCCCTATATAATCTAGAAATGTTAGACATTTTAGTGAAGGAAAGCAAAAATAAAGGACTCAGCCTTAATAGCAAAAAAAAACTGAAGTAGTGGTGACAACAAAGAAAAAGACATCACTGCAATTCACAATAAAAACAAGTGGAACAATACTAAAACAGGTAAATGAATGTAAGTATCTGGGAACATTGTTAACCTCAGACGGTAGATGTATAACAGAGATGAGATGCAGAATGGCTCAGGAAAAAGCAGCGTTCCAAAACAAAAAAGATGAGGAAAATCCCGTGCAAATTCATTTTTGACAAAAAAAAAAAAAAAAAAAAAAAAAAAAAAAAAAAGGAGAGTTCCTAAATGTTATGTAGAGCCAGTCTTAACATATGGATGTGAATCATGGACAATTGGACAACAGACAAGAAAATCACTAAAAGCTGTAGATATGTGATTTTACAGATGAATGTTGAGAGTACATGGACAGCAAAGAAGAGTAATGAAAACGTTCTGAAAGAAGCCAAAACAAAAAAGAGAGCTAATTTCCAATATTAGAAAGAAACAATCATCATTTTTGGCCATGTAATGAGAAGGGAATAGCTGGAATATATTGTAACAACTGGAAAATTGAGGGACTATGTGATAAATGTCAACCCTTACGTATGCGTGTGAAAGCTGGAAAACAACAAGAGATATAGAAACAAAGTTGAACGTATTTGAAAATAAATGTCTAATGAAAATACTTGGTATAGTGTGGAACAAATTCAAAACAAACGAGGAAATTAGAGAAATTGCCAATCAACCACTAATATCTTCAGTAATAAAGAAAAGGCGATGGTCATATGTTGGACGTGTGATGAGAAGAGATAATAACCGAATAGCAAAGCAAGCCCTCATGTGGGAAACAACAGGTAAGAGAAAAAGAGGAAGACTCAGAGAGACACTGAGAAGAACATTGATGAGAGAGGCAAGAGCAGCAGGATTCGGCTCCCTGAATGAGATAGAGCTGCTTGCACAGAACAGAGACAAATTACGAGATTTGATAAAATATCTTTAAAAGAAGTGAAAACTGCTAGAACAAAAATTCAGATAAGAGAAGGAGTATCTTGGTCTACGCCCTATGGGCTGGCTACGGCTCGAAAGGTCAATAGATAGATAGAAGTGATAAATGAACTAAAAACATCAACTTTCATTGCATTGCCTAGAAAGAATGGTGCAGTTGAATGCAGTGATTTTAGAACAATAAGCCTAATGAGCCATGTTACAAAAATCTTGCTAAAAGTTATACAAGGAAGGATTCAGAATAAAATCAATACTGAATTAGATGAGCAGCAATTTGGATTTAGGAAAAATAGCGGGACAGAAGAAGCCATATTCTGCATGAGAATATTAATCGAAAAGTACACAGAAGTAAACAAACCAATATATGCCTACTTCATAGACTACATCAAAGCGTTTGATAGAGTACACCACAAACAACTTATATAATGCCTAAAGGAGATACATCCATATGACATGGACATACGACTAATATGTAATTTATACTGGGAGCAAACAGCAATAATAAAATATAACAAAGAGAACCATACACCCATTGATATAACAAGAGTGGTAAGACAGGGATGCATCCTATCACCAAGCTTGTTCAATCTATATACTGAGCAAATCTTTAAAAACATCATAGAGATGCCAGGCCTACAAATTAATGGAAAGATAATCAATAACCTAAGATATGCTGACGATAATGTACTACTAGTAGAAAATCCTAAAGATCTACAACAATTACTTAATGAAATAAACATGACAAGCAAAAAATATGAACTAGATATGAATATCAAAAAAACTAAAACTATGATCATAAACAAAGAAAATACTCAAAAGCCACAAGTGGATATCAAAATTGAAGGAATAGACCTGGAGACAGTTCAGAACTACAACTACCTTGGACATACTATAACCAGTGATGGAAAATGTACAACTGAAATAAATAAAAGAATAGGAATGGCAAAAAGTAATGTTAATGTCATGAAGAACATACTAACATCAAAACAAATAACACCAGGGCTTAAACTAAGAATAGCAAAATGTTATGTCTTCTCAATATTGCTATATGGTGCAGAAACATGGACATTATACAAGAAAATAGAGCAGAGAATTGAAGCCTTTGAAATGTGGATATATAGAAGAATAGATAGAATTGGATGGAAGGAAAAGAAAACAAACGATGAAGTCTTAAAACAAGTAAAAATGAAAAGAGAACTACTAAGCACAATTCAAACAAGACAAATGCGATTTTTGGGCCATGTTAAAAGACACAACAGCCTACTAAAAGTAATCATGGAGGGAAAATACAAAGTAAAAGAGGCAGAGGCAGACCAAGACTAACATGGACGAGTAACATCAAAAGATGGACAAATCAGCCTATGACAACCTGCACCATCAAAGCAGGAGACAGAGCAGAATGGCGCTCCATGGTAGCCACCCTTCGTTGCGGAGACGGCACTCGATGATGATGATGATGATGATGATGATGATGATGAAGTGATAAAGGGAAGCAAAGAGGAAAGATACCAGACAGCTTAAGAGAATGGCTTGGCAGAAGATCAACAACAGAAATTATAAATAACTGTCGAGATCAAAAGTTGTGTAGAGGCATAATCACCTACGTCAGCAGACAAGGTACTTGATGATGATGATTCCCCATATGCCTAGCAAGCCCGGGGAGGGAACCTTTACATTTTTCTGGTACTTTACTTTACAATTCATTGGCAATGTTGTCGGCAATACGCCAGGCCGCCTTATCTTCACTATGAAAGTCAGGAGTCCACATTTAAGACTGGGTGAACCTTGGAACTATCGCTTAAGATAGAATTATAACTAACATGAACAAGCAATTTCTCTAATAGGAAATAATCGTCCTATGTAGCAGAGAATATTTGGTTTAATAAAGGTACACTAACTGACAATAACTTTGCGAATTAACAGAAGCTGTACTGAAAGTGCACCTAATAAACTCTATGACGACAGCTAAACCATTTAACAACATATACAAACACCCACTGAGAAGAAAACAGCGACTTCCTGTCCCAACAGAGAGCATTCCCAACATAGTCCAGAAAAGCATTAAGTTACATGAAAAAACATCAGCAAAACCCCTTCCGGAAAGCATGCCTATAAAAATAGATCAAAGAAAAAGGAGAAGCATGAATTTTCATTTGCGCTAAAAATGGTTAACAGAAAAAAGACTGCAGCAACAAGAAAGTACTCAAGTAACCTTAGGATAGAAAAGAAGCTCTGAAAACTGAGCTGAAATTGTCTTGAAAGAAGAGATTAAGGACGAAAACATTGTATTCTTCAAAGATTGCTCTGTCAGTAGTTACAGGTCAGAGGTGTCATGGGATTGCTCTGTCAGTAGTCACAGCTCAGAGGTGTCATGGGATTGCTCTGTCAGTAGTTACAGCTCAGAGGTATCATGGGGTTGCTCTGTCAGTAGTCACAGCTCAGAGGTGTCATGGGGCTGCTCTATCAGTAGTCACAGCTCAGAGGTGTCATGGGGCTGCTCTGTCAGTAGTCACAGCTCAGAGGTGTCATGGGATTGCTCTGTCAGTAGTCACAGCTCAGAGGTGTCATGGGATTGCTCTGTCAGTAGTTACAGCTCAGAGGTGTCATGGGATTGCTCTGTCAGTAGTTACAGGTCAGAAGTATCATGGGATTGCTCTGTCAGTAGTCACAGCTCAGAGGTGTCATGGAACTGAAGACCGGAGTGGTACAAGAAAAATACGCTACAAGCTACGCCAGATATCCGGAAGAGCTGTAATTTCGTGGATTTCGTTGGATTGCGATATGCATGGGCATGATTATATAGACAGATTGGCAAAGGAAGGTGATGAATTGCACCAGCCATATGCAAGTACAGCATATGAGGAATCTAAAAGGGTTGTCTGAGAAAATACATGAAGAAATAGAGACCAGCAGGAGCGCCATAAAAATGATGCCGACTACCCGCTACAGCCAATGATAGACTTAAAACCTGCGGGCTGTGTGGGAATTCCGGGAAAACCTTCAACTAGAGTGACGGTTTCAGCTCTGCGGGCAGGGGTGCCTGTGGGAAGAGCCATGTCACCCGTCTATAAATCCTTTTGTTGAAAACGTCACGCCAGTTGGAGGGCTTTCCGGTTTTATTTTCTGCTCACGGGCCTTAACAATTCTATAGTTGGCTGTGTACAAGCTTAACAGAAAAGAGCATGTAAAAATGTATAGACTCCGAAAAGACAACAACCGATTGAAGTATCGTGTTTTTAACACGCCAAGGATAGTAACCTCTGATAAATGTGACTGTGGCACAGGCAAAGTGACTGCTGAACATCTGATAAATGTGACTGTGGCACAGACAAAGTGACTGCTGAACATCTGCTACAACCATGCCTTACATATGGTGAACAGAGAAGGTCCGTGTGACCATCATCGATACCATACCGGGAGAAGCTGCATGGAGTCATCACGAGCCATGAATTGATGAACGCCTTCTTCCGTATCATTAATAACGACTAGAAGTGTAGGCAGCAAAAGAAATGGGAAACAGCACAAGAAAAAGTGGTCGACTTTGATAAAAACATGAAGTCTTTCCGCACTGTGCGTCACGTCGATTTCGGTCACGTATGTTTAGCCACAGAGTGCGTCACTCTCAATTTGAATAGTGTAAACCGTCATCAAACCATATTCTTGTTACATGTTTTGTTTCGTCTTGGTATTGGTGAAATGTAATTCCTTGTTCAATTTTCTACAAATTCATGTACAGTATGTTATGTGTTAGATAACTATGAACACGTAGATATAAAACGATACAAAAATGTTGTCTCTGAAATCTATTCCGTTGCATTGATAACAACTTTCCGTACTGAAAGAGTTAAGAACATTAAAAAGAGCGACAACGACAGTGGCATCAGCTTCTTTGTCGAGGTTGAGAAGCTCGCCCGGAACAAAGCTTTGGTACTAACACTTTGGGAAACAATGAGTAGTCTGTCTTTACTGAAAGAGTAACAGAAACAATTAGTAAGACACAGAGAGTTTTGACTTTTCTGTTTGCTCAATGTACCGTCAATGTTCGAAAGAGTAATAGATAACGACAGAGACTGATAGTGTGATTTCCTTCGCAATCAGTAGCGCCTGTGTGATTTCCTTCGCAATCAGTGGCGCCTGATATCTTCGGTATGGCTACAGAGATAGATTTTAGTAGATCTACGGAGATGTGTCCAGTGTTATATATGTCATTGAGTTGTTTTGTTATGACTTGTACTCCCAGCTCTCCTAATGCATTTATCTCTTCGATTGTTATATTGTCGGGATCTTAAGCTTTGCCTCTTTGCATGTGTTGACTTGCCTCCTCCACTTCACTCTGCATTATTGGTGGTATTGTGTCTTTGTTTGAATTATTCAGCTCTAGTCTTTCATACACCATAACCAACTTATAGACTGCCTAAAGGATATAAATCTAGACGACTCAGACATACGACTAATATGTAATTTGTACTGGGAGCAAACAGCAATAATAAGATATAACAAGGAGAACTCTACACCCAGGGACATAGAAAGAGGAGTAAGACAAGGATGCATCCTATCACCAAGCTTGTTCAATCTATACACTGAGCAAATCTTTAAAAACATCTCAGAGATACCAGGCCTAAACATTAATGGAAAGATAATCAATAACCTGAGATATGCTGATGATACTTTTCTACTAGCAGAAAATCATAAAGACCTACAACAATTGCTTAATGTGATAAACATGACAAACAAAAAATATGTACTAGAAATGAATATCAAAAAGACTAAAACTATGATCATAAACAAAGGAAATTCTCAAGACCTACAATTAAATATCACAGTTGAGGGAATACATCTGGAGACAGTCCAGAGCTACAACTACTTGGGACATACTATAACTAATGATGGAAAATGCAAAACTGAAATAAACAAAAGAATAGGTATGGCAAAAAGTAATTTTAATGCCATGAAAAATATACTAACAACAAAACAAATATCAGCAGGGCTGAAACTAAGAATGGCAAAATGTTACATCTTCTCAATATTCCTGTATGGTGCAGAAACATGGACATTAGACAAGAAAACAGAACAGAAAATTGAAGCCTTTGAAATGTGGATTTATAGAAGAATAGGTAGAATTGGATGGAAAGAAAAGATAACAAACGATAAAGTTTTAAAACAACTGAAAATAAAAATGGGAACTACTAAATACAATTAAGACAAGACAAATGAAATTTTTGGGGCATGTTAAAAGACACAACAGCCTACTATAAGTAATATTGGAAGGAAAAATACAGGGTAAAAGAGGCACAGACAGACCAAGACTAACATGGACGAGTAACATCAAAATATGGACAAGTCAATCTATGACAGCCTGCACCATCAAAGCAAGAAACAGAAAAAGTAGAATGGCGATCCATGGTAGCCAACCTTCGTTGCGGAGAAGACACACGATGATGATGATGATGAGTCTTTCATAGAGTTGACTGATTGGTATATTCTGTTCATCTTTCCATTATCTTCTCTTGTCCCATTATTATATTTCCTTCCTTTGTTTTCACAGATCCTGAAAAGTTTACTTCTTTTTTTTCCCCAGTTCATTCATTTAACTGATTGTGCATACATTTTGTGTTTTTATTTTGCTGTTTTTTTTTCATTTCTGCACATTTCTGCTTTAGCCATCATTCCTTTACTTCTTTGCTTTTGTTTTGGGTCTCTTTGTGCAATATTTTGTATCTCCGTTCTTCTTTCTTATGTTTTCGTCTGTCGTCTTTCGTACATTAGCTCTAGTATTTCTTCTGTCATCCATTTCTTTTTGTTGATTCTTTAAGTCACTGGTAATGCTGCTTTTGATGTTTGTTGAATCGATTGTTTGAGTATTTCCCATTGCTCCTCCAAGTTTTGTATTTTCTCAATAGCATTATATCTATTTTGTACTATCGTACTGTACTTATCACTCGTCTGTCTACTCTAAGCATATCTAGTTCTAATTTTATATTTCTTGGGGATTTCTGTGTCTTCCGCAGTTTTATTCTCATTTTTCCAACTACTGGTACATGGTCACTATTGCAATATGCTCCTGGCCTTGTTTTAACCGATGTTAGCCCATTCCTGCATCTTCTCTGTGCCAGTATAAAATCAATTTGATTGTGTACTTTTTTGTCTGGGCTTTGCCATGTCCAAAGTCGCCTAGGGTGTTGTTTGAACCAGGTATTACCTATAATCATTTCATGTGTCTTTGCCCAATCTATCAATCTATCCCCTCTGTCATTCATCTCTACTAGGCCATATCCTCCAGTCACATTTTGCACTTTAGCTGTTCCTACCTTTGCATTGAAATCTCCTAATATAATAGTTATTTCTTGGGATTTACACTGTTCCATGGTCATCTCTAGCTCGTTGCAAAAAGTGTCAATGTCTTCTCCAATGTCTTCGTTGCAAAATGTGTCAAAGCTTGAACTTTGTTGATATCCATTGGTCTACCTCTCAATTTTTACTAGCAGAATTCTGTCTGATACTGGCAAAGATCCTTTCATTGTTTTGCTTCATTCTCTGTCTAACATGATGCATACTCCTCTTTCGTGTGTGGTTCCTCAAGAGTAAATTACATTTCCACTGCCGCGTTGTAATAATCCTGCTCCTGTCCATCTTATTTCACATAGTCTCAAGAAGTTAAATTTCGTTTCTTGGCTGCTATTTTCAAGCTCGCCAACTTGAAATACTGATCTAATGTTCTAAGTTCCTATCGCTAGTGTCTCTTTATTTTTGATCTTGCAAACAGTAGCTTGATGACGATCGGGTGTCACCTGTAGCACATGGCGCTCCTTACCCCACGAGCTCCTTACCAGCTTTCACCATTGCTAAGACATCCAAACATTTCTATACCAGCTAAACAACAAATGATAAATAGCATCTTCATACCAACTTTGTGCTATGAAAGTCAAACATGGACCCTTTCTAAATCACATTTAAGAAAGATCAATACATGTGAGATGCGATGCTTGAGAAAAGTAACAAACAACACAAGAAGAGATAGAATACCAAATGAAACCATAAGAAAAATGGTAGGAACAAAACCCTGCCAAGAATATATAGAACAACAACAACTTAAATGGTTTGGCCACCTGGTCAGAATGAATCCTCACCAATCACCATCAATTCTTCTCGAGAATGCATGGAAAAAAAGAGGAAGACCCAGAAGAAGATGGATAGATGCAGTGACAGAGACATGTAACAACAAAGGAAAATCACTAATTCAGACAATTCGAGCAGCTCAAGAACGACAAATGATATAAACCACGACACCTTTTAGGTATCAGTGAAAGAGAAAAGAGGAAGAAGACCCCACGAGTTGGCTATGGAATCCCCATCAACGTCGCTAGCCGTCGATATTAAATTGCATTTAGCCATAATTATGTTACTAGGCAATATAAGAAGGAAGTTTGTCATTCCTTTCCTTCTTCGCAGTGACTGTACTAGTTGGAAGCAGCAGCCATTGTCTCTATACATGAGATCCTCTGTCTGCCATCGCGGTGTGGGGACCATAACCGGCACTACTTGACGGCTGCTCCCACAACACCATCCACCACCTGCTCCAATGGCTTCACATAAACCCTGATAGGGGGTGGGTGGGGGGGGGCGCTAAACGGGAGCTCCACCTTGCCCAAGGGGGTCCCGAAGACTAGCCAAAGCCAAGGAAAGGAAACGTCTTAGTCCTTCTTAGGTAGTGTATAAACTCCACCCCGATAACACCCCTTTTACCAAACTCAAAATAGGAACTACCAGCCAATGCTTCTGTACCAAAGATCACAAAACAAAAAGACAACATCCTGCAGGATTTTCCACAGAAGACAAACCTGAAGAAGTCAATGAGGTCAACGCCCACCTCCCTGAAAGAAAAACTCTGCGGTACACCCGAATCGCTGAAACACACCGCAGTTTTCATAGGAGTCCGAAATCCTAAAGACAGAAGATTTCTGACTGCCCTCATCCATGCTGCTGGTTGACGTCTTGGTCCCAGCTATTGAACTAGTTCACTTGGTAAATGTTGATTTCGCATGCGAAAAGTACGCCCATCCTATCTCTTCTTCGATCTACATAGCATGAAGTGTATGCTTATGGTGTTTGTGCTTCTCTTGTTGGACTGAGCTCGTTTCATGTCATGTCCTCCCAACTTATCTCGTTTCCGCATTTCCGAAAAGACCATTTTTTTTTTCTTTGGTGGGGGAGGACGACACCACATACCGAGGTACAAGACTCTAATAAAAGTCATTTTGGAAGGGCAGGTTCAAGGTAGGCAAGGCAGAAGTAGACCATAACTCATCATCATCATGTGCCTTACCGGTTGGCGTAGGTGATCATGTCCCTCTACAATCTTCTATCTACAGTGCATCGTATCAGTTCTGTTGTTGACTGTTTTCCATGCCATGACACCAAGCTATCCAGTATTTTCTCTCTTTGTCGTCCGCGATCTCTCTTTCCTTTTATTTTGCCAGTTGTAACCAAGTATTCCAACTTTCCTCTTCTCATGATGTGCCCGAAAAATGTTGATTGCTTCTTTCTGATGTTTTTTAAGAGCTCCCTTTTGTGTTGGCCTCTTTGAGAACTTCCTCATTGGTCTTTTTAGCTGTCTTTTTAGCTGTTTCAACATTCTTCTGAGAAATCCCATCTCTGTGGCCTCTAATCGTCTTTTCATTTGTTTGTCTACTGTACATGATTCGCTTCCATAGGTCAGAATTGGTTCTATATAGCATCGATGAACTCTCTTTCTCATTTTTATTGACATAGATTTGTTGCATAAGATATTTTTCATTTTCTGAAATGCTAATTTGGTCTGAGCTATTCTGCTTTTTATTTATGTGGTGCATCTCCCATCTGATGTTATTATTGTGCCCAAGTATTTGAAACGTTCCACTTGTTTCAGATTTGTCTCGTTTATCTTTATGTTGGATGATGGTGATGGTTGTTTCTTCGATATAATCATTACTTCTGTTTTCTTGCTATTCAGACTGAGACCTTTCTTGTTGCTTTCTTCCACTATTATGTCTATCATTAAGACCATAACTAAAGTGGGTTAATAACATAAAAAAGGTCACAGGTGACCTCATGACAACATTCACCATCAAGACGAAAGATAGAATAAAATAGAGCTCCGTGGTAGCCAACTTTGATGTGGAGACGGCACCCAAAGATGATGATTTTCAAAAGACAATTCATCAGGAAGTGTTCAGCTTCCGTCATTCATAGTTGACTAAGGTAGCCTCCGTCATTCAAGTTGACTACAGTAGCCTCCGTCAGTCATAGTTGACTACAGTAGCCTCCGTCAGTCATAGTTGACTACAGTAGCCTCCGTCAGTCATAGTTGACTACAGTAGCCTCCGTCATTCATAATTGACTACAGTAGCCTCCGTCAGTCATAGTTGACTACATTAGCCTCCGTCAGTCATAGTTGACTACAATAGCCTCCGTCATTCATAGTTGACTACAGTAGCCTCCGTCAGTCATAGTTGACTATAGTAGCCTCCGTCAGTCATAGTTGACTACAGTAGCCTCCGTCAGTCATAGTTGACTACAGTAGCCTCCGTCATTCATAGTTGACTACAGTAGCCTCCGTCATTCATAGTTGACTACAGTAGCCTCCGTCAGTCATAGTTGACTACAATAGCCTCCGTCAGTCATAGTTGACTATAGTAGCCTCCGTCAGTCATAGTTGACTACAGTAGCCTCTGTCAGTCATAGTTGACTACAGTAGCCTCCGTCAGTCATAGTTGACTACAGTAGCCTCCGTCAGTCATAGTTGACTACAGTAGCCTCCGTCAGTCATAGTTGAATATTGCAGCCTCCGTCAGTCATAGTTGAATATTGCAGCCTCCGTCAGTCATAGTTGAATATTGCAGCCTCCGTCAGTCATAGTTGACTATAGTAGCCTCCGTCAGTCATAGTTGTCTATAGTAGCCTCCGTCAGTCATAGTTGACTACAGTAGCCTCCGTCATTCATAGTTGACTATAGTAGCCTCCGTCATTCATAGGTGACTACAGTAGCCTCCGTCAGTCATAGTTGACTACAGTAGCCTCCGTCAGTCATAGTTGACTACAGTAGCCTCCGTCAGTCATAGTTGAATATAGCAGCCTCCGTCAGTCATAGTTGAATATTGCAGCCTCCGTCAGTCATAGTTGAATATTGCAGCCTCCGTCAGTCATAGTTGACTATAGTAGCCTCCGTCAGTCATAGTTGTCTATAGTAGCCTCCGTCAGTCATAGTTGACTACAGTAGCCTCCGTCATTCATAGTTGACTATAGTAGCCTCCGTCATTCATAGGTGACTACAGTAGCCTCCGTCATTCATAGTTGACTATAGTAGCCTCCGTCATTCACAGTTGACTACAGTAGCCTCCGTCATTCATAGTTGAGCATAGTAGCCTCCGTCATTCATAGTTGACTATAGTAGCCTCTATCAGTCATAGTTGACTATAGTACCTCCGCAGGTCATAGTTGACTATAGTAGCCTCCATCAGTCATAGTTGACTATAGTAGCCTCCATCAGTCATAGTTGACTATAGTACCTCCGCAGGTCATAGTTGACAATGGAATTTGCTGCGCCCCTAGGAAATGTTATTTTTTTCCTTTACTTTCGCATGTATTCTCTGTTTCCATGAATCTATCTGCATCTTATTCGAGTTGGAGCTTTAGAATATGTTTCCGAAGATTACTGTCTGCATCTATGATATATATTGTTGTAAAAAAACGATGTTGCGACCTAATTGAGGCCTTCTGCTTGAACAAAGCTATTGACATCTCGTGGCAGTAAAATACCTGGTAAGAGAAAATGGACGGTCGGGGTGTACATGAATACAAATGTTGCATGAATACAAATGTTGCTTGTTGCAGGAGCTACTGAGTTAAGTGCTCTGTGCACACCGTGAGCTGTGTGTCTCATCCGTTTTGATCCTGCTTCGATATCCCGCTTGTTTACGATGAATGATGATATCGTATGACGGGGAACAGTTGGCTGTGTTCACTTTCTGCGCGGTTTCGCCTTATGTCTTTTGGCGTGTGCTGAGACTGCTACGATGGGGACTACAGTTACCTTTCTTTGTTTGGGAGATGAGTTAGTAATTCGGATGATTCCACTGGCACGGGCGGTTGAGCAATTATGGATTTTAATTCGTTTGCTGTGAGACCGAGGCCTTCCATAGCCAATAACAATAACAATAACAATGAATACAAATACAAATAATGACATTATTATTATTATTAATATTATTATTAATATTATTATTAATATTATTATTAATATTATTATTATTATTATTATTAATGGCTGTGACTATCACGAAGCAGCATTTATTGCTCTACATATTGAACTGCTCATCCTAAAAGTCTGCATGGCTAATGTTGATGAGCACGCATATAAAAATATGACCCTGTAACATTTTTGTCTATGAGGTTATTACAAGCAACAATTGACATATAAGTTCTTGGTAATTAATAATAAAAGAAACGTATTAAACGATTACAGGACTTATGCAGATTTAAAAAACAACCAATGTTTATTTTAGGTCATGTCTTTCAATTCGGTTCAGGAAACATCGAGCAGGACAATGTTACAATAGTTTAAATTTACAAAAGCCGTTGTAATCGATTATTCGTAACATGCCCGACGTTGAAAGTTACTCCTTTACAGTTACTTCCCTTACATTGCCAACAGTACCCATTTACATGCATGACAACATTCATAATTTATCAACACAGCAGGATGTTCGTTGTATAAAATGTCAAAATGTGTTTTGATATCATTTTAAAATTTGCTCTTTCTACATTTGTACATATTTTATGTGCATAAGTTATGTATGATAGTATTTTTGTACAAGCCATACCAACTAGTAGAATTTGTTTTTTTTTCAGTATAAAATTCATATAAGAAAGACAACATAATGAAAAGGAATTAATTTAGTTGAGAATTATAACGTTTTCGATAGAACTCTTTCCCTACGTTTCAACGCACTGTTCGTCACGTACGTTTAGCCACAGAGTGCGTCACTCTCAATTTGAAAAGTGTAAACCGTCATTAAACTGTTTCTTTGTACAAGTATTGTATCGTTTTGGTATTGGTGAAATCTAATTCTTTGTTCAATTTTCTAAAAATGCATGTACAGTAAGTGATGTATTAGATAACTTTAAACATGAACATCGATATTTAAATCGATGAACAATGTTGTCTCTGAAGTCATTTCCGTTGATAACAGCCTTCTGTACTGAATGACCAAACTTGTTCAATCTATACACTGAGCAAATCTTTAAAAACATCACAAAGATGCCAATATTAAGCATTAATTGAAAGATAATCAATAACCTGAGATATGCTGATGATACTGTACTACTAGCAGAAAATCCTAAAGATCTACAACAATTACTTAATGAAATAAACATGACAAGCAAACAATATGGATTAGATATGAACATCAAAAAGACTAAAACTATGATCATAAACAAAGATAATACTCAAAACCTACAAGTGGATATCAAAGTTGAAGGAATACACCTGGAGACAGTTCAGAACCACAACTACCTTGGACATACTATAACCAGTGATGGAAAATGTACAACTGAAATAAACAAAAGAATAGGAACGGCAAAAAGTAATTTTAATGCCATGAAAAGTGTACTAACATCAAAACAAATAACACCAGGGCTAAAACTAAGAATAGCAAAATGTTACATCTTCTCAATATTCCTGTATGGTGCAGAAACATGGACATTAGACAAGAAAACAGAACAGAAAATTGAAGCCTTTGAAATGTGAATTCATAGAAGAATAGGTAGAATTGGATGGGGGGGAAAAAAGAACCAATGATGAAGTTTTAAAATAACTAAAATTAAAAAGAGAGCTACTAAACACAATTCAAACAAACCAAATAAAATTTTCAGAGATTGTTAAAAGACATAACAGCCTACTAAAAGTAATATTGGAAGGGAAAATACAGGGTAACATAGACAGAGGCAGATCAAGATTAACATGGACGAGTACCATCAAAAGATGGACAAATCAGCCAATAACAACCTGCACCATCAAAGCAAGAGACTGAGCAGAATGGCTCTCCATGGTAACCAACATTCGATGCGGAGACGGCACTCAATGATGATGATGATGATGATGATGTACTGAAAGAGTTAAAGTATTTTCTGCTCAATATGTATAGTATTCAGACGTACATAAACAGTCATATATTAAGAGCTGATTTATTTAAAGCTAGTTCTGTGTTTATCTGAAATAACACACTGTGAATGGAGATACAAAACAGAGTGAAAGAAGTACATCAGAATAAAGAATAGATAGATAACTAGGCTGAAAGCAGATCACGCTGTGGTTTTTTAACGCAACATGATGATTGTAATAAAATAGCTGACGGTAAATGTGACTAGATAAAGAGGAATGGGAATAGATATATGAGGAAGATGATGGTGAAGTTAATGGTGAAGATTTTATGAAAGATGATGGTGAAGATGATGGGGAAGATGATGAGGAAGATGATGGGGAAGATGCTATGAAAGATGATGGGGAAGATGATGGTGAAGATGATGGGGAAGATGATGGTGAAGATGATAGTGATGATGATAGTGAAGATGATAGGGAAGATGATAGTGAAGATGATGGTGAAGATGATGGTGAAGATGAAGGTGATGGTGATGGTGAAGATGAAGGTGAAGATGATGGTGAAGATGATAGTGAAGGTGAAGATGATAGTGAAGGTGATAGTGGATATGATGGTGAAGATGATGGGGAAGATGGTGGTGAAGTTAAAGATGATGGTGAAGATGAAGATGATAGTGAAGGTGATAGTGGATATGATGGTGAAGATGATGGGGAAGATGATGGTGAAGATGATGGGGAAGATGATGGTGAAGATGATGGTGAAGATGATGGGGAAGATGATGGTGAAGATATTAGGGAAGATGATATGGAAGATTATGGTGAAGATGAAAATGCTTGTGAATGTGATAGTGAAGATGATGGCGAAGATAAATATGATGGTGAAGATGATGGTGAAGATGAAGATGATGGTGAAGATGCTGGTGAAGATGATGGTGAAGATGATGGGGAAGATGATAGTGAAGATGATAGTGAAGATGATAGTGAAGATGATAGTGAAGATGATGGTGAAGATGAAGATGATGGTGAAGATGAAGATGCTGATGAAGGTGATTGTTTAAAAATGATGGTGAAGATGATGGTAAAAATGAAAATGAAGATGATGATGAAGATGATATGGAGGATGATAGTTTAAAAATGATGGTGAAGATGATAGGGAAGACGAAGTTGACTGTGAAGATGATAGTGAAGATGATGTTGAAGATGAAGATGCTGTTTAAGGTAATGGTGAAGATGATGGTGAAGTTAAAGATGGTGGTGAAGATGAAGATGATAGTGAAGGTGATAGTGAAGATGACAGTGAAGATGATGATGAAGATGAAGGTGCTGATGAAAGTAATAGTGAAGATGAAGATGATGGTGAAGATGATGGTGAAGATGATGGTGCTGGTGAAGGTGATAGTGAAGATGATGGTGATGGTGATGGTGATAGTGAAGATGATGGTGAAGATGATGGTGAAGATGATGGTGAGGATGATGGTGAAGAAAACGAATGATAACCAAAGACGAAAACTCAGAAAATGATAAATACACTAAAAGCAAGGAAGAAAACAAAACTAGACTGTTTCGTGAGGGGAGGGGTGATTAGGTGGAGAGAATAATGAAAAAAACAAAATGGGGACAATGTCACATGATGAGGAAGTTTGGGAAAGAAGATTGAAGAGAGATACAGTATTAAGAAGACGATTTGGTAAAGTTGAACAAACACACAATATCGTATGGAGGGCAAGAAAACTGGATGGACAAGAAAGTAAAATTATTGAAAGAAATTATTGAAGAAGTAGGAGAAATAGAAAAAGAAGTAGAAGAAGAAGAGGATAAGCTAGAGAAGAAGAAGAGGAAGAAGAAGAAACAGTAGAAGGAGTAGAAGAAAAAAGAAGTAGTCCGAAAAGAAGAGGATGAAAAAAAAGAAGTAGAAGATGTTTGTGGTAAACACAGAATACGAGAATCTTCTTCTTCTTCTACTTTCCTTCCTCATCTGCCTTTCAGCGTCGATGGGAGATATATTTGCTGTCTTTTGCTCTTCTGTTCGCCTCTGCTGCTGTTATGTTTCCTTGTGCTTCTAATATTCCATCGACCCATCTTTTTCGTGGTCGACAATTGGGTCTGGTGTTCTCACAACGTTTGTTGAAGGTTCTTTGTGTTGTGTTTTGTTCTTTCTGCCTTGTCACGTGGCCAAACCATTTTATCTGTTGTTTCCTTATATATTCTATGGCGGGGGCTATTCCTAGCTTTTTTCTCAGTTCTTCATTTCTGATCTTATCTCTCAGACTGTTTCCTGTCATTCGTCTAACACATTTCATTCTGTAGAGGTTACTTTTCTTATTGTTCTTGCATCTAGGGTCCAGGTCTGGCATTGGTAGCACAACGTTGGAATGAAGATTGTGTTGTATAGTGCTCGTTTTGCCTCCAGAGTTATTTCCTTGTTGGACAATAGTGGTGATAACTGTCCGATGATTTGACAAGCTTTGTTGCATCTTGATTTTATCTCTGCTGTTTGAGAATTATCGTTTGTCATTAGACTTCCTAGGTAATTGAATTCCTCTACTTGTTTTAATTGCCTGCCTTCTATAGTTATGTTGATGTTCTGTTTATTTTTGGCGACATTCATGACTTCTTTTTTGTTGATGTTGTATTTTGTGCCTGAGATGTTGAGTTTGTTTAAGTGTTCTTGTAGGTCTTCTATTGTTTCATGTATTAGTGCCTGATCGTCTGCAAATAGAAGCTCGTTGATCTCCTCTGTCTCTGATGGGTTGGCTAGCTTGCATATATGGTCCATGTATGTAATAAACAGTAGGGGGGATAGTACGCACACCTGTCTTACACCTGATCTAACTTCGAAGTGGTCTGTGTAGCCTGCTGCTGTTCTGACCCTGCAGCTGCTGTTGACATAGAGACTTTTAATAAGGTTGGTTAGATGTTGGCTTACTCCGTATGTTGTTAGTATCTCCCACAGTTGTTCTCTGTTTGTCGAATGCTTTTTCCTGGTCAATGAAGGCTATGTATACGTTTTGATTGTGTTCTGTTGTTTTTTCTGCACGCTGTTTTAATGTGAATAGTGCGTCGGTACATCCTCTGTTTTTTTCGGAACCCCATTTGAGAATCGCTTAACTGTAGTTCTATTATTGGTCTCAGCCTTTTTTCCAAGATTTTGGCGTATAGCTTTCCTACGTGGCTGAGAAGAGATATACCTCTATACGAGAATCTCAAATGGCTAAAAAAAAAAAAAAGTCTTTAGTAAAAGTGAAGAAGAGGAGAAAACAGAAAAAAGTTGCCTGTGTCAACAAGATGACACAGGATGGAATTGTGGAATGGATGAGCTACTTGTTCAGATACAAGCAAGAAGTATCTACTCTCTCACTCTTTCACTCTCTCTAGTAAACTAACTCCCCAAGTATTTCTGCCGGACTTTCCACAAATGGAATGTGTCAGTCGCAGTGACGTGCTCACACCACGTCGCTCTCCCTTCGACTCTGTCGATAAATCAAAGAATTTGAACTAAGAAAACTGTCGTCTCCACTCCTTCCATTGTCCACTTGCCACGGATTTGGACTGTCGTTACCGGGATGAATGTCCGCAGTTGTACCCATGAGGGCAAGTTTGTCAAGGTCGCTTTACCTGACTCTTCGCTGACCGGGCTATCAGATGTACGGGATGGCATTCCCAGGGGAGGACACTCGTTAGAGGCGACACTGAAAAGAAATTATGCTTGAATTGTTATTACAGTTAGGGTATTAATTACGAATCTACGTCAGTAAAACTTATCTTATAGTTAGGATAATAACAGCGAATCTACGTGATTAAAACTTATCTTATAGTTAGGATAATAACAGCGAATCTACATGATTAAAACTTATCTCACAGTTAGGATAATAACAGCGAATCAACATGATTAAAACTTATCTTATAGTTAGGATAATAACAACAAATCTACATGATTAAAACTTATCTTATAGTTAGGATAATAACAACGAATCTACGTGATTAAAACTTATCTTATAGTTAGGATAATAACAACGAATCTACGTGATTAAAACTTATCTTATATTAGGATAATAACAACGAATCTACGTGATTAAAACTTATCTTATAGTTAGGATAATAACAACGAATCTACGTGATTAAAACTTATCTTATAGTTAGGATAATAACAGCGAATCTACGTGAGTAAAACTTATCTTATAGTTAGGATAATAACAGCGAATCTACGTGATTAAAACTTATCTTATAGTTAGGATAATAACAGCGAATCTACGTGATTAAAACTTATCTTATAATAAGGATAATAACAGCGAATCTACGTGAGTAAAACTTATCTGAAAGTTAGGATAATAACAGCGAATCTACGTGAGTAAAACTTATCTTATAGTTAGGATAATAACAACGAATCTACATGATTAAAACTTATCTTATAGTTAGGATAATAACAACGAATCTACATGATTAAAACTTATCTTATAGTTAGGATAATAACAACGAATCTACGTGATTAAAACTTATCTTATAGTTAGGATAATAACAGCGAATCTACGTGAGTAAAACTTATCTTATAGTTAGGATAATAACAGCGAATCTACGTGATTAAAACTTATCTTATAGTCAGGATAATAACAACGAATCTACGTGATTAAAACTTATCTTATAGTTAGGATAATAACAGCGAATCTACGTGAGTAAAACTTATCTTATAGTTAGGATAATAACAGCGAATCGATGCGATAAATACTTATCTTATCTTATACTATATTCAGGAAATTAATTTGCGAATAAATTATGAATTAAATTACGAATCTTTCGTGATAAATACTTATCTTATCTTATAGTTAGGAAAATAATAACGAATCTACGCGATGAATACTTATCTTATCTTATCTTACAGTTGTAAAATTAATTACGAATCTATCGTGATAAATACTTATCTTAAGTAATCAGTAATAATAATTTTTTTTGTGTTTACCAGCTTTTACCTCTGACGAAGTCCCTAGAGAACTGAATTTTGGGTGTTAATCCATTTTTCCCTGGCAGCCGTGTGCACAGGGGTCCCTCGCAGCACAGGCAGATAACTCCGTCTTCGGAGGTGCTCATATTAATTTTTTTTTTTACGTCCATCAGTAACTTCCTTTTCAAGCCGAGCCTCGCTGCTGAGACCAGGGGTGGTTGCCGTAGAGAGGAATCATAAATAAAAGTCCCAACTGGTGCAGCTGGGATTTGAACCCACAACCTCTCTGTCTCGAAGCCGGCGTCTTCCCTCGAGACCAACCTGTCCCCCAGTAATAGTAATAACGTGAAACACTTTACACAGAGTTTCGCAGCAGGAGGTAATCTGATCATCAGAAGAGGACCCTCGAGCAAGTGTTTCGGTTTATTTAGCTTCTTGACACAAGATATCTTATTACATCTTATGTCCGTAATAAATCTATGGCGTTAAAGGTTTAAGATAACATATTTTAACTGTTAATGAGTTCGTTCGTTTTACTGGGCAATTAAAATAAGGTGCAAAAACCAACACAACAGGACACCGACCGGGCTTTCTGGATGGATGGACGGATTAATAGAAACACTAGGAGATGTGGTAGCGTAAACAAAAGGAGAAAGAGAGATAATGAATAATAGACAGTGTGTGTGTGTATTAAGGAGAGAAAGTGAGAGAGAGAGAGGGGGGGGGAGAAGAGATAGAGAGAGGTAGAGAGAGGTAGAGACAGAGGTAGAGGGAGAGTCAGGGAGTGGTAGAGAGAGGTAGAGAGAGAGTTTGAGAGAGAAAGAGGTAGACAATGATAGAAAGAGAGGTAACGAGTGATAGAGAGAGAGGTAGAGAGAAAGAGGTAGAAAGATGTAGAAAGTGGGGTAGAGAGTGAGGGGTAGAGAGAGATAAAGCGAGAGGTAATGAGAGAAAGGTAGAGAGAGAAAGAAACAAATTTAGAGAGAAAGAGATAGAGAGGGGTAGAAAGAGAGCTAGAGAAAGATATATAGAGAGGTACGGAGAGAAAATTCTTAGAGATAGAACGAGGTAGAGAGAGGTAGAGAGAAAGAGGCTGAGAGAGAAGTGGAGAGAGAAGTAGAGAGATAGAGTAGAGAGGTAGATAGAGAAATAGGTAGAGAGAGATGGAGAGAGAGGTAGAGAGAGAGGTAGAGAGAAATGGAGAAAAAGGTAGGGAAAGAGATAGAGAGAAGTAGAGAGAGAAGTAGAGAGAGAAGTAGAGACAGAGAGGTATAGAGAGAAATAAGTAGAGAGAGAGGTTGAGTGAGAAGTAGAGAGAAGGTAGAGAGAGAAGTAGAGAGAGAAGCAGAGAGAGAGGTATAGAGAGAGGTAGAATGAGATAAAATGTTTAGAGAGAGGTAGAAAAAGAGGTAGAGAGAGAGAGACATCTTTGATGAAGATTGGAATAATTCTGTGGTATTAAAACAGTCTCGCTGTAAGCGCCATTGTGTAACGTAATTCTCACAATTTGAGACGCCACAGACAAACCAGACAGCCCAAGTAAGTAAAGATCTAAGAGGGAAGAAAACGCCGTTGCCCACAAATGTCTGGCTAAAGTCGGATATGTTGGGCCAAAAGGCGCGAAGTATTTCTTCTTGTTGTAAACAACACAACTTATCTGCAGCCTACATAACATCCTTTAGATCTGATTCAGTTAGAATTCCCTAAACCCCGGGAGGTTTGTATCACGGCAACGGAAGAGATTTCCGAGAAAACAATGTTCGTGCCAGTAAATATCTATCTACATGTTTATATTGGGAGCCGAGTTAGCTCAGTGGTTAGTGAACTGGACTACAAAGGAGAAGAGATCGGGTTCGATCCTAATTGACGGCTTCCGGGCTCACTCAGCCAGAAATGGGCACCGGATTTTTTTTTTTTTCCTGGGAAAGTATAACGGCACGGGTGTAATACCGACTACATAAACACCAAAAACATGTGCTTAAAGTCTATTTAAAAAATGATGGTCACTAACACCATATTCCCTATACGCCACTTGAGGGGACGGGGCTCTTCACTTTTTGCTTTATTGACATGTTTATATTTATTACAGTGACGCACTCTGCGGCTAAACGTGCGCGACCCAAATCGTCATAACGTACAGTGCGTCGAAACGTATGGAAATAGATAATGTCGTCATGTGTCCCTGGGTGATAGAAGCAGATGGAGAATAAACACCATTGTCTGTTGGTTATTGTTCCAACAGCCTATATGTGTCTGCCTTTTAGCCCACTACATGGCGGGCTGGTTGGTCTCGAGGTAAGCCACCGACAGAGAGGTTGTGGGTTCAAATCCTGGCTGCACCAGTTGGGATTTTATTTCTGATTTCTCTCTGCGGCAACACCCCCCCCCCCCCCCTGGTCTCACTCAGCCGGGATTAAAACGTCAAGTACTCATGGACGGAAAAACATTTGAGTACCTCCGAAGACGGATATATCTGCGTGTGCGGCGAGGGACCCCTGTGCACACGGCTGCCAGGGAAAAACGGAATAACACACACATTTCAGTTCCTATTCTCTAGGGACTTCGTCAGAGTTAAAAGCTGGCAGACTAGAAGAAGCTCACTGCATTGTCATTTTATAGGGAGTCTGTAGATTATCTGCCCGCCCAGGTTGTTTAGCCAGCAAAAAAGACCATATTAAAATGTGACGGTGCTGAAGTCGGATTTGTTGGGCCGAAAGGCGCAAATTTAACAGTTATACTGCAAACCACAACACAACGCAGACACGTCCACTTAACGTCTTTTTAAGGACGGATGACGAAGAGGAATTCTACAGTCTGCGAATACTCTAGAATACTTTAGTCATCGGGCGACCGCAAGCAAGCAAAGTGTGACAAAAATTAACAATCATTATGATACTATAAGGAGCCGCGATAGCTCAGTGGTTAGTGAACTGGACTACAAAGGACAATGGGTATGGTTCGATCCCAACCGACGGCTCCGGGTTCACCCAGCCTTAAATGGGTACCGGACTTTTTTTTCTTGGAAAGTAAAGTTGTAATGCCGACCACATTACCGCAAAAATAATGTGCTGAAGGCTTGTAAAATGTATGGTCACTAACACCATATTCCTTATATGCCACTTGGCAGTGGGCTCTTTACTTGTTGACTTATGACACTGTAAGTACGGCAGAGTTCACTGTGCTGTTTCTCCGATACCGAAATGTTAACACCAACAATTTTCTCTAATAATTCACACATTTGACCTTAGGAAGTGTGGCCCACCACCTTGAAGCTGTCAGTAACTCATAGCTCATGGCTTTTGCCAAGATTTGTGAACCAGACCCTACTTCACCTCTTCACGGTACCTCTAGAACGGACTAACACGTTTACGCTGGCCAACCGAGTAGGGTTCTAAAAGGGAAGGCATTCTAAAAATGTAGTACTAAAGTCGGATATACTGAGTCGAAAGACGCAAATAACTCAACGCATCTGCGCCTACTTAACGTTCTTTAAAGAGCGGATGATGAAGTGAACCCATTCATTTCTTTAGGAATCATCGGGTGGACGTTAGAAATAAAGGAGAATGATATAAGTAAAAGTTTGAGATGAGATCGTTACGTCATGAGCCACTGTTCTCCTGCGATAAGACTGTGGTACAATCTGCCTCCTCCTGAGACAAGATCGTTACGTCATGAGCCACTGTTCTTCTGCGATAAGACTGTGGTACAATCTGCCTCCTCCTGAGACGAGATCGTCACGTCATGAGCTACTGTTCTTCTGTGATAAGACTGTGGTACAATCTGCCTCCTCCTGAGACGAGATCGTCACGTCATGAGCTACTGTTCTCCTGTGATAAGACTATGGTACAATCTGCCTCCTCCTTACATTCACGTGCTGCAAAGTTCTCGTTTCACCCTTTTCACAGAAAGAGTATAAATGAAAGGGCAGAAAATTATACATAAGTCCTGCTAGTACAAATGTCATACATTTAGCTTCACTTTAAAGAGTGATAAATGAATAGCTCACATGCTCCAAATCAAGAGAGCGTGCGTTTAAATCCCGGTAAAGTCAAACATTTTTTTAATTTTAGTTTTTAGATCGAGGACGAAATCAAAACAAGGACAAAACACCTCGTGGCGACTGAACAACCGGCCTTTATTCTCCAACCTTTTATGTCGTTCTCTCCCCCCTCATCCGCCCCGTCCCTGCAAGCCAGAGTATTGGGATAATTTGGTAAATTTTTTTTTTTTTTTTTTTTTTTTTTTTTTTTAAACTCACCAAGAGCAATGAAACAGCCACTGCGCTGCCATGGTCATCAGACAGATCATCGTAGAGACCTACTTTGTAACTTATACCAAAGCACCACTGTAAAGACCCCGTGTAAATTAACAGTTAAGTAAACGGAAATAATAAATGCAGGTTATGCAATGTTTTTCCCGAACATTTTGTCGTTCGAAAAAAAATTCGCCGCTTCAAGAGAACAAAATCGAACCCTTCTGATGAGGAAGTGAGCACACTAACCACTCAGCCACTGATGCTATTTTTTTAATGTGCTTAGTTTGAAAGTAGATAATAAAAATATATAGTCCGTCTCCAATAGGACTTGGTACTAGATTTAATTTACGAGGTGTAACTCCCGTGAACACTATTATTACGTACGAGATTCCAACTGCTATTTTTTAACGTGACGTGTTAACAACACAACAGCGTACTAAAAGTAATCTTGGAGTTGAAAATACAAGGTAAAAGAGGCAGAGGCACACCAAGCATGGACGAGTAACACCAAAAGATGGACAAGTCAGCCTATGACAACTTGCACCATCAAAGCAAGAGACAGAGCAGAATGGCGCTCCATGGTAGTCAACCTTTGTTGCGGAGATGGCACTCGATGATGATGATGATTTTTGAACGTGAAGTTAGAACTCTAATCTTAGTAATCCTGATTTTTGTGGTTTGTTTTGGTATCAGTTAAATCACAGATGAGGCAAGCAATGCCGAAGAAATGCGAGAATACATCGGTCATTGCTGTAAACCTTAATTCAATGCAGTCCGTTAACATTTGAAAGAAGCATAAACAAGCAACAAAAGAAACTGCAAATAATGTTGTTTATAATTTTGTCTAATTCTCTCCATTTCTCTCTGTCTCTCTCGCACTCTATCTTTCCGTTATACTCTTTCACATTCTCTCTTGTTCCCTTTCTTTCACATTCTCTCTCTTGTTCCCTTTCTTTCACATTCTCTCTTGTTCCCTTTCTTTCACATTCTCTCTCATGTTCCCTTTCTTTCACATTCTCTCTCTTGTTCCCTTTCTTTCACATTCTCTCTTGTTCCCTTTCTTTCACATTCTCTCGTGTTCCCTTTCTTTCACATTCTCTCTTGTTCCCTTTCTTTCACATTCTCTCTTGTTCCCTTTCTTTCACATTCTCTCTTTCTTTTGCTCTCTTTTTCTCTCACCTCTCTCGTTCCTTCCCTCGCTCTCATTCTACCTCTCTTCTTCTTCTTCTCTGTCTCTCTCTCTCGTTTTCTCTTTCGCATTCCTTCTCTCTCATGCACCTTCTCTATCATTATTCTTTCTCTCTTTTTCTCACCTTCTCTCTCTCTCTCACTTTCCCTTTCTCTCTTTCCCTACCCCTTTCTCTCTCGTTCCCCCTCTCCCTCTGTCTCTCTCTCTCTCTCTCTCTCTCTCTGACAAGTCTCTGCACCAGACTCTAGACGAAGAAAGACACAAGTAAACAAGAACAATTAGCCTCGAGAATGCCAATATCAAAGCAAACAGCAATCACATTTCCTTATCAATTCTTGATCTTCACTGAGAACCTGACATTGATTATTTTCTCTTTCATACTTCTACAGCACGGAGTAATCGCGCTTGACTAACCTTTTGTAGTGGGGCATCAAACGACATGTGATGTAGGACTGTATTTGCTATAATTCCCCTCCCCAATGTATAGCCTCGGCAAGACAAGGCGCACTATCCATATTTGATTTTGACGAAAGAGCTAATTTTTTCTTCTTCTCGACTTTGTCATGACAGAACCCGGATGTCTGTTGGGGATTAAAAAGGGGGGTGAGGGGTGGGGGAGAGAAGACCTTAAAATGTTCTTCCTTTATTTTTCTCCCTTAGACGAGCTTAAGACAGGAGTGCAAGAAGTTCTGACAAACCAGATCGAATAATTCAATACAAACCGATTAGTTTACAATAACCGCGATCTCTCTGGCTCACTCATGCGTCGGTAACAATCGAGCTCTTTTAAGCGCAGTCTCGTTTGAAATTGAATTCTCGCGTCTTTTAAGACGAGCGTTTCAATAAAGAAAAAGTCGTTTAAACAACTACGGGATATTATAAACTGGCATATTTTAATTAACGTAAAGACGCGTGGCTAGTTGAAGGGAAAACAAGGATATAAAGGATCGGATTAAGACTGATTATTGTTATACTGCGTCAGGCTAACATTTATTACATTTACCGACCGCTTAAAGGTGTAGTATGGATTAGACTTGGTGTTCCCAAAAAAATGGGTCTTTGTGACTGTATTTAAGGTTCATTTTACCAAGGTTTGGTACAAACCACTTGTATGGAATAAGGAGGAATAATATTGGCCAGGATTGAGTCTCTTGTTCGCTGGTTAAAGAAACGGTTATTAAAAGAAGCGATTTGTAGGGGATATAATTTCAAGCTATTGTTTTCTTTAATTCGTTTGCCTGCTGTGTTGATACGAAATTATCATTTTTATTTGAGCAATAATTCTGGGCATATGAAGTAAACAACTGGTGCGTACGCTCACATGTGCGCATGCGCATTTAAGAATTTCGAAAAATCATGTGTGTTTGTACAGCGCGTGAGAGAGGACAAACACACACTCGTTTTAATGGTGTTCCTGACAATTAGACCCGGAATATCAACGGTGTAAGAGAAAAGGGTTTTAAAACGGGAGGAGAGGGTATTAAGAGGTTAAAACACCACTTACATCTTCTAGCATATTACATCTTTCCAGAGCTTTAGATATTACAGTTCTTTGTTTAATTTTATTTTCACTTTAAGGCACTAGAAATGAAGGTCCGTTCTGCTCTTGTCGTTTGTAGAATAGCGAGCATGTGTGACCTACATTTGTAGAATAGCGAGCATGTGTGACCTACGTTTGTAGAATAGCGAGCATGTGTGACCTACGTTTGTAGAATAGCGAGCATGTGTGACCTACATTTGTAGAATAGTGAGCATGTGTGACCTACGTTTGTAGAATAGTGAGCATGTGTGACCTACGTTTGTAGAATAGCGAGCATGTGTGACCTACGTTTGTAGAATAGTGAGCATGTGTGACCTACGTTTGTAGAATAGTGAGCATGTGTGACCTACGTTTGTAGAATAGTGAGCATGTGTGACCTACGTTTGTAGAATAGTGAGCATGTGTGACCTACATTTGTAGAATAGCGAGCATGTGTGACCTACGTTTGTAGAATAGTGAGCATGTGTGACCTACATTTGTAGAATAGTGAGCATGTGTGACCTACATTTGTAGAATAGCGAGCATGTGTGACCTACATTTGTAGAATAGTGAGCATGTGTGACCTATGTTTGTAGAATAGCGAGCATGTGTGACCTATGTTTGTTGATTAGCGAACATGTGTGACCTACGTTTGTAGAATAGCGAGCATGTGTGACCTATGTTTGTAGAATAGTGAGCATGTGTGACCTATGTTTGTTGATTAGCGAACATGTGTGACCTACGTTTGTAGAATGGTGAGCATGTGTGACCTATGTTTGTAGAATAGTGAGCATGTGTGACCTATGTTTGTTGATTAGCGAACATGTGTGACCTACGTTTGTAGAATAGTGAGCATGTGTGACCTATGTTTGTAGAATAGTGAGCATGTGTGACCTATGTTTGTTGATTAGCGAGCATGTGTGACCTATGTTTGTAGAATAGTGAGCATGTGTGACCTATGTTTGTTGATTAGCGAACATGTGTGACCTACGTTTGTAGAATAGCGAGCATGTGGGACCTACATTTGTAGAATAGTGAGCATGTGTGACCTATGTTTGTTGATTAGCGAACATGTAAGTATAGTCTAGTATGTATAGTGAGATTATTTTAAGATCCATAATGGGCATGCCTGGAATAACAATCGGAAGTCATAATATAAATAATCTAAGGTATGCTAATGACACAGTCTTAATCGCTAAGAGTGAAAATGAGTTACAAGAAATGTTAGACATTATTGTGAAAGAAAGCAAAAATAAAGGACTCAGCCTTAATAGCAAAAGGACAGAAGTAGAGGTAACAACAAAGAAAAAGACTTCACCTCAGTGCAAAATAAAGACAAGTGGAACAATATTAAAACAGGTAAATGAATTTAAATATTTGTGAACTTTGTTAACCTCAGACGGTAGATGTACAACAGAGGTGAGATGCAGAATGGCTCAGGCAAAAGCAGCTTTCCAAAAAATGAGTAAGATATTGTGCAATCCATTTTTGACAATAGAAACAAGAAAAAGAGTTCTTAAATGTTATGTTGAGCCAGTCTTAACATATGGATTTGAATCATGGACAATAGGGCAACAGACAAGGAAATCATTGGAGTCTGTAGAAATGTGGTTTTACAGAAGAATGTTGAGAATACCATGGACAGCTAAGAAGGGTAATGAAAACGTCCTGAAAGATACCAAAGCAAATAGAGGGCTAATTTCCAATATTAGTAGAAGAAACAATCATCATTTTTTGGCCATGTAATGAGAAGAGAAGAACTGGAATATATTGTTACAACTGGGAAAATTGAGGGACGAAGTAATAGAGGGAGGCAAAGAGAAAAGATACCAGCCAGCTTAAGAGAATGGCTTGGCAGAAGGTCAACAACAGAAATGATAAATAACTGTTGTAATCGAAAGTTGTAGAGAGACATGATCACCTACGTCAGCAGGCCAGGTACTTGATGATGATGATGATGAGGATGAACAGAAAAGAAAAAGTAATACTTTTAAGACTCTGAACAGACCATAATAGACTAACAGTACATGGATGAACAGCTATGATGAATGTGACACAGCTCTCAATAAAAGTGACCACTCGACAGCTACTACAATCAGCCTAATGTATAATGAACAGATATGATGAATGTGACACAGCTCTCAATAAAAGTGACCACTCGACAGCTACTACAATCAGCCTAATGTATAATGAACGGCATTGATGAATGTGACACAGCTCTCAATAAAAGTGACCACACGACAGCTATAGCAATCAGCCTAATGTATTTTGAACGGCTTTGATGAATGTGACACAGCTCTCAATAAAAGTGACCACACGACAGCTATAGCAATCAGCCTAATGTATTTTGAACGGCTTTGATGAATGTGACACAGCTCTCAATAAAAGTGACCACTCGACAGCTACTACAATCAGCCTAATGTATAATGAACGGCTTTGATGAATGTGACACAGCTCTCAATAAAAGTGACCACACGACAGCTACTACAATCAGCCCAATGTAATGAACAGAGACGGCGGAGTATCATTCCCATTACTGTACTTGACCAAGTTGTATGGAAATGTCAACCTGGAAGTGGCCAGTGCTTTTTTTGAACTTATTAAGACTCTCCTTTTTTCTTTTTCTTCTTTCTTCCCGCATTGCCTTTCAGCGTCGAGAGGAAATAGTTTTTCGGTATATTGCCCTTTCGTTGACCTCTCTTGCTGTTATGCTTCCTAGTGTTTCTAATATTCCATCAATCCAACATTTTTTTTGGGTCGACCCTTAAGTCTGGTATTCTCGCAACGTTTGTTAAAGGCCGGTGTGTTGTGTTTTTGGTCTTTCTGCCTTATCGCGTGGTCAAATCATTTTATCTGTTGTTTCTTTCTGTATTCAATGGCGGGAATTGTACCAATTTTTTTTTTTTCAGTTCTTCATTTCTAATCCTTAACTCTCAGGCGGTTTCCTGCCATGTGTCTAACACATTTAAGTTGTTTCTTATGATCTTTTTTTTCTTATTGTTCATGAGTCCATGTCTAGCATTGGTAGCACAACGTTGGGATGAAGATCGTCTTATTAAGATATATATCTGGAAGTGTAGAAAGACGGTGAAAATAGGCGTGTGATAAACTGTTATCAAATTAAAGGCAGAGTGACACACGCTGCAGGCAGGTTCTATTAAAAGTACATGAAGGCAGGTTCTATTAAAAGTACATGAAGGCAGGTTCTATTAAAAGTACATGAAATTATGGCCTCGATACTCTTCGATCTTTAGACACTTTGTTAGGAGTTCAAGGGTTAATCCCAGGTAAATGTTAGTTAGTCTTGATTCTTCCAGCGTCGCTAGATGTCGCTAAGGGGTCGTAATGTTCTTGTTAGTCTTGATTCTTCCAGCGTCGCTAGATGTCGCTAAGGGGTCGTAATGTTCTTGTTAGTCTTGATTCTTCCAGCGTCGCTAGATGGCGCTAAGGGGTCGTAATGTTCTTGTTAGTCTTGATTCTTCCAGCGTCGCTAGATGTCGCTAAGGGGTCGTAATGTTCTTGTTAGTCTTGATTCTTCCAGCGTCGCTAGATGTCGCTAAGGGATCGTAATGTTCTTGTTAGTCTTGATTCTTCCAGCGTCGCTAGATGTCGCTAAGGGATCGTAATGTTCTTGTTAGTCTTGATTCTTCCAGCGTCGCTAGATGTCGCTAAGGGGTCGTAATGTTCTTGTTAGTCTTGATTCTTCCAGCGTCGCTAGATGTCGCTAAGGGGTCGTAATGTTCTTGTTAGTCTTGATTCTTCCAGCGTCGCTAGATGTCGCTAAGGGGTCGTAATGTTCTTGTTAGTCTTGATTCTTCCAGCGTCGCTAGATGTCGCTAAGGGGTCGTAATGTTCTGTTAGTCTTGATTCTTCCAGCGTCGCTAGATGTCGCTAAGGGGTCGTAATGTTCTTGTTAGTCTTGATTCTTCCAGCGTCGCTAGATGTCGCTAAGGGGTCGTAATGTTCTTGTTAGTCTTGATTCTTCCAGCGTCGCTAGATGTCGCTAAGGGGTCGTAATGTTCTTGTTAGTCTTGATTCTTCCAGCGTCGCTAGATGTCGCTAAGGGGTCGTAATGTTCTTGTTAGTCTTGATTCTTCCAGCGTCGCTAGATGTCGCTAAGGGGTCGTAATGTTCTTGTTAGTCTTGATTCTTCCAGCGTCGCTAGATGTCGCTAAGGGGTCGTAATGTTCTTGTTAGTCTTGATTCTTCCAGCGTCGCTAGATGTCGCTAAGGGGTCGTAATGTTCTCGTTAGTCTTGATTCTTCCAGCGTCGCTAAGGGACCGTAATGTTCTCGTTAGTCTTGATTCTTCCAGCGTCGCTAGATGTCGCTAAGGGGTCGTAATGTTCTTTCGCCATTCATCTCTGTTCTTGACGAGATATTCGATCTTATCTAAAGAGTCTATGCCTGCTTACTTTGTTTCTCTTATAAATGTTCATGTTAGTATCTCTCTAGGTCTTCCTCTTTTCTTTAACATGATGTTTCACATAGAAGAGCCTGTTTTCAAAATTCTCTTGTTGTATCTTCTTAGCACATGCCCGACATATGTCCATCTCCTTTTCCTAATTGTAGATAAGATCGTTGGTTGCATGACCATTTCTCTTATCTCTATATTAGTCTTGAATTCATTCCATGGTAGATGAGATCGTTGGTTGCATGGCCATTTCTCTTATCTCTATATTAGTCTTGAATTCATTCCATGGTAGATAAGATCATTGGTTGCATGGCCATTTCTCTTATCTCTATATTAGTCTTGAATTCATTCCATGGTAGATGAGATCGTTGGTTGCATGACCATTTCTCTTATCTCTATATTAGTCTTGAATTCATATCATTGTAGATAAGATCGTTGGTTGCATGACCATTTCTCTTATCTCTATATTAGTCTTGAATACATTCCATTGTACACATAGTATTCTTCATAGGCATTTGTCTTCAAAAGTGTTTAGTTTTCTCTCAATCTCTGTCATTGTTTTTCAGCTTTCAGAGATGCATGGATAATGGTTGATAATACGTTGAGTTTGAATATTCTAAGTTTAGCTTTCTTGTTAGTTAACAAGCTTACCGAAAAAAAAACACAGTTATCTGCCGAAGGGTATAGGTTCGAATCCAGGGCCAAACTTCCCTTTATTTCTGTTGTCCTTTGTGTATATGCTCCTGAGTGCTTCTCAAATGCCCGTGTCCTTGTATCAACACAGCACGGCGATACACTTCCCTTCAAATCCAGTCACATTTACACCAAACTATACACAGACATAAAGGGGACTTAATTCGACCCACTTAAGTTGACACCTCTTCCTGTGCTACTTGGAGCGTTGTGAAACATCTTAATTATCTTCTCTTAGCAGTCGGCCGATGATACTGGAAAAAAACGTATCTCGAGGCAGCTAAATGCTGATCACTAAACCGATGACAGTTGTCCAGCACTCAGACTTACTCCAAACTCCTAGAGCCTACACTGAAGAAAAGGTAACCCTGCCTGCATGGATCCGATTTCCCGTCAGAGTGTACCTGGATGGGTTATCAGCGTTGGTGAATAAGCAAAACAGGAGAGATGACAAGTGTCGGAGTCTCTTAGAAATCACTGTGCCATTTTGAAAATATTTTTCCTTCCTTTTATTAATTCCTTCACGGATTTATTCATTTTAAAGAGTGATACAAGTGAGGGAGTCTTTCTATTAAGGGATGTGGACGAAATGCATTTTTAGATATATATTTTTTTTTTCATTTCTAGAACTTCAGTTTTATTTCCTCAGAAGGGAATACATGGACGGGTTGCCATGATGAATCTCGTTGCTAGGGAAAGTCGATCTTCCCGCTCTATCTTTCTTCCATTTTTGTCACTTCCACTTGAACGTGTTCGGGTGTCGAGGGAGAAGCTCTGGATCTCAGCCTTTTTGGTGGCCTCACTTATTGTTAGTTAATGTTGTTGTAGCTTCTTTTGAAGTTGTCTGCCCATCTTACACTGTAAATAGTAGAGAGCCCCGTCACACCAAGTGGCGTATAGGGAATATGGTGTTCATCATCATCACTGTAAATAGTAGAGAGCCCCGTCACACCAAGTGGCGTATAGGGAATATGGTGTTCATCATCATCATCGAGTACCATCTCCGCAACGAAGGTTGGCTACCATGGAGCGTCATTTTGCTCTGTCTCTTGCTTTGATGGTGCAGGTTGTCATAGGCTGGTTTCTCCATCTTTTGATGTTACTCGTCCATGTTAGGATTTGTCTGCCTCTGCCTCTTTTACCTTGTATTTTCCTCACCAGGATTACTTTTAGTAGGCTGTTGTGTCTTTTAACATGGCCCAAAAATCGCATTTGTCTGGTTGATGGAGCCTGTCAGGACTAGCCAACCCTACGATCGACTGGTTGATGAAGTCTGTCAGGACTAGCCAACCCTACGATCGACTGGTTGATGAAGTCTGTCAGGACTAGCCAACCCTACGATCGATAGGTTGATGAAGTCTGTCAGTACTAGCCAACCCTACGATCGATAGGTTGATGAAGTATGTCAGTACTAGCCAACCCTACGATCGACAGGTTGATGGAGACTGTCAGTACTAGCCAACCCTACCATCGACAGGTTGATGGAGACTGTCAGTACTAGCCAACCCTACGATCGACAGGTTGATGGAGACTGTCAGTAGAAGCCAACCCTACAATCGACAGGTTGATGGAGACTGTCAGTACTAGCCAACCCTACCATCGACAGGTTGATGGAGACTGTCAGTACTAGCCAACCCTACCATCGACAGGTTGATGGAGACTGTCAGTACTAGGAAGTACTGTAGTACAAAGAAGAAAAAAAAAGAAGATATTGACGATGATGAAGGCGAAAAAGAAACAAAAAGAAGATACCGATGATGATGAAGGCGAAGAAGAAATAAACGATTTCAACTAGTAATTGACGGCTTTGCGAACTAAACAAGATGATATGAAGAACCAACATGAAGTGTCAAATCCTGGCAATAAATGATTTTCTTGTTAAGAATCAGGAGAAGAAAATGGCGGAAGGAGAAGAAGAATATTATGAATAAAAGAAGAAAAAGCAGTAGACGATGAAAATTATGACGATGTTGAAGAAGGAAATATCGAAGTTTGTGAAGGAAGGTAAAAAGAAGGTTAAGGAAGAAAAGATCGTTAAGGACGAATAACATGAAGAAGATGAAGAAAAAAGATGATGGTGAAGAAGAAAATAATGAAAAATACAATGAAGAAGACGATAAGGCTGCTAATAACATTAACTATATTTGATTTCTTTGAAACTTCTAGAAGACTCTTTCTATAGTACAGTTACATCAATGAATTGTTCCTCTCCTTTGAGGTAAAATACACTTGAACGGCTAACTGCCATCTAACAATTCGGGAACAAATGTTAAAGAAACCATCTTTCTTATCCTTGACATTAATGGCGGCCGTAAATGGCGACGATCTCCACAAATCGCGACCATGTTCGCAAAATAAATTACTTCGATTAACGACTTTTTACCTGGAAGTTAACGAGACAGCGTCGCGGACTGTCGTAAAGGTATCTATTGGTTGATGGTTCCCGCATCGACGGATTTAGACAGAAATCCTGAAGCGTATTGTCCACATAACATCACTAATGTACGATTCTAAACATAATTTATTGCAAGTTCGGCGACCAACCACGAAGATGCCTTGTAATTTCTGTTTATACAATCACTTGAACGTGGTCGCACTCAAATCTCATGTTTTCTCGCCATTCGCTATTACAACTCTCCAGTGCCTTCTAAAATAAGAATAAATGACGCCAGCCTTGATCAAGTAGTTGAATCCTTCGATAGATTGTCAAGTTCGACCAAGCATCAAATTACAAGCTAAGTAACCGCGCCCAGGAGAACATAGGCGGACATTTTGATGTTGAATCCGATATTTCATTTAGAATTAGTAATCACACCAGCAATTGTCAATTGCTTAAACTTCTTGTGTACTTTCTTCTCCTCCTTCTGCGTTCGTTCGACTAATACTCATCCACATCATCATCATCATGTGGCATGGCAGTTGGTGTTGGCAATCGTGTCCTTGCACAATTTTCTATCCACGGCACATCGTACCAGTTCTGTTGTTGACCGTTTTCAGTGCCATGACACGAAGCTATATTGTATTTTCTCTCTTTGTCGACCGCAATCTCTCTTTTCCTGTATTTTGCCAGCTGTAACTACATATTTCAACTTTCCTCTTCTTATGTTGTGCCAGAAAAATGTTGGTTGTTTCTTTCATATATTTTTTAGGAGCTCTCTTTTTGTGTTGTCCTCTTTGAGAATTCCTTGTTGATCTTTCTAACTATCAAGGGTATTCTCAACATTCTACTCCTCTATATCATCCGCCTTTAACAGGCAGTCAACTTGACATACTTGTAGTGTACAGCAGGCTGCACCATCTCTGCGTTCCGGCCTGATAGATCCAAATTGATCATGGCACTTTTGAGTACTGGATTGCCTTCCCTCGACGATTCCTGTGACTCGATAACAGCACCTCACCCCTAACCCCAGCCCCCTCAGTTAGAGAACATGGTTTCCTTGTTTTGCTTATTTTTTTTTAACTTTTAGCACATTTTCTGAAACGTCTGGTCAGCATTAGGCCAGTACTGTATTTCTTTCACAGGAAAAATCTGACAACTTGAATCCGTCAATCGGAATGGAACCTTACCCTAACGATTCTTCTTCTCTAAACACTGCTCTACCGTGATGCTCATCTGTTATCAAAGCTGATAAAACTAATGGGGAAAAAAGCGGCTTGATTTTACAACATCCACAGAAGGTGCTTTCCAAGTTAGTGAGGTAATAAAATGGTGAAGAATGGAACATATCCCGCGCCACTGACAAAGAACGCAGCAAAACCTGTTTGGGGAAACGTCTGACGAGCTGTCATTAAGTTACCGGAAGCTCTAACTGATCTTAAAATAACAATTTGACCACATACGTAAGATATTCTAAACTGATGTTGAATTTCTCTTAAGAAAGAAAAAATAACTGACGTCGTTTTTTTCTCTTCCTTTTAATTACATTTCTACTTATTGTCCCAGTGACAGCTTTACCACACACCTAGCAAGCTCCTCAATCCTAGTCCAGCTTTACATCGCTACGACCCTTGTTAAGACTCTAACAGCGCATTGCGTCTCTAGTTACGCATGGTAAAACGGAGCCAGGCGTAAATGTAATATTCACCCTTTCAACAGCCGTCAGCTCGGCCCGAAGATGATGCGAAAGATAACACGAGACTGTCATGGCCGACTGCGTAAATCTATAGTAAGTAGAACACGAGACTAGGAGAGAGGGTAGAAACTGTAGTCCGAGAGAGCGGAAATAGATTTATACGAACTGTATACACTCTACGAATTATTAGGTTGCTGACAAGTATTATAGATACATGTCATCGAGTGAAAAGATGGAATTTCATGCAGGGCTATCCGCTGAAAAAAGCCCCTCGTTGTATGAATACGCCCAATTTTCTCTCATGTGGTCTGCAACCAGCTTCACAAAGCGTCCTTAAGTGTAGGCGGTGGTAGCGAGTTGAAACGGTCTTGCTATTTTTGAGAGCTTTTAATGACGTCATAATGAGAATGAAATGTGCTGTGAATTTCGCGTATAAAACGTATAAAAGAGGTTTGGTACAAAACAGTGTTCTCTTTTTACATCTGTGAAGAAGTAATCATTGCGTTTCGTGAAGAGAATGAAAAGATTTTATTAAAAGAATTCCATCTTTACAATGTATAAATAAAAGATCATTTATGAACGAATTTTAGAAAGTTAACTTCATGTTATTCATTTAAGATTACCTGCAATGGATCTCCAAAATCGTCTTGTCTTTTGCCTTGAAGGTATTTTATTTTATAATGTTGCTTGCCAAATTCTTAATGTTTCTATTCCTTGCAACGTTATTCTCATTTTTTGCATATGGGTTATGTTATAATGTTGCTTGCCACCTCTCAATGTTGCTATTCCTTGCAACGTTATTCTGATTTGTTGCATATGTGTTATGTTATAATGTTTCTTGCCAAACTCTTAATGTTGCTCTTCCGTGCAACGTTATCCTCTTGTCTTACAGATGTATTACATTATGTTGCTTGTCACGTTGTTGATGGCACTCTTCAGTTGCAATGCTGCTCTCTTATTCTACACTTACTCACTTTTGCAATTTGTCAAATTGTGTGTTGATTATTGTCATGAGGTTCGTAGCAATGTCAGTGATGATAATGATGATATATTTAGTTGCAACCACCTACCTTCTAGCCCCATTTTCTTTAAAAGAAAACACTGGGGAATTGGTTGGTCTCGAGGCAAGACGACGGCCTCGGACAAAGAGGTTGTGGATTCAAATCCAGGCTGCAGCAGTTGGGATTTTTATTTATGATTTCTCTCTGCGGCAACCACCCCTGGTCTCAGCAGCGAGGCCCGGCTTGAAACGTCAATTACTCATCGACGGAAAAAAATATGAGTACCTCCGAAGACGGAGTAATCTGCGTGTACGGCGAGGGACTCCTGTGCACACGCTGCCAGGGAAAAACGGATTAACCAGCAAAATTCTAGGGATCTTGTCAGAGGTAAAAAATGGCGAACGCAAAAAAGGAAAACACTGGGAAGAATGTAAACATCACTGTAGGATATACCGGGTCGGTAATAGAAAGCCGAAGGGCGCACATTGAAACATCAATTAACTACTGCAACACTTAGAACATATAATCTCACGGTTTGGGACAGCGCCCATGAGTTGACAATATCGCAAACTGCACTGTCTTTGTTGCCCAGTCCATAAATGAAGGAACATATATCATGTTAGTGCAGGATCATTGAACTAAAACTGATCAAGATCCCCATTACCTCTCAGCAGAGTCATTTGAAACAACCAATCAAGCAAGTAGGAATCTAAGAAGGCAAACCTGGTATTAAAAAAAAAATAATGCAGAAGTCTAATGTATTTTGTCCGAAAGGTGCAGATTTTGCAACTTTTAGTGAACAACGACTGAACACAAATTATTGACTGAATCCATCTAACGTCCTTCAAAGGCAGAACAAAAAAGAGGATTAACTCATGGGCGAACGATGACGATTAAAATAAAGAACTAACTCAATATTAAGCTCAACGAAATAGAAGATATATGGGAGAAGAACAAGATCTCATTCAATATTAAGCTCAACGAAATAGAATATATTTGCTATGACAGAAAAACAAACGTTTATTTAACTTTAAGCTCTCTAAACATAATACGCCAGTTTTGACTCTCATCTTAACAGAGGGCGCCTGTTATGAAGAAAAAAAATAAAAACAGCTAACTCATTTTTAAGCTAAAAGTTAAAAGATGTTTATTACGACAAATAAATATCCAGTTACGACAAAACAAAAATTAAAATAAAACTCGTCTTAAATCCAAAACTCACTGACAAATACTCTATTTCCGTGTCTCCAAGCAATTAAGCTAATTTCTTACTCTTTGATCATGACGACACAAGCAGCCAGTTAACACAGAACTCGCCACTCGTTCCATCGTCCTCATCAAATGGCTACATTTCTGACAGAATCCTCTGAGAAAACACATTTCTTCAAGAAGACTTTGGCAGCGCCATGGGGGGATATTAGCTTATTATTATAATGACGTTGATCTGTGTAAATTGGAGGTAAGGGCTTCTTTGGTGTTTTGTTACTGGGCAAGATTTAGTTTATCCTTCAATGTGTGAGAAAAGACAGATGGTAATCTTTGATACAATATGGTATGAAGATGGTAATCGTGGATAAAATAAGGTATGAAGATGGTAATCGTGGATACAATAAGGTATGAATATGGTAATCGTGGATACAATAAGGTATGAAGATGATAATTATGGATACAATAAGGTATGAAGATGGTAATCGTGGATACAATAAGGTATGAAGATGGTAATCGTGGATACAATAAGGTATGAATATGGTAATCGTGGATACAATAAGGTATGAAGATGGTAATCGTGGATACAATAAGGTATGAAGATGGTAATCGTGGATACAATAAGGTATGAAGATGGTAATCGTGGATACAATAAGGTATGAAGATGGTAATCACGGAAACAATGTGGTATGAAGATGGTAATCGTGGATACAATAAGGTATGAAGATGGTAATCGTGGAAACAATAAGGTATGAAGATGGTAATCGTGGATACAATAAGGTATGAAGATGGTAATCGTGGATACAATAAGGTATGAAGATGGTAATCGTGGAAACAATAAGGTATGAAGATGGTAATCGTGGATACAATAAGGTGTGAGCAGATGAATTGTTATATTTAAATTAGGAATCAAAGGCGTCTCACAGAAGCTGGAACAGTCAGCGACCCACAGCTGATGGTTTGCGCCAGGAACAGTGAATCAGAACCATCAAGAAACTACTCCACCTCGTCGTTGTGCCTCTAGAAATAGACTAACCAGTCTAGTCTGGCCAAGCGAGTAGGAATTGATAAGGGAAGACAAACCGGTACTCAAAAATAACATGTTGAAGTCGGATGTGTTGGGCCGAAAGGCGTAGCTATTTCAGTTTTACTGAAAAGCCCAACAAAACGTATACACAAGCCCACTTAACGTCCTTTTAAGGACGGATGATGAAGAGGTGTATTCTTTTAGTCATCGTGCGAACGCAAACAAGCAAGATTGAAATTAAATGTAGGTGGTAAGCGCTAGAAACCTGGCAACATTTATCTTCTCCTGACTTGTCCACTTCGGTGGAAACCACAACGCCTTTGCGCAAATACTGCCACCTATTCAGTCTACTGCCCACCCATTTACAGCCCTAACGTATAATTTCCTATAATTTCTTTGCCTCAAAATCATTACAGTTACACACACACACACACACACACACACACACACACACGCACGCACGCATGCACACACACACACTTACACACACACACACACACACACACACACACACACGCACACATTACTTACATTAACTCTTTTTGTACGGAAGCTATTTATCAATGCAATTGAAGAGATTTCAGTGACAACATGTTTCATAGTTTTAAGAATCAATCTACATATTTATATTTATCTAACATATAACATATTGATATTTATCTAACATATAACATATTGATATTTATCTAACATATAACATATACTATTTGAATTTTCAGATATTTGAACATGGAATTAGATTTCACCAATGCCAAAACGATACAAGACATGTAAAATGAATATGTTTGATGATAATTCACACTAACTAAATTGGGAGTGAGGCACTATGCGGTGAAACGTACGGAAAATGTTAACATGTATGTTACTTCAGTGACACATATTGTACTTACTTTAACATATATGTTACTTCAGTGACACATATTGCACTTACTTTAACATATATTTTACTTCAGTGACACATATTGCACTTACTTTAACATATATTTTACTTCAGTGACACATATTGCACTTACTTTAACATATATGTTACTTCAGTGACACATATTGCACTTACTTTATTATATTTTACTTCAGTGACACATATTGCACTTACTTTAACATATATTTTACTTCAGTGACACATATTGCACTTACTTTAACATATATTTTACTTCAGTGACACATGTTGTACTTACTTTAACATATATTTTACTTCAGTGACACATATTGCACTTACTTTAACATATATTTTACTTCAGTGACACATATTGCACTTACTTTATTATATTTTACTACAGTGACACATATTGCACTTACTTTATTATATTTTACTACAGTGACACATATTACACTTACTTTAACATGTGTCTTGCTTATAATTATGTGAATTTTACTTATCTTTTAAACATAATTTTTTTCCCAATTTCTTCATTTTTGTCATCTATCTTATACAAATGTCTTAAATGAAATCCCTTTACTTTCTCTACTTCATCTTTCTCAAATCTTTTCTTCATCGTAAATAATTTTCAGTTTATATTTAAGTCATTGTTCACTTGGGCTTTTGTCACGTTTTGATATATATCTCACACTCCTTTCCCTACCTACCTACCGCTAGTAACAGTCTTTCACATTTGAACCTTCACCGATTGGGGCATGTTTTTCCGGAGCCTTCTGTTAACCTCTCCTGTCGCGAGTAAGACAAATAATCTCACCAGGACAGAGAGCTTATCTCACAGATCCGACCCTGTAAACAGATCTGTCGACACGCAAGTAGACAAAGGTGTCCCTAACATTGGATGGTTGCTCTGTTAGGGGACAGCTTCTCAGGGTGCGATGCCGCACCTACCTCCTCCATTTTTTTTTAGCCGGAGCTTAGCTCGTGTTTGAAACGCTTCGTAACTGATGCATTCTAGAACTGTTGAATTCTAGAACTGTTGCATTCTAGAACTGTTGCATTCTAGAACTGTTGAATTCTAGAACTGTTGAATTCTAGAACTGTTGAATTCTAGAACTGATGAATTCTAGAACTGTTGAATTCTAGAACTGTTGAATTCTAGAACTGTTGAATTCTAGAACTGATGCATTCTAGAACTGATGCATTCTAGAACTGATGCATTCTAGAACTGTTGCATTCTAGAACTGATGCATTCTAGAACTGTTGCATTCTAGAACTGTTGCATTCTAGAACTGATGCATTCTAGAACTGATGAATTCTAGAACTGTTGAATTCTAGAACTGTTGCATTCTAGAACTGATGCATTCTAGAACTGATGAATTCTAGAACTGTTGAACTCTAGAACTGTTAAATTCTGAAACTAACGAATTCTAGAACTGATGAATTCTAGAACTGTTGAATTCTGGAACTGATGAATTCTAGAACTGTTTAATTCTGAAACTGATGAATTATAGAGCTGATGAATTCTAGAACTGATGAATTCTAGAACTGATGAATTATAGAATTGATGAATTATAGAACTGTTGCATTCTAGAACTTATGAATTCTGGAACTGATGAATTATAGAACTGTTGAATTCTAGAACTGATGAATTCTAGAACTGATGAATTCTAGAACTGATGAATTATAGAACTGATGATTTCTGGAACTGATGCATTCTAGAACTGTTGAATTATAGAACTGTTGCATTCTAGAACTGATGAATTCTAGAACTGTTGAATTCTGGAACTGATGCATTCTAGAACTGTTGCATTCTAGAACTGTTGCATTCTAGAACTGATGAATTCTGGAACTGATGAATTCTGGAACTGATGAATTCTGGAACTGATGAATTCTGGAACTGATGAATTCTGCAACTGATGAATTCTGCAACTGATGAATTCTGGAACTGATGAATTCTGGAACTGATGAATTCTGGAACTGATGCATCATGGTCACATCATGAGAATAGGAAAGTTGTTATACTTGGCTACAACTGGCAAATAAGAGGCAAAGAGAGATCGCGAACGACTAAAAAAGAGAAGATACTAGATATCTTGATGTCAAGGCATGGAAAACAGTCAACAAGAGAATTGCTACGTTGTACAGTGGAGGAGAATTGTGGAAGGACTTGATCAAAAACGCCAACAAGAGAATTGCTACGCTGTACAGTGGACAGAGAATTGTGGAAGGACTTGATCAAAAACGCCAACAAGAGAATTGCTACGCTGTACAGTGGACAGAGAATTGTGGAAGGACTTGATCAAAAACGCCAACAAGAGAATTGCTACGTTGTACAGTGGACAGAGAATTGAGGAAAGACTTGATCAAAAACGTTAACCGGCATGGCACATGATGACGACAACCCATTGACCAGGGGGGAGTAGAGCCACAAGGAAACCACGGATTTGATGTGACAAGTTACCACGTCAATGGCGGGATTCTAACACAGGACCTTCGTGTCCAGAGGCAAATGTCTTACCTCTAGACTACCAAGTCACTGGAGCCAACAGCAAAACTGATAAACAGTAGAGAAACATGTAGGTATGGTTCTATATAAGTGACATGAATGTGCCTCCCATCCTTTGACTGTGTCTTTCATTTCAAAAATTATCAGGTAAAGGGGTATAGTCCTAATCCGTGTATGGAAGGTGGCGGGGGAAGTGTGGCAAACATTTCAATGAAAGACCATTTAAAGTTTTAAATCAAATAGCCCTGAATTGAACATCTAAATTCTGTATTTCTGCACTTCTCTCTGTATGTAGAGTAATTTAAATACATAGAAAGTTTAGTTACAAACGACAATTCACAAACAGCAGAAATAGACTCCAGATGCAACAAAGCTGTCAAATCATTGGACAGCTATCACCGCTATTGTCCAACAAGGAAATAACTGAGAAGTAAAATAAGGCAAAACGGGCACTCTACAATACAATCTTCATCCCACTGTTGTCCTACCAATGCCAGTCCTAGACACTAGATGCAAGAATAAGAAGAAAAATAATCTCTACTGAGATGAAATGTGTCAGACGAATGGCAGGCTACAGACTGAGAAATAAGATCAGAAAGGAAGAACTGAGAAAAAGCTAGGAATAACCCCCGCCATAGAATATATAAAGAAAAAAACAGATAAAATGGTTTGGTCACGTGACAAGGCAGAAAGATCAAAACATAACACAACGAGACCTCAATAAACGTTGCGAGAACACCAGACCCAAGGGCCGACCACGAAAAAGATAGACTATTAGAAACACTAAGAAACATAACGCCGGAGGCGAACAGAAGAGCAATAGACCGCAAATTATATATGTTTTATTTTTGTTTTTAGGACTAGTTTCGAAATTATTTGTTTTGGATACTTCATTATTAGTGATCTATGTAGGACTAGTGTTATTTCCTTACATATCTGTCTATGTGTGCGTGTTGTTTGTTGATTCCTGCTGAAGACCTATTGACCCGAAACGTCATTCAAATTTGTGTCGTCCATCAATTACGTAGAGCTTTAACTACACCATTTTTTCAATGAAAAAAAATATTTCTCTTTCACATCCTGCTTTACTGCAGCCTCGCATTTTTATCTATTTTATTTGCATTTCTTTGCCTTCACCGCTCCCTCTTCCCCTCGACGCTGAAAGGCAAATGAGGAAGGAAAGAAGAGGAATATGAAGAATAATTCGGTATTTTTCGTTACTAACAACTTTCTATATTATATCTGTTCATGTTTATTATTATTATAGTTCACGTTATTTTACAACTACGAAATGTGTTGTTCTATAACTAGAAATATAAATGTAATTATTATAATTTAAAAATATAAGATATCCGCCGGGGGGGGGGGGGGGGGGTGTGTGTAATTCTCTTTATATAGAAAAATGTGAAGAGAAAGATTTGCAAAGTTTCCTTCCGACTTGTAGCTGACATTAGCGCTGGCATCACATGACATATGGCGAGTTATCACAACAAATGGCGACACACTGAAGGTTAAACACAATAACACAAGATGGAACTATGGGATGTAATTGAAGAGGGGAGATAATGTCTCTGCTTTATAACAGACACCAGTGGGCGCCATTGCTTCGGTTGGGTTCTCACATATTCAGGAATGATTTCCAGTCCTTTAAAAAATGTTTTGACTTGTATTTTCTGTTAAATTTTCTTTTTAAAAATGTATTTTCTGTTAAATTTTGTGATAAAAACGTAATTTTATGTTACATTTTTTTTTTACAATAATGTATTTTCCGTTTAATTTTCTTTTAGAAATGTATGTTCTGTTAAAAATTTCTTTTAGAAATGTATTTTCTGTTAAATTTTTAACAAATATATTTGATATGAATTTTCAGATAAAACATAATTTTCTCTTTAAAATATATTTTCTGTTAAATTTTCTTTTGAAAAATGTATTTTTATCTTCATTTTTTTAAAATACGGTACAGTGTGTTTTTAACACTGAATTTTCCGCTAACAACTTCATGCTTTTAACAATATATTTTCTGTAAATTTTCAATTAAGATATATTTTCTATAACATAAAATGTTTTGTTAAAATTGTATTTTCTTGTTTCTTTTTTCTAAACTTTTCTCCTCTACGATCTGCTTCTCCTCATCGTCTGTCCTTAAAGTTACGCTAAATGCTGGTAGATACATTTCATTTTGTTTACAGTAGTCTGGGATATTATACACCTTTCAGCCCAAAACATCCGACTTGAGCTAGACATTTTCTGGTAAAGTTTTGCCTTCCATTTCGAATGGTGGTTATCTGTCCATGATTGGTTAGTCAGTTTCTGGGTACACTACGGGAGTGGATGTAATTGAATCTGGTTCGCTTCTACTTTGACCCAAACAACCAACAATGATTCTCTGCTTCCAGAATAGGTTGTGTTTACGCCTTGGTCCCTTTCCTCATCTTGTTATTGGGAATATTTTATGTATTGGGATCTTTTAAGTTATAGTTTCATCATCATCAATTTGTTAGTCCTTTTCAGAATGTTGCATTCACTACAGCCCGTATGAAAGAACCTCTGTCTCTAGCCAGATCTCCCACAGAACGTCTTTCACCACAGCCCGTCTGAAAGAATCTGTTTCTAGCCAGATCTCCTACAGAACGTTGCATTCACCACAGTCCGTCTGAAAGAATCTCTGTCTCTAGCCAGATCTCCCACAGAACGTTGCATTCACTACAGCCCGTATGAAAGAACCTCTGTCTCTAGCCAGATCTCCTACAGAACGTTGCATTCACTACAGCCCGTATGAAAGAACCTCTGTCTCTAGCCAGATCTCCTACAGAACGTTGCATTCACCACAGCCCGTATGAAAGAACCTCTGTCTCTAGCCAGATCTCCCACAGAACGTTGCATTCACTACAGCCCGTCTGAAAGAATCTGTTTCTAGCCAGATCTCCTACAGAACGTTGCATTCACCACAGTCCGTCTGAAAGAATCTCTGTCTTTAGCAAGGTCTTCCAAAGAACGTTACATTCACGACAGCCTGTCTGAAAGAATCTTTTCCCTAGCCAGATCTCCCACAGAACGTTGCATTCACCAAATCAGTCTGAAAGAATCTCTGTCTCTAGCCAGATCTCCCACAGAACGTTGCATTCACCACAGCCCGTCTGAAAGAATCTCTGCCTCTAGCCAGATCTCACACAGAACGTTGCATTCACCACAGCCCGTCTGAAAGAATCCCTGCCTCTAGCCAAATCTCCCACAGAACGTTGCATTCACCACAGCCCGTCTGAAAGAATCTCTGCCTCTAGCCAGATCTCCCACAGAACGTTGCATTCACCACAGCCCGTCTGAAAGAATCTCTGCCTCTAGTCAGATCTCCCACAGAACGTTGCATTCACCACAGCCCGTCTGAAAGAATCTCTGCCTCTAGCCAGATCTCCCACAGAACGTTGCATTCACACAGCCCGTCTGAAGGAATCTCTGCCTCTAGCCAGATCTCCCACAGAACGTTGCATTCACCCCTGCCCGCCTGAAAGAATTTCCGCCTCTAGCCAGATCTCCCACAGAACGTTGCATTCACCCCTGCCCGCCTGAAAGAATTTCCGCCTCTAGCCAGATCTCCCACAGAACGTTGCATTCACCACAGCCCGTCTGAAGGAATCTCTGCCTCTAGCCAGATCTGCCACTTCAAGCTACAGTTCCACGGACTGACATCATCAGAGAACAAATATTTGCCAAAACGAGATTGGCATACATCTGGCCCTGTTATCTGTGAGTGACTGACTCTCACTGCTGCGTCCTTGACGCTGTAAATACAATTTTGCAAACACTGAAAAGTTACTAGAGACCTCGGCTAGAGCGATGGTTAGCCCTCAGATCTGCAGGTAAAAAATCGTCGTGCTTCCAGCCTTAGAAGGACACGTAGATATTTCTGGGAAACAGAAACGAGGTCGGCATAAACTAATGACGTCACCCAATAAACTCGTCGAAACCGTCATTCATATTTCCTGTACTCCAAATTCGTGACGTCAGGATAGTTCTGCTGTCTTCTTTCTTTTAAATAGTCCTTGACCATCATTAACAGATTATTCCAAACTGAGCTCACAAGGAATTAACGATGTCCTAATAATGTTGGTCCTCTTTCTTAACATATGGATGTGAATCATGGACAATAGGATAATAGATAAGGAAATCTCTGGAGTTTGCAGAAATGTGGTTTTACAGAAGAATATTGAGAAAACCAAGGACAGCTAAGAAGAGTGATGAAAACGTTCTGAAGGAGGCCAAAACAAAAAGAGAGCTAATTTCCAATATTAAGATTAAACAATTATCATTTTTGGCCATGTAATGAGAAAAGAACAGCTGGGATATATTGTAACCAATGGGAAAATTTAGGAGCGAAGAGATAGAGGGAAGCAAAAGAAAATATACTAAACAGCTTAAGAGAATGACTTGGCAGAAAGTCAACAACAGAAATGATAAATAACTGCCGAGATTGAAGGTTGTGGAGAGACATGATCACTTAGGCCGGCAGGCCCGGTACTTGATGATGATGATGAACCCGTTCTTCCCTGGCAGTCGCGAGAAAAGGAGTCCCTCGCCGTGCAGGCAAATAATTCTGTCTTCGGAGGCGCTCATATTTTCTTGTGGTCGATGATTAATTGACGTTCCAAACCCGACCTCACTGCTGAGACCAGGGGTGGTTGTCCTAGAAAAAAATCACAAATAAAAATCCCAACTGGTGCAGCCGAGATTTGAACTCACACCTCTCTGTCGTAAGAATGTCGTCTTTCCTTGAGACAAACCAGTCCTCAAAATCTCACACTGTCAGCGTGTTTCTTGTTGCTAGAAAGTGAGCAATGAACAAATAAAAGTCTAGACGACTGGGCAAAAAAAAAAAAATAAAACACTAAGGAAAAAAAACAAGAAAATTAATAAACAAAATAGCTGGAGACAGCGCAGATACGCCTTTAATCAACAACACATGTCGAGAAAACATAAAAAAAAACACATACATGATAATATTCATATCAATTATTTAGAACTTGCTTGTTGTGTGTTAAACTCTCTGTTTATTATACAATGTAAATGATTGTTTCTTGTGGCCTCCATGTTTATTACACAGTGTGAATGATTGTTTCTTGTGTCCTCTCTGTTAATTACACAGTGTGAATGATTGTTTCTTGTGTCCTCTCTGTTTATCATACAATGTGAATGATTGTTCCTTGTGTCCTCTCTGTTTATTACACAGTGTGAATGATTGTTTCTTGTGTCCTCTCTGTTTATCATACAGTGTGAATGATTGTTTCTTGTGTCCTCTCTGTTTATTATACAGTGTGAATGATTGTTTCTTGTGGCCTCCATGTTTATTACACAGTGTGAATGATTGTTTCTTGTGTCCTCTCCGTTTATTACACAGTGTGAATGATTGTTTCTTGTGTCCTCTCTGTTTATCATACAGTGTGAATGATTGTTTCTTGTGTCCTCTCTTTTTATTATACAGTGTGAATGATTGTTTCTTGTGTCCTCTCTGTTTATTACACAGTGTGAATGATTGTTTCTTGAGGCATCTATGTTTATTACACAGTGTGAGTGATTGTTTCTTGTAGCCTCCCTGTTTATTACACAGTGTGAGTGATTGTTTCTTGTGGCCTCCCTGTTTATTACACAGTGTGAATGATTGTTTCTTGTGGCCTCCCTGTTTATTACACAGTGTGAATTATTGTTTCTTGTGGCCTCCCTGTTTATTACACAGTGTGAATGGTTGTTTCTTGTGGCCTCCCTGTTTATTACACAGTGTGAATGATTGTTTCTTGTGGCCTCCCTGTTTATTACACAGTGTGAATGATTGTTTCTTGTGGCCTCCCTGTTTATTACACAGTGTGAATGATTGTTTCTTGTGGCCTCTCTGTTTATTATACAGTGTGAATGATTGTTTCTTGTGGCCTCCATGTTTATTACACAGTGTGAATGATTGTTTCTTGTGTCCTCTCCGTTTATTACACAGTGTGAATGATTGTTTCTTGTGTCCTCTCTGTTTATCATACAGTGTGAATGATTGTTTCTTGTGTCCTCTCTTTTTATTATACAGTGTGAATGATTGTTTCTTGTGTCCTCTCTGTTTATTACACAGTGTGAATGATTGTTTCTTGAGGCATCTATGTTTATTACACAGTGTGAGTGATTGTTTCTTGTAGCCTCCCTGTTTATTACACAGTGTGAGTGATTGTTTCTTGTGGCCTCCCTGTTTATTACACAGTGTGAATGATTGTTTCTTGTGGCCTCCCTGTTTATTACACAGTGTGAATTATTGTTTCTTGTGGCCTCCCTGTTTATTACACAGTGTGAATGGTTGTTTCTTGTGGCCTCCCTGTTTATTACACAGTGTGAATGATTGTTTCTTGTGGCCTCCCTGTTTATTACACAGTGTGAATGATTGTTTCTTGTGGCCTCCCTGTTTATTACACAGTGTGAATGATTGTTTCTTGTGGCCTCCCTGTTTATTACACAGTGTGAATGATTGTTTCTTGTGGCCTCCCTGTTTATTACACAGTGTGAATGATTGTTTCTTATGTCCTCTCTGTTTATTACACAGTGTGAATGATTGTTTCTTGTGGCCTCCCTGTTTATTACACAGTGTGAATGATTGTTTCTTGTGGCCTCCCTGTTTATTACACAGTGTGAATGATTGTTTCTTGTGGCCTCTCTGTTTATTATACAGTGTGAATGATTGTTTCTTGTGGCCTCCATGTTTATTACACAGTGTGAATGATTGTTTCTTGTGTCCTCTCCGTTTATTACACAGTGTGAATGATTGTTTCTTGTGTCCTCTCTGTTTATCATACAGTGTGAATGATTGTTTCTTGTGTCCTCTCTTTTATTATACAGTGTGAATGATTGTTTCTTGTGTCCTCTCTGTTTATTACACAGTGTGAATGATTGTTTCTTGAGGCATCTATGTTTATTACACAGTGTGAGTGATTGTTTCTTGTAGCCTCCCTGTTTATTACACAGTGTGAGTGATTGTTTCTTGTGGCCTCCCTGTTTATTACACAGTGTGAATGATTGTTTCTTGTGGCCTCCCTGTTTATTACACAGTGTGAATTATTGTTTCTTGTGGCCTCCCTGTTTATTACACAGTGTGAATGGTTGTTTCTTGTGGCCTCCCTGTTTATTACACAGTGTGAATGATTGTTTCTTGTGGCCTCCCTGTTTATTACACAGTGTGAATGATTGTTTCTTGTGGCCTCCCTGTTTATTACACAGTGTGAATGATTGTTTCTTGTGGCCTCCCTGTTTATTACACAGTGTGAATGATTGTTTCTTGTGGCCTCCCTGTTTATTACACAGTGTGAATGATTGTTTCTTATGTCCTCTCTGTTTATTACACAGTGTGAATGATTGTTTCTTGTGGCCTCCCTGTTTATTACACAGTGTGAATGATTGTTTCTTGTGGCCTCCCTGTTTATTACACAGTGTGAATGATTGTTTCTTGTGGCCTCCCTGTTTATTACACAGTGTGAATGATTGTTTCTTGTGGCCTCCCTGTTTATTACACAATGTGAGTGATTGTTTCTTGTGGCCTCCCTGTTTATTACACAGTGTGAATGATTGTTTCTTGTGGCCTCCCTGTTTATTACACAGTGTGAATGATTGTTTCTTGTGGCCTCCCTGTTTATTACACATGTGAATGATTGTTTCTTGTGTCCTCTCTGTTTATTACACAGTGTGAATGATTGTTTCTTGTGGCCTCCCTGTTTATTACACAGTGTGAATGATTGTTTCTTGTGGCCTCCCTGTTTATTATACAGTGTGAATGATTGTTTCTTGTGGCCTCCCTGTTTATTACACAGTGTGAACGATTGTTTCTTCTAGCCTCTGTTTATTTCACAGTGCTACCGACTATTTCTTGTGTCCTCTTTGTTTATTGCGAAAGCTAAAGTTTTCGTTTTCTTTAAGAATTGCCAGATTCTATATTGTTAACTATTATACACGTATCAGGACTCGCAAGAAATGATAGCAGTAATCGACTCATAGCTGACCTCTGATGTCTGACAGCAATTAAAGACATAGTTTGCCATTCAGCATACATGTAGTGGTTTAGTTTAGTTTAGTTTAGTTTAGTTTAGTTTAGTTTAGTTTAGTTTAGTTTAGTTTAGTTTAGTTTAGTTTAGTTTAGTTTATTACAGGTCTTTCTCATTGCACACTGAACAAGTTCATAAGTGCTCAGACCTCCTCCGAAGTATATCCACCAAGGTGTAATGACTAAGGACATCGGTGTTGTGGCGGTTGACGCGTCTTCTTTGGATTCCCGGGTTCTCGTTTAGCATCTCCCACCTTGGCATGATATTTTTGCAGTCTGTTCATGGGTGAGGATTCAGGATCATGTTTTTTTGGTCGTTTTTACGTTCAGCATTCCTGAAGGCATTCAGTCCATTGTCGTTCTGCGCTCAACATCAGCCAAACTAGCAAGACACCTTTCAGAATAGACCTCCCAGAAACTCTAACCTACTACCATCCAGCATAGCCAGTTGCGCTCTTTCTGAGGATACTCGTTGGGGCATAGAGGAAACACACGTGTATGAAGCTGTGTCTCAAGCCATGCTAATGGGGGACTAGTTGGTCTCGAGGCAAGACGCCGGCCTTGAGACAGAGAACTTGTGGGTTCAAATCCCTACCACATTAGTGCTGTTCATGACCGTTGTTGGATTTGCTTGACGCAAGTTATTTCCATGTTACTTATTAATGTGAAATGCTTCGTCAGCCGCAGTTTTATCTCTTTAGGGAATCTGCACCGCGTTCTGTTCGTCGTAGGCTACATTCACTAGAGTAATCAAGAATCTAAAGGGCACGTCATTGCTGTGCTTGCCCCATTGTTGTATGTACTACGTCCTCGTAATGGCTCATCGTAAATCCCTAGACCGTCGTTACGCTAATCTTAAGGTCTGTTGTTTGATGTGCGACGGGGATAATCTGACGACTAACTGTGTGTTTATATGTTCGAAATTGGAGTCAACAAATATGGCCTAATATCATCAAGCGCTATACATTTTTAAAGAAATATGACGATCATCACTTACGGGAGGACGTGAACTTCTGGTATATGGTGGATAGGCGGCAGGAACCATTGCAGGCTATGCATGAAAAGTGTTCCTTGTTGCAGTTTCCTCATATTCCAAGTCCATGGGGGAACTGGTTGGTCTCGAGGCAGGACTCCGGCCTCGGGACAGAGAGATTGTGGGTTCAAGTCTCGTCTACACCGGTTGGGATTTTTATTCATGATTTCTCCCTGCGGCAACCACCCCTGGTCTCAGCGACGAGGCACGGCTTGAAACGTCAGTTACTCATGGACGGAAAAAAAAACATGAGTACCTCCGAAGTTGGAGTTATCTGCCTATGCGGCGAGGAACCCCTGTGCACACGGCTGCCAGGGAAAATGGATTAACGCGCAAAATTCAGTTCCTAGTCTCTAGGGACTTCGTCAGAGTTCGCAACAACAACAAATCCCTACTACACCAGTTGGCATTTTTATTTTTGATTTCTCTCTGCGGCAACCACCCCTGGTCCCAGCAACGAGGTCGGGCATGAAACTTCAATTACTTACGACGAGAAAAAATATGAGTACCTCCGAAGTCGGAGTTATCTGCCTGTACGGCGAAGTCGCCTGTGCACACAGGGAATAACGGATTAACACGCAAAATACAGATCCTAGTAACTATGGACTTCGTCAGAGGCAATAGCTGGCAAACGCAAAACAAACCAAAAAAAAAAAAAAAAAAAAAAAAAAAAATACTAATGTTTTTGTAGCAGGCATGCTTTCTATGTAGAGGTCTGTGAAGGATACCAGTCAGTATGATTAAATGAGCAGGAATCGATTCAAAATGGGTAAGATTCTGAGTAACAACAAATATGCTGACATGAAATCTGCTGTTTAGGGTCGAAATACATAGCTATAATAACATGTGTGTGAACTAACGTGGAAAACAAAAAACAAAGCGAAATATACAATTTGAATAAAGAAGAGAATTTCCGTGCGGTTTCGCCTTATGTCTTTTTGGCGTGTGCTGAGATTGCTATGATAGGGACTGCAGCCACCTTTATTTGTTTGGAGGTGAGATATTAATTCGGATGATGCCATTGGCACGGGTGGTTGAGCAGTTATGGATTTCAATTCGGCTGCAGTGATACCAGGGCCTTCAACTAACCATAACCAAAGGAGAGAATAAAATACGGTTTGTTCTGGCTACTCATGATCATTGTACGTTAGAACTTGTTTATTTGTTGTGTGACAGAACGTCTGTTTGTTGTGTGACAGAGCGTTTGTTTGTTGTGTGTCAGAATGTTTGTTTGTTGTGTGACAGCGTTTGTTTGTTGTGTGTCAGAATGTTTGTTTGTTGTGTGACAGCGTTTGTTTGTTGTGTGTCAGAATGTTTGTTTGTTGTGTGACAGCGTTTGTTTGTTGAGTGTCAGAATGTTTATTTGTTGTGTGACAGAGCGTTTATTTGTTGTGTGTCAGAATGTTTGTTTGTTGTGTGTCAGAATGTTTGTTTGTTGCGTGACAGAGCGTTTGTTTGTTGTGTGTCAGAATGTTTGTTGGTTGTATGACAGCGTTTGTTTGTTGTGTGTCAGAATGTTTGTTTGTTGTGTGTCAGAATGTTTGTTTGTTGCGTGACAGAGCGTTTGTTTGTTGTGTGTCAGAATGTTTGTTGGTTGTATGACAGTGTTTGTTTGTTGTGTGTCAGAATGTTTGTTTGTTGTGTGACAGAGCGTTTGCTTGTTGTGTGTCATAGTGTTTGTTTGTTGTGTGACAGAATGTTTGTTTGTTGTGTGTCATAATGTTTGTTTGTTGTGTGACAGAACGTTTCTTTATTGTATGTCAGAATGTTTGTTTGTTGTGTGACAGAGCGTTTGTTTGTTGTGTGACAGTGTGACAGAACGTTTGTTTGCTGCTTGACAGAACGTTTCTTTGTTGTATGTCAGAATGTTTGTTTGTTGTGTGACAGAGCGTTTGTTTATTGTGTGGCAGTGTGACAGAACGTTTGTTTGTTGTGTGACAGAACGTTTGTTTGTTGTATGTCAGTGTGACAGAACGTTTGTTTGTTGTGTGACAGTGTGACAGAACGTTTGTTTGTTGTATGTCAGTGTGACAGAACGTTTGTTTGTTGTGTGACAGAACGTTTGTTTGTTGTGTGACAGTGTGACAGAACGTTTGTTTGTTGTGTGACAGAACGTTTCTTTGTTGTATGTTAGAACGTTTATTTATTGTGTGACAGAACGTTTGTTTGTTGTATGTTACAACGTTTATTTCTTGTGTAACAGAACGTTTGTTTGTTGTATGTTAGAACGTTTGTTTATTGTGTGACAGAACGTTTGTTTTTTTGTATGTTAGAACTTTTGCTTGTTGTGTGACAAAACGTGTGTTTGTTGTATGTTCGAACGTTTATTTATTGTGTGACAGAAAGTTTATTTGTTGTATGTTATAACGTTTCTTTGTTGTGTGACAGAACGTTTGTTTGTTATATGTTAGAACGTTTGTTTGCTGCATGACAGATCGTTTGTTCCTTGTTTGTTAGAACGTGTGTTTGCTGCATGACAGAACGTTTGTTTGTTGTATATGAGAACATTTGTTTGTTGTATGTAACATACGTTATAACGTTTGTTTATTATGTGACAGAACGCTTATTTGTTGTATATCAGAATGTTTGTTTGTTGCATGTTACGTACGCTAGAACATTTGTTTGTTGTATGGCCGAATGGTTATTTGTTGTATGTCAGAATGTTTGTTTCTTGTATGTCAGAACGTTTGATTGTTGCATGTTACGTATCTAAGAACGTTTGTTTGTTGTATGACAGAACGCTTGTTTGTTGTATGTCAGAATGTTTGTTTGTTGTATGTCAGAATGTTTGTTTCTTGTATATCAGAACGTTTGTTTGTTGTATATGAGAACGCTTGTTTGTTGTATGTTAAGTGCGTTTGTTTGTTGTATTACAGAATGCTTATTTGTTGAATGATAGAACGCTTGTTTGTTGCATGTTACGTATATTAGAACGTTTGTTTGTTGTATGTTGGAAAGTTTGTTTGTTGTATGCTTGAACGTTTGTCTGTTGATTATTACGTATATTTGAACGTGTGTTTGTTGTAAGTTAGAACGTTTGTTTGTTGTCATCATCATCATTTTGTATGTTACGTATATTAGAAAGTTTGTTTGTTGTATGGCATAATGTTTGTTTGTTGTATGACAGAAGGTTTGTTTGTTGTATGCCAGAACGCTTGTTTGTTGTACGTTACGTATATTAGAACGTTTCTTTGTTGTATGTCAGTATGTTTGTTTGTTGTATGTCAAAATGTCTGTTTGTTGTATGACAGAGCGTTTGTTTGTTGTATGTCAGAATGTTTGTTTGTTGTATGTCAGAACGTTTGTTTGTTGTATGTCAGAATATTTGTTTGTTGTATGACAGAACGTTTGTTTGTTGTATGTTAGAACGTTTGTTTCTTGTATGACAGAACGCTTGTTTGTTGCATTTTACGTACGTTAGAAAGTTTGTTTGTTGTATGACAGAACGTTTGTTTGTTGTATGACAGCACGTTTGTTTGTTGTATGACAGTGTGACAGAACGTTTGTTTGTTGTGTGAAGAACGTTTCTTTGTTGTATGTTAGAACGTTTATTTATTGTGTGACAGAACGTTTGTTTGTTGTATGTTACAACGTTTATTTGTTGTGTAACAGAACGTTTGTTTGTTGTATGTTAGAACGTTTGTTTATTGTGTGACAGAACGTTTTTTTTTTGTATGTTAGAACTTTTGCTTGTTGTATTTTACGTACGTTAGAAAGTTTGTTTGTTGTATGACAGAATGCTTGTTTGTTGCATGTTATGTACGTTAGAACGTTTGTTTGTTGTATGACAGAACGTTTGTTTGTTGTATGACAGCACGTTTGTTTGTCGCATTACAGCACGCTTGTTTGTTGTATGACAGCACGTTTGTTTGTCGCATTACAGCACGCTTGTTTGTTGTATGACAGCACGTTTTTTTGTCGCATTACAGCACGCTTGTTTGTTGTATGACAGAACGCTTGTTTGTTGTATGACAGCACGTTTGTTTTTTGTATGACAGAACACTTGTTTGTTGTATGACAGCACGCTTGTTTGTTGTATGACAGAACGCTTGTTTGTCGCATGACAGCACGTTTGTTTGCTGTATGACAGAACGCTTGTTTGTTGTATGACAGCACGTTTGTTTTTTGTATGACAGAACACTTGTTTGCTGTATGACAGAACGCTTGTTTGTTGTATGACAGAACGCTTGTTTGTCGCATGACAGCACGCTTGTTTGTTGTATGACAGAACGCTTGTTTGTTTGTTGTACGTCAGAACGTTTGCTTGTATGTTGTATGTCAGAACGTTTGCTTGTATGGTGTATGTCAGAAAGCTTGTTTGTTGTATGTCAGACCGTTTGCTTGTATGTTGTATGTTAGAATGTTTGTTTGTTGTATGTCAGACCGTTTGCTTGTATGTTGTATGTCAGAATGTTTGTTTGTTTTATGTCAGACCGTTTGCTTCTATGTTGTATGTCAGAATGTTTGTTTGTTGTATGTCAGACCGTTTGCTTCTATGTTGTATGTCAGAATGTTTGTTTGTTTTATGTCAGACCGTTTGCTTGTATGTTGTATGTCAGAATGTTTGTTTGTTGTATGTCAGACCGTTTGCTTCTATGTTGTATGTCAGAATGTTTGTTTGTTGTATGTCAGACCGTTTGCTTCTATGTTGTATGTCAGAATGTTTGTTTGTTTTATGTCAGACCGTTTGCTTGTATGTTGTATGTCAGAATGTTTGTTTGTTGTATGTCAGAACGTTTGCTTGTATGTTGCATGTCAGAATGTTTGTTTGTTGTATGTCAGAACGTTTGCTTGTATGTTGTATGTCAGAATGTTTGTTTGTTTTTGTAAAGAACTCTTGTTTGTTATTTATAAACAGTCTATGATTTTTATTCTCATGTTTTTAAAAACGTGCCACTCTTGCTCCATGACTTCAACTCTCTCGCTTCGAAGATCACACTAAGTAACATAATAGCTCTCTGTGGCACCTCTTCTACTTCTTGGTTCACGTGTAGACTACGCTCTTAATAGTTTGGAAGAAACAATCTGTCAGCTCAAGGTTGGTGACATCTCCATACAGTCTGTCCCGGCATGGTGCCGGAGAGGATCACAGGAGCCTAATTTAATTTATCGTATATGACCCATGACTGCACCAGATGTCCAGCAGTCATTTTATCTGCGCCCCAGTCACATTTATCAGATGTTGCTATTTTATCATAGTTGTAAAGATAATACTTCAATCTCGTATATGACTTGCTGAGTGCTTGTAGATTTGTTACCTGTTCGTTTCAGCGGTGCTGGTATTGTTAACAACATTGTTTCTGGTAACTTCATGTTTTGTATTCCATTTGTAATACCCTGGTACACATTTCTGCCCACGGCTGGGTCGACCGCGGGGTGTTTTTTTCTCCAACCACTAGCACAATTCAGATTATTTCCAACGGGAATCTAACACCGGTTGTCCGAACTACGGTAGCCCAGTCGGGTGGTTTTTCCTACCAGGATATGGAGGCACGAACGCCTCAAAAATCACAACATATGCGCTGTTAGGCTCTGTGATAGCATTGACTTAGTTTTCTCCACATTCATATCTTTTGACTGGGAAGTGCAAATACATATTTTATGATACAGAGTTGAGATATTTTCATAATTTTTGTACATAGATCACAATATGATGTATGAACAATGTCTTGACACGGATTTATGTATTCAATAATCACAGACTATGCAATTTTGCGTAAACAATTTTATTAGATCATCAGTTGTACACGTGAAGTATAGTGGAGTACATCTAAATAATAAATTCAATTCTAAAATCAATGTTCTAGATCTGGATGCGCTCCAGAGGTTAACACCGTTGGATATTGACGCATCTCTTACTGCACATTGTTTGTGCCATTTCTAATGCTATCTTTAATTATATTAAAATATTACAACTTGTCTTGTTTGACACTTGCTGCTATATATATATATATGTCTTGACTTATCCAATGCCTCTTTTACTTTACTTTACTTTACTATTGTTCTCTGAAGCACAAAACTTCTGATTCTAACTTGAAACACTTGTCAGCTAAACTGATGTCTGGTCTAACTTGATGTTCACTAGGTGATTCTCTACCTAACCTAGTCTATATAGGAATACAGACCCGACACATCCGTTTTCGGCAAGGGAAGATCTCCTGAACAACTTTCCCCTTGCTACGTTCATTTTGGTCCAATATTTTCGACTTTTAACTGCCAACGGCTCTTTAACATACGCGAGTTGTACATGAGAATTCCTGTTTCAAGAGGTCTAGACATTGGATCTCACCATCCAAAGAGGTCTAGAAATTGGATCTCACTATCCAAAGAGGTCTAGACATTGGATCTCAATATCCAAAGAGGTCTAGAAGTTGGATCTCACTATCAAGAGAGGTCTAGACATTGGATCTCACTATCCAGAGTGGGCTTGACATTAGATCTCACCATCCAGAGTGGGCTTGACATTAGATCTCACCATCCAGAGTGGGCTAGACATTAGATCTCACCATCCAGAGTGGGCTAGAAATTAGATCTCACCATCCAGAGTGGGCTAGACATTAGATCTCACCATCCAGAGTGGGCTAGACATTAGATCTCACCATCCAGAGTGGGCTAGACATTAGATCTCACCATCCAGACACCAAGGGATGGTAAATCGACAAAGAAACCACAGATTTTAAGAGAAAAATTCCCTGTTGTGATGAAACTCTGAACCTTCCTGTCCAAAGGTCGATGTTTGACCTCTAGAGCACCGAGTCCCTCTGGAATTGGTAACAGCTTTACGTGGGTGAGAGACACAACAAAAGTGCAACGACGTTTCTGCCCAGTAGGCCTTCGAAGCCGGAACAATAAACAACAATACCAAAATGTATAAGGATAAAGGTAAAGGTAAAGTACGTGACTTGAACCGGCGTCTTAGCTCGCGAGTTTCCACCCATATGTGCTCGGCCACCTATCTTAGCACGCGAGTTTCCACCCATATGTGCTCGGCCACCTATCTTAGCACGCGAGTTTCCACCCATATGTGCTCGGCCACCTATCTTAGCACGCGAGTTTCCACCCATATGTGCTCGGCCACCTATCTTAGCACGCGAGTTTACACCCATATGTGCTCGGCCACCTATCTTAGCACGCGAGTTTCCACCCATATGTGCTCGGCCACCTATCTTAGCACGCGAATTTCCACCCATATGTGCTCTGCTGCATATCCAGAAATGTTCGGAGATTTCTGTATAGTGTCGCCTCAAGCATCTAAACTCAGATGCGAGGCAACATTCCTCACCTTCCCATGGTAATACCCTGGTACCCATTTCTGCCAACGGCTGGGTCGACCATGGGGGCATTTTTTTTTTCCAACCAGGAGTACGATTCACACTGCTCCCAGCGGGAATCGAACACGGGTTGTCCGAACGTCGGTAGTCCAGTCGGGTGGTTTTCCCAACTCGGCTACCGAGGCCCCTAAAGGATACACACAGAAACCTAAGTATATGACTAAAATATGCAAGACTATCTAAAAGAACAAAAAGTCGCTTCCCTGTCACTTCCCAGCTGAAAGTCTACTGAGCCGAAATGTTGTTCTACTTTTTTTTTTTTAGTCTCACTTACGTAAAGCTGTAACTATACCACTTTTTCCATTTTTTAATTATCATTCTTATCGGCAGCTTCGCATTTCTATGCATCTTTTGCCTTAACACACACACACACACACACACACACACACACACACACACACACACACACACACACATACATACATACACACACACACACACACACACATACATACACACACCAATTCTTTTCCTTTCCCAAGGAATTGTTCTCAAATGTTTAAGAGGAGCAGGTCTGCAGCGATCATCGTTTTGATGTGCTGCTGCCGAAACTCACATCTCTGTACACTTCAACTTTGGTAAACGATACCTGTCGACGTTTCAGTGATAAGAGATTTTGCCAACTGACCAGGTGGATCGCCTTCGTTACAAACAAGACCACTTTTATTTTAGACAGACACGACCGCTGAGTTCACTCACTGTGTGAAAATGGGTACCAGAGGTCTCCCTTTGGGAGAGGGAGTAGGGCGATCTTAAGTTATATTAACAGTATCATCCATTAACTTATAAATGGCCAATAATAACAACCATATTCTCCTTATGGGGGACAGACAACTAATTGCAGCGCTGCGGTAAAGCTCGTAGCAAGGAGCCAGTATTGGGGTGTGGTATACACTCCAAGGTATGGTGACAGCTTTACAAAAAGGAACACAACAAAATAATGACGTTTCGGGTTTCGGCCTTCTTCAGAAGACAGGGACAACGACAACAAATGGTGAGGCACTGATACCTACTGCTACAAGTCGTATGATGAAGTTAGGAAGAGATGGACAGTGGGATGAGAGATAGGATGGTGAGATGAGAGACAGGATGGTGAGATGAGAAAGAGATGCGTCACATGTTAGAAGCTAGGTGAAGTGTAGAGATATAAAATCGTAAGTATAGAGCAATAATGAGAAAACGAAGAATAAAAAGTATGAAGTATATTATATATTAATAAATCTAAAAATATAAAGAAAATGACCAAGCTGGAGTGGAGATTCTTCTTAAAGCTCGAGGCCTGACGGCAGCTCCCTCAAAACACTGCCAACACCCCCCTCCCCTTTTTATTTCTTCCCCCACACCTTCCTTTTTTGGTTCCCATTAAATATATTCAAAGTGAGGATTGTGGGAGATGTGGTTTGAGCCAAGAAATATGACTGACTTCATGCAACAACGTTAAATATGGAAGATTCCAAATGTTGCCTAAGTTTTACATGTGGATAGTCTAGATCTGATCTTTGTATCCTTCCGCAGCAGGGATACCATTATGCTAAGTACTTTTTTTCATTAATGACATCAAATCTAGATATAGGCTTTGTTGATAGTTCGACTGTAACTAAGTACAATCTTCAACACGCGTTCCCTTGCAACTTCTCCGCTTAAAAAAGAAAAAAAAAAATAGACACTGCCAGACACCAAATGGTTGTAGAAGTGTGGGTATAATTGTCCGAGAAGACACTTCTCAATTTGGGTTTCCTTAAGTTCAGGGAAAAGAACGACGCGATGAATGCATAGGCGTAGTAATTCAAAGCAAACCCTACTTCAATAATATATTCACTGCTAAAAATGTCATTTTAACCTGCTGTTACGGCAAAGAAAGGAAGACTACAGTTGAAAGGATCGGGGAAAATAAGCAGAAGTGGCAGCGATAAAAGAATGAACGACCAAAATTGTGTACCGTACACTGTTGCAGATCTGCCAGTGTTCAAATCCCAGGTCTAGTCTATTCAGAAAAGTGGCTTAAAAATTGTATCGCGTCGCAGCAATCCAAATACGTGCATTACTCTTCACTTTGAGGCTGCGGTTATATTTTATTTTCCTGTCTGGCTATATCTTCAAACACGGGCTGCTAGTTATATAGACTTGCGTTCAGTTTTTTTTACTTTAAGTGGCGTTTTTAGGAATCAGTGTATCGTAGCGTAACGTTCCTCTTTGTATTTGGCTTTTATATCGGCAGTATTCTCATTCTACATTATCCATGACGCCATATTTCTAGTCTTCTTGTCACGTCTATTGTTCTCTCTTATCTCAATATTGTGACAAGTTGTGTGGTTCACTTCTTTATCGTTTTTTCCCCTTCTTTCTTCGATCTCTTTCACACAAATGTTGTGTCTTTTATTTAATAAATTTGCGATTAATTTCATTTTTATTTATTGTCGAATTCTTATTTTTCGTTTGCTTTTTAATAATTAAAAAAAAATCTATTTCATAAAATTGACAGCCCGTCCCACACTTTCTCTCGATACAAGATTCTTCTTCCTCTTTCTTCTACTTCCTCTTTCTTCATTCTCCTCCTCAACTTCTAATTCCTCTTTCTTCATTCTCCTCCTCAACTTCTAATTCCTGTTTAGGTTATCCTACCTCTTTGTTTTCTTTTTTTTCTGTTTTATTTTTTTTACTAATACTTCTCTTTGTTCTAAAACTTGTTTATGTTATATTTCTACTTCTTCTTCTTCTTCTTTTCCTCTATTTCTATATTTTCTAATAATTTTTAATGTCATATTTCTTCCTCTTCTTCTTGTTTTTTTTTTTTCCTTTCTTGTTTATTTCTCCTGCGCTTCTTTTACCTCTAATACTTTTTTTTTCATGTAACTCTTTATCCTTGTTATTTCTCTAATTCTTCTTCTCCTTTGCCAAAATTATGCTTCTACCTCATCTTTTACCTCTCTTCCTATCTCCGAAGTCAGAGAATATCTGCCTGAATGGCGAGGGATAACACTCTCAGATGAGTCCTGACGATGCAAGTGCGTACGAGGAACAAAACGCCTAATCAAGCAAAGTTCACTTCATTAAAGACCTACATGATCTTCGGTAGCGGTCAGAAGCTGGTGATTACAAACAAATAAACAAACAAACAAATAAACAAATAAACAAATAAACAAACAAATAAACAAACAAACAAACAAATAAACAAACAAACACATTTTTAAAAAATAACCATCTTATTTTCTTTTTCTCATCATTATCATGTGCCACAGCGGTTGGCGTAGGCGATCATGCCCTCTCAACAATTCTCTGTCCATAGTGTATTACATCAACTCCGTTGTCGAATGATTTCCATGTGACGACACTAAATTATCGAGTATCTTCCTCGATGGTCTCTTTTAGCTGTCCATGGAACTCTCAACAGTCTTCTTCTGAGAAATCACATTTCTTATCGTCTTTTCATTATTATTTTTTGTTTGTTTGTTTACTGTCCATGTTTACTTCCATATGTCAGATTGACACTATATATGAACCGATGAACCACTCTTTCTCACCTTAATTAACATCATCATCATCATCAAGTACCGTGCCTGCTGGCGTAGGTGATCATGTCTCTCCACAGCTTTCGATTTCGACAGTTGTTTATCATTTCTGTTGTTGACCTTCTGCCAAGTCATTCTCTTAAGCTGTCTGGTATCTTTTCTCTTTGCTTCCCTCTATCTCTGCTATTCACAAAGGCATGTTCTAATAATTATTTTTCCTGAAATATCTTTAGGGCAGTTCTGTTGTATTTCTGGTGATGAATCTTGTTCGGTGCTATTGTGCATAATCCATTTGAGACCCTGAACAAGTTTCAGATTTCCCCGCTTATTTTTATGTTGCATGGTGGTGGTTGTTTCTTCGATGTGACTTTTACTTTTGTATTATTATTGTTTAGGCTGAGACCTTTCCTATAGCTTTTTCCCCCCTTTTTATGACTGTCATGTTTTCTTCTACTTCTTTACATTTTGACTCAAATGAGTTGTTTAAAAAAGATGCATTATAACGCAAAATGATGATACAAGACCAACGTAACGTGGTATGCAAATCTTTGTCTTCACCTTTAATAATTAGCAAGGTCCACAACAAGAGAGCGTAGTAGCCGTAGTGGTCGTAGTGGTTAGTGCACTGAACCAAAAAGGACAAGAATTCGGGTTTCCTTTTGATCGACCGGTTGGCTTACCACGGCAACAGCCGGGGTTCGTACCCTGGCGAGGACACCTGGGTTTTACTAATTCCCTAAAAATTAGTAGGAGCCGTGATAGCTCAGTGGTTAGTGAACTGGACTACTACGGACAAGGGGTAGGGTTCGATCCCAACCGACGGCTCCGGGTTCACCCAGCCTTAAATGGGTACCGGATTTTTTCTGGGAAAGTAAAAGCAGCACGGGCGTAATACCGACCACATTACCCCAAAAATCATGTGCTGAAGGTCTGTAAAATATAGGGTCACTAACACCATATTTCCCTATACGCCACTCGGCGTGACGGGGGGTACTTTACTTTTACTTTTTTTACTTTTTGATCGACGGCTTCCTAATTCATCCAGCTTTAAATGGATACTGGATTTTTTTCTGTGAAAGTAAAGCGGCACGGGCGTAATACTAACCACATTACCTAAAAAAAGCATGTGCCGTAGGTCTATAAAAATTAATGTCACTAACACCATATTCCATATACGCCAGTTGGCGTGACGAGGCTCTTGACTTGACGGTCATCAACAAGTGGCAATTATATTTTTCAATTGGGCTTAAGGCGTGACATTGCATGGACTAGAAGAAATCAACGACTCATAGCTGATTTGTGGCGCTAAAAATAATTAATAAGAGTTATAAGTTAGTTGTTAATTAATAATCAATAATCAATAATTAATCATGATGAACCTCACTGTCGCTCTGAGAAAATATTTATTAATCTGGCCAATCGATTGCGAATTGCAGAGGGAGAGTGGGGGGGGGGGGGGGAATTACCTACAATCTAAAAATGCAACGCCGAAATCGGATGAATTGGGCAGAAAAAAAGCACCAATCACAGTTTGGGATAAATCAAGGAAAAAGGATATTGTTCTTTAACATAAAAGTGAGCGAGTAGAAGAGTAATATGAGACCCCTGCTCATTTTGTCACATTTTGTCATTTCTCATGTTTCATGGTTATAGATGAGGGGAGGGATAGGACCATGAGGTTCTGGATTGGTGATTCATACATCATCATCAGGTCACGTGTCCTTGGCAGATCGTTGCATTCACCAAATCAGTTTGAAAGAATCTCTGTCTCTAGCCAGATCTCCCACAGAACGTTGCATTCACCATAGCCAGTCTGAAGGAATCTATGTCTCTAGGCAGATCTCCCACAGAACATTGCATTCACCATAGCCAGTCTGAAGGAATTTCTGTCTCTAGCCAGATCTCCCACAGAACGTTGCATTCACCATAGCCAGTCTGAAGGAATCTCTGTCTCTAGCCAGATCTCCCACAGAACGTTGCATTCACCATAGCCAGTCTGAAGGAATCTATGTCTCTACCCAGATCTCCCACAGAACGTTGCATTCACCATAGCCAGTCTGAAGGAATCTCTGTCTCTAGCCAGATCTCCCCAGAACGTTGCATTCACCATAGCCAGTCTGAAGGAATCTCTGTCTCTAGTCAGATCTCCCCAGAACGTTGCATTCACCATAGCCAGTCTGAAAAAAAATGTATGTCTTCAGCTAGATCTCCCACTTCTGTTGTCATGTTTCAGGTTTCTTTCTTATCTTGAAACGACCTTCTTCTTGGTCTGCACATGATGCGTCGTCCAGGAATCATGCCATAATTCCATTATTGTTCTTTCCAGCCAATTGCATCTTTTGGCGTGGCCATAATATTTTAGTTTCCTCTGTAAAACGGTTTTGATAAGTTTTTTTATTTTTTTTTTACATTTAAATCTTTTAATATGTCGCCATTGCTCTTTTTTCATTTGGAAAAGTAACGTAAGGATTTTCTGTAGCACTTTGTTTCAAATTAAATAATTTTCTTCCTTGCTGTTTGCGAGATTGTCCATGATGCACCCGTGCATGCAACACATCGGAAAGACTCATGTCCACAGTAATTAAAATGTTACTGTCTTGCTGGTATTGTGCCACTTGTTCTTCATAGGGAGCCGCGATAGCTCAGTGGTTAGTGAACTGGACTACAAAGGACAAGGGGTAGGGTTCGATCCCAACCGACGGCTTCCAGGTTCACCCAGCCTTAAATGGGTACATTGAAGATTAGCAATAAGTAAGTAAAGTACCCCCGTCACGCCAAGTGGCGTATAGGGAAATATGGTGTTAGTGACCATAAATTTTACAGACCTTCGGCAAATGATTTTTGGAGTAATGTGGTCGGTATTACGCCCGTGCCGCTTTACTTTCCCAGTAAAAAAATCAGGTACCCATTAAAGGCTGGGAGAACCGGAAGCCGTCGGTTGGGATCGAACCCTACCTCTTGTCCTTTGTAGTCCACTTCACTAACCACTGAGCTATCGCGGGTCCCTCCTAGATATTCATAGTTTGCTACAATTCCAAGCTCTTCACCATTGACGATGATTTTTCATGCGCCATCAGTGAGCTATTAGTTCGTCCCCGCTTTAAGCTCAAACTCTTTCAGGTACGTTCATCACCTGTAAATGAAAAGAAAGAAATTACTTAATTACGTTACATTCATTTACATTCATATTTGAAGGTGTGAATGCTATTTTGTAACTGGCGGGCAATCTTCGTGATAAATACACGAGTTCAATCAATGATTGATAGTCTTCAACGATTGCAACTGAAAATAAAGACTGGACATCAGGCATACCGACTTCGGAAAAAAGGGGTTTTTTTCAGCAACGTCCTCGTCGTCATCATCGTCATCATCATTTTCATCTTCTCATCATGATAATCATCGTTATCATTGACTTCTTCTTTCTCTCCTCTTCAATTTCGTCATCGTCATCTTCTTCACTTTTATCATCATCGTCATCTTCAACATCACCATCATCATCTTCTTTGTTATAATGATTATCATCGACATCTTCTTCAACTTCAACATCATAATCATTATAATAATCATCTTCTTCTCCTTGATCGTCACCTTCTTCTTCCCCTCCTCTTGAATTTCGTCATCGTCATCTTCTTCACTTACTTCACCATCATCATCATTATCATCATCGTCATCTTCAACATCACCGTCATCATCTTCTTCATCACAATGATTATCATCTTCAACATCATAATCATCATCTTCTTCTCCTTGATCGTCATCTACTTCTTCCTCTACTCCTTTCATCCAGCAACTATTATCCAGTAAAACGACGAGTAAAGGAAGCCCTTAACTTGTTATTTATTGCAGATTACGATATCCTGTAGGGAGCCGTGATAGCACAGTGGTTAGTGAACTGGACTACAAAGGACAAGAGGTAGGGTTCGATCCCAACCGACGGCTTTCTGGTTCACCCAGCCTTTAATGGGTACCGGATTTTATTTTCTGGGAAAGTAAAGCGGCACGGGCGTAGTACCGACCACATTACCCCAAAAATCATGTGCTGAATGTCTGTAAAAATTTATGGTCACTAACACAATATTCCCTAAACGCCACTTGGCGTGACGGGGGCTCTTTACTTTTTTTTTTTTTTTTTAACATTATTCTGTAGGCAACAACATATCCCACTTCAACAAGGCAGTTTTTGGAACCGGAAGGTACAGATGGTGCAGAAAAGAAGGAAATAGGGAAGATATGGCGGGGTCATAAAAGAATTGCGTCAAATTGGACGGTTTTGAAGGTGTTTGTTGAAGATCTTAGTTCCACAGGAAGTTGAAAGGTAAAGTACATAAAGAAGGAGAAGAAGAAATAGGTAACCGAACGCTGAAGACGAATTAGAAGTAGTATTAGTTTTAGTATTTGTAGTAGTAGTAGTATTTGTGGTAGTAGTAGTAGTATTAGTTTTAATATTTGTAGTAGTAATAGTAGTATTTGTGGTAGTAGTAGCAGTATTAGTTTTAATATTTGTAGTTGTAGTAGTATTTGTGGTAGTAGTAGTAGTATTAGTTTTAATATTTGTAGTAGTAATAGTAGTATTTGTGGTAGTAGTAGTAGTATTAGTATTTGTAGTAGTAGTAGTATTTGTGGTAGTAGTAGTAGTATTAGTATTTGTAGTAGTAGTAGTATTTGTGGTAGTAGTAGTAGTATTAGTTTTAATATTTGTAGTAGTAATAGTAGTATTTGTGGTAGTAGTAGTAGTAGTATTAGTATTTGTAGTAGTAGTAGTATTTGTGGTAGTAGTAGTAGTATTTGTAGTAGCAGTAGTAGTATTAGTATTTGTAGTAGTAATAGTAGTATTTGTATTTGTAGTAGTAGTAGTATTTGTGGTAGTAGTAGTAGTAGTATTAGTATTTGTAGTAGTAGTAGTAGTATTTGTGGTAGTAGTAGTATTTGTGGTAGTAGTAGTAGTATTAGTATTTGTAGTAGTAGTAGTAGTAGAAGTAACAGTAGTTGCAGTAATTAGTTGTATTAGTATTTTTAATAGTAGTAGTAGTAGTATTAGTCTTAGTAGAAACAGATTCAGTAGTAGTTGTAGTAGTAGTAGCAGTAGTAGTTGCAGTATTTGCAGTAGTTGTAGTAGTAGTAATAGTTACAGAGTTGTAGTAGCAACAGTAGCAGTAATAGTGGTGGTGGTAGTAGTAGAAGTCGTAGTATCGTTATTTCTCTCATACCTTTCTATGATATACAAATACAAACGCAAATGAAGTAAACAAGCGAAGGGTAGTTAGTACGATGATGAGCAGCAACTCCCACAAGCGTGTCGTAAAAGCGACCATAACGACTTGTAATATAACGAGCATCCACAAACTTGAAACCAAAATCGAGTCAATTTTGGCTGAAATGTATGCCACAGCCCAGTGAACGAAATACTTATTTATTTATTTGCATTTTAATTATAATTATTATCATTGTCATTTTCATCACCGTCGTTATTGTAAGATGAAGTAATTGTAGTTTGTCGAAGGCCCTGCTATCACTGCAAACGAATTCAAGTCCATAATTGCTCAACCGCTCGTACCAGTGGAGTCATCCAAAGTAACATTTCATCTAATTGAAGGATCCAAACAAAGAAAGGTAGGTGCAGTTCCCATCAAAGCAGCTACAATACAACACTCACCAAAAGACATAAGGCGTAGCTGCACCGAAAGTGAACGCAGTCTATCCATTGTCATACGATATAATCATTCAAAGTACATAGAATATAGAAACACGATCCCGATCAAAAATACAGCTCACGGTGTACACAGATCACTAAACTCTGTAGCTCCGACAGCAAGCTAGACTTGGAATATGAGGAAACTGCAACAAGGAACATTTTTCAGACAGAGCCTCAAAAGAAAGAATGAGAAACCAAAAGAAATAGGAGAAAGGGAAAAGGAGATGCAAGAAAAGATTGATGTACTGTGTCTGATGCAGAAGTGGAAGCAGCTCTCGGATGGCACTAACGTGAGCTCGTTAACATGGATGTACATCCATGGTGTACCAGAGCATCAATTCAGATGAAGAGGTATGTTTACAGCACTCTGAAAAATTGACAAATAATCAACAACAGAAAAAAATATGGACCAAAGCAGGATCGAACCCATACTCAGTGGCACAGCGCCTTGCCACGAAAAGCCAAACGCTAAGGAACACTGCCACTCAGCTAACTATTAATTATGTAGTTTTATAGTCATATAGTTATATGTGTGTTAGCTGAGTGGCAGTGTTCCCTAGCGTTTGGCTTTTCGTGGCAAGGCGCTGTGCTACTAAGTACGGGTTCGATCCTGCTTTGGTCCATATTTTTGTCTGTTGTTGATTATTTGTCAATTTTTCCGAGTGCTGTAAACATACCTCTTCCTTGAATTGATTTGCTGATTATCGCCTCGGAAGTTTCCCTCTAGAATAATATTCATGTATTATTATTTGTCCTCAACCAAGTACCAGGGCACGCTGGTGTACACGGCCATGAAATAGCCGACAAGCTCGCTGGCAGCTCTAGCAGTGAGTGTGGCCTGACTCTGGACAAAGAAGACATCGTTAAGTTTGTTGTCGATTCCTTTATTGAATGGGAGGAGAATGGGTGAGGCAATGATGTATGCATTGAGAAACTGACAAGTCTAAAAGTGGGAAAAGGGTCTGGTCGATCCGGAGTGCTCGGTGGGAAAAGTAGATGTATCTATAATGAACACCTTACAGGAACAGTCAGCTTGCACACGCTTCGAGAAATGTTGTGCCTGGCAGTGGAACGGATATGGAAATTCCCCGACTTCAATAAAACTGATGCGATGATTAGAATAGAATAGAAAGTACTGATGATGTATATTTATATTCAGAATACCTTTCATGTAGTATTATTGTATCAACTATATTGATTGATTACTATATTTTTGACTATTATATAGTATCAAATATCAACTATGATACAGTAATAAGAGTGACCAGTCTTTTTACGCCAACGCTCCCCATTTCGTGTCACATAATACAGTAAATACCCTGTCAGTGCAACCTGTCCTCATAACATAATTGATTCTTGTTTGGTTAGCGCAAAATCTTGGCCAGAATTTGGTTCAACATGATGCCAAATTATTTTCTTCCTGCAGGGTTGATTTTGAAAACTCTGAAACTATTTTTACAACCTCTTCCCCCTCCTTCCCCCCCCCCCCCCCCACCTCCAGCTGGCATGTCAAGAGGACCACTTTCTTTACAAATGGCATTCATACAGTTAAACGGTAGCGAGTAGGTTACGTTCTTAAAGGGAAAGAAAGAGGAGTCTATAACTAGCGGTTTTAGTCTTCATTTTCTGTGAATTATTCTTCTATAAGGCTCTTTTACAAGGGCCATCAGCGGGTTTCAACTTATAGTGATATTTCTTGACAACGCAGAGGTTGAGAGATGAGTAGATGATAGAACTACATCAGCAGGTGCAAGTATCACTTATAAGGAGAGTAAGGAATGTGTCAGAAATCATGTATATTGTCATGTAAATTATCATTCTTAAAGAAACATTGACACATTTCATCTCTCCTCCAGTCTAAGTCTATTTAATATCTGCTTCCAGTCGGTCTGTTTAATTTTCTGGCTGTCCTCAAGTCCAGTATGTCTATTTATCTATGTCCCCAGGCTACGTCTGTCTGCTTTTCTATCTGTTCTCCATCCAGTCAATCTATTTCTCTATTTGCCCTCCAGTCAATCTGTATATTTCTCTATCTCTCCCCTCCCCACCCCCCAGTCAGCATTTCTAATGAACTATCTGTTCTTCAGTCAGTCTATTGCTCTATGTCCTAGAGCCAGTGTTTCTAATTAACTATCTGTTCTTCAGTCAGTCTATTTCTCTATGTCCTAGAGCCAGTGTTTCTAATGAACTATCTGTTCTTCAGTCAGTCTATTGCTCTATGTCCTAGAGCCAGTGTTTCTAATGAACTATCTGTTCTTCAGTCAGTCTATTGCTCTATGTCCTAGAGCCAGTGTTTCTAATTAACTATCTGTTCCTCAGTCAGTCTATTTCTCTATGTCCTAGAGCCAGTGTTTCTAATGAACTATCTGTTCTTCAGTCAGTCTATTGCTCTATGTCCTAGAGCCTGTGTTTCTAATGAACTATCTGTTCTTCAGTCAGTCTATTGCTCTATGTCCTAGAGCCAGTGTTTCTAATTAACTATCTGTTCTTCAGTCAGTCTATTTCTCTATGTCCTAGAGCCAGTGTTTCTAATTAACTATCTGTTCTTCAGTCAGTCTATTGCTCTATGTCCTAGAGCCAGTGTTTCTAATTAACTATCTGTTCTTCAGTCAGTCTATTGCTCTATGTCCTAGAGCCAGTGTTTCTAATTAATTATCTGTTCTTCAGTCAGTCTATTTCTCTATGTCCTAGAGCCAGTGTTTCTAATTAACTATCTGTTCTTCAGTCAGTCTATTGCTCTATGTCCTAGAGCCAGTGTTTCTAATGAACTATCTCTTCTTCAGTCAGTCTATTGCTCTATGTCCTAGAGCCAGTGTTTCTAATTAACTATCTGTTCTTCAGTCAGTCTATTGCTTTATGTCCTAGAGCCAGTGTTTCTAATGAACTATCTGTTCATCAGTCAGTCTATTTCTCTATGTCCTAGAGCCAGTGTTTCTAATGAACTATCTGTTCTTCAGTCAGTCTATTGCTCTATGTCCTAGAGCCTGTGTTTCTAATGAACTATCTGTTCTTCAGTCAGTCTATTGCTCTATGTCCTAGAGCCAGTGTTTCTAATTAACTATCTGTTCTTCAGTCAGTCTATTGCTCTATGTCCTAGAGCCAGTGTTTCTAATGAACTATCTGTTCTTATGTCAGTCTATTTCTCTATGTCCTAGAGCCAGTGTTTCTAATTAACTATCTGTTCTTCCGTCAGTCTATTGCTCTATGTCCTAGAGCCAGTGTTTCTAATGAACTATCTGTTCTTCCGTCAGTCTATTGCTCTATGTCCTAGAGCCAGTGTTTCTAATGAACTATCTGTTCTTCAGTCAGTCTATTGCTCTATGTCCTAGAGCCAGTGTTTCTAATGAACTATCTGTTCTTCAGTCAGTCTATTGCTCTATGTCCTAGAGCCAGTGTTTCTAATTAACTATCTGTTCTTCAGTCAGTCTATTGCTCTATGTCCTAGAGCCAGTGTTTCTAATGAACTATCTGTTCTTCAGTCAGTCTATTGCTCTATGTCCTAGAGCCAGTGTTTCTAATGAACTATCTTTTCTTCAGTCAGTCTATTGCTCTATGTCCTAGAGCCAGTGTTTCTAATGAACTATCTGTTCTTCAGTCAGTCTATTGCTCTATGTCCTAGAGCCAGTGTTTCTAATGAACTATCTGTTCTTCAGTCAGTCTATTGCTCTATGTCCTAGAGCCAGTGTTTCTAATGAACTATCTGCTCTTCAGTCAGTCTATTGCTCTATGTCCTAGAGCCAGTGTTTCTAATGAACTATCTGCTCTTCAGTCAGTCTATTGCTCTATGTCCTAGAGCCAGTGTTTCTAATGAACTATCTGCTCTTCAGTCAGTCTATTGCTCTATGTCCTAGAGCCAGTGTTTCTAATGAACTATCTGCTCTTCAGTCAGTCTATTGCTCTATGTCCTAGAGCCAGTGTTTCTAATGAACTATCTGTTCTTCAGTCAGTCTATTGCTCTATGTCCTAGAGCCAGTGTTTCTAATGAACTATCTGCTCTTCAGTCAGTCTATTGCTCTATGTCCTAGAGCCAGTGTTTCTAATGAACTATCTGCTCTTCCGTCAGTCTATTGCTCTATGTCCTAGAGCCAGTGTTTCTAATGAACTATCTGTTCTTCAGTCAGTCTATTGCTCTATGTCCTAGAGCCAGTGTTTCTAATGAACTATCTGTTCTTCAGTCAGTCTATTGCTCTTCGTCCACCAACCTCAGTCTTCCTATTTTTCTATCTGTGCTCCAGTCAGTCTGTTTATTTAGCTTTATCCTTCAGTTTTAGTCTGTGTATTAATCTATCTATTCTCCAGTCTGTCTGTCTAAATCTCCATCTGCCCTCTAGTCAATCTGTCTATTTCTCTATGTCTCCAGTCAGTCTGTCTAATTCACTCTCCGTTGTTCAGTCAGTGTGCCTACTTTTCTACCTATTCTTCAGTCAGTCTGTCTATTTCTCTATGTCCTCCATTCAGTCGGCATATTTCTCTATCTGTTCTTCAGTAATTCTTTCAATCATTCTTTTTCTCCACTGCTCTTTACTATGTGTATGCTTGTATAATAACACTTGTACCAAAACACCCCTTTACCCACATTTACAAGACAATAGTTGGATGATCTGTGATTATGATGATAGTAACCTAACATAAGATAACATGACATCACAATGTGAAAAGAAATAGAGAAAACGGAAAGAGAACTTTAAATGTAAACATTGATAATTGATCAAAACACAAATAAGCAATCCAACCAATCAGAACACAGCTATCACGTGTCTCATTATATTCTAAATACATCAACTACTTAAAAAGTCGGACTTTTTCCCAGAAAGTGTAAGAATTAGAGCGACAGTTAAAACAACAAAACAGATATTGTTTATTTCTTTAAGACACAGGAGTTTTCCTGATACTAAACAAGCGCGAATATTCTTTTTCATTCGCAAAAGTTACAATTTCGACATTTAATACAATCGCGTCGACATGTCGTGTGTAAAAAAAAATCTTATTTCTGCACTGCATGTGTAAAAGGGAAAAAAAAATTGAGTAAAAGTGGCCTCCAGTTTCTGGACTCTTCTATTTATGTTGTCTGCCATGGCGATTTCTCGTTTATTAAATTTCTCTAAAGTTTTCGTAAATTTTTGGATAGTTTTTTTTCTTCTTCTTTTCTTTCTCTTCTTATTTCTGCTTCGTCTTCATCCTCCTCACCATCACCTTCTTCTTCTTCTTTTAACTCCCTATGCAGTAAATTTTTTATCCTCCCATATTATATCTTCCCATATTATATCTTCCCATATTATATCTTCCCATATTATATCTTCCCAGCCCTTTCTCTGACTTCTTCTCCTTCTCGATCCTTTCACAGTCATTTCAGAATAGTCTTTACTCGTTCACATATATAAACAATATATTTCCATACTTCAAATGTAAACTGTAAGCTCTCAAATAAGAGGCATATTATTATAAGCATTACATATATAATTTTGTTAAATATTTATTTCATTACAGAAAAATATGAGGGAGGAAAAATCACAAACATCCTGACGCGATCACTTCGCAAATCAAACTTCAAGACAACGTCCTTCTCAATGAGCAGATATATACGTAACACTTCCATGTCCTCATTACGACAGATGCTTCACGGCTTTTATTGGTCTCATCGGCTATCCCATAACCCACTCTAGCAATAAAAGATAACAACAAAGTCGTTGCCGACACCATAGACGAGCAACCAACCAAAATATAGCAAATAACATTTAAACCACAAATAAAAATCTCCCAAAGGCTCAACTGAATATCCTCACATCTGTCAACCGTGCTGCATTGTTTCTATCGTATCAGAGTTAGCGATTCATTGTTTATCTCATATTTCAGCTTAAGTTCACATTTGTCTGCAACATGTCAGATTTGCGTGCAATTTAATAACTCAATCTTAAAAGTTAACATTATTCAAACGTGTATAATGTTAACAACATATGCCGCTATATCATATGTGTATTAGTTAACATTGTTGTTCGGCCGTTGACATTGTTTATTTTTAAATCTTATTTCAATAAATAATTATTATGCGTCAAATATAATCTGAGTTTGAAAAAAGATTAAAATGTAAACATTTACAGATGGAACATAATGTATGAGACTGAGAGAGGAGCGAAAGATGACAATATGTACAGCTCTTGATCTCCGGCAACGTGGATGTAAAAGGTGATCATGAAGCAGAAGAAATAATCCTTCCGTTATATTCAAATGGTAGCAAGAATGAATAGCAAAATGTTATATCTTCTCAACATTCCTCAATGATGCTGGAATATGGACATTAGACAAGCAAACAAAACAAACAATTGAAGCCTTTGAAATGTGGATTTATAGAAGAATAGGTAGAATTGGATGGAAGGAAAAGAAAACAAACGATGAAGTCTTAAAACAACTAAAAATGAAAAGAGAACTACTAAGCACAATTCAAACAAGACAAATGCGATTTTGGGGCCATGTTAAAAGACACAACAGCTTATTATAAGTAATCCTGATGGGGAAAATACAATGTAAAAGAGGCAGAGGCAGACCAAGACTAACATGGACGAGTAACATAAAAAAATGGACAAATCAGCCTATGACAATCTGCACTTTCAAAGCAAGAGACAGAGCAGAATGGCGCTCCATGGTAGCCAACCTTCGTTGCGGAGACGGCACTCGATGATGATGAAACAAGACAAATGATATTTCTGGGTATGTTAAAAGACACAACAGCCTACTAAAAGTAATATTGGAAGGGAAAATACAAGATAAAGAGATTGAGACAGAATAAGACTAACTTCGGCGAGTAACATCAAAGAATGGACAAGTCAGTCTATGACAACCTGCACTATCAAAGCAAGAGACAGAGCGGAATGGGGCTCCATGGTAGTCAACCTTCAATGCGGAGACGGCACTCAATGATGATGATGATAATGTCAAGAGAGTTCCAATGAACCAACTTCCTACTTGTGCTAGCAGTGTCAAGCGTGGACACTTTCGATAGTGTAAACTGATCGCTACACAAGTGCGATGACTGAGAAAAGCTGCAGGTGTGTCATTAAGACACCGAAACGACAAATTTAGGGAAAGTTGAAGCATTAAGTCGATCTTGCAATACAACGGCAACAGCAACAAAGACAACAGCAACAAAGACAACAGCAACAAAGACAACAGCAACAAAGACAACAGCAACAAAGACAACAGCCAACAGCAACAAAGACAACAGCAACAAAGACAACAGCAACAAAGACAACAGCAACAAAGACAAGAACTAAAATGGTTTGCCAACATCTAAACCATCATCATCATCAAGTACCAGGCCTACTGGCATAGGTGATCATGTCTCTCCACAACTTTCGATCTCGACAGTTCTTTATCATTTCTGTTGTTGACCTTCTGCCAAGCCATTCTCTTAAGCTGTCTGGTATTTTCTCTCTTTGTTTCCCTCTAGCTCTTCGTCCCTCAATTTTTCCAGTCGTTACAATACATCCAGTTGTTCTCTTCTCATTAAATGGCCAAAAAATGATGATTGCTTCTTCCTAACGTTGGAAATTAGCTCTCTTTTTGCTTTGACCTCTTTCAGAACATTTTCGTTATTCTTCTTAGCTGTCCATGGTATTCTCAATATTCTTCTGTAAACAGTACAACCTGTGGCTGCCCTGCTGCCTTGCAGGTAGGCTCGGGAGAGTAAATGGCTAAGGGAGGGTACCCCGAAGTAAAACAACCCCACTGCCTTGTGGGTGAGACTTTTTAGTCAAAGGCTAGCGGAGCCAACCGTAAACAAACCGACGGAAGGCAATAGAAAACCACAGTCGTAACTTCTTTGTACAATCATGAATCGCCACAACATCCTAACAGTGTCTGCAGATAACTTACCATTCGGTCATCATCATCATCATCAAGTATCATCATCAAGTATCATCATCAAATAATACAAAATCGGTCCAGATTCAGTTCATACATCAAGTTAATATGAGGAGATAGACCGTGAGGAACACTAAGACAGAGATAGCGGCATGATGTTAAAATAAAGGTGCGTCAACACAAGATGACACTGAAGAAGCCACAAGTCAAGCCAGAGCAAGAATCGTCAAGTCGGCACCGGAGACGTTTTTCATTTTCTGAAATGCTGTATTGGCCTGTGCTATTCTGATTTTTTTTTTTTATTTCTGTGGTTCCTCTTCCGTCTGATGTTATTATTGTGCTCAAGTAATTGATGTCATGCACTTGTTTCAACTTTGTCTTGTTTATTGTTATGCTGCCTGATGGTGATGATTGTTTCTTCGATATAATCATTAATTCTATTTTCTTACTATTCAAACTGAGACCGTTCTTATTGTTTTCTTTTATTATTATGTCCATCATTTCTTGTAGTTCATTCTCTGTCTTTGCTATTAAGATCGTGTCATCAGCATATCGCAAATTATGTATGTTGTGACCGTTGACTTCAATTCCTTTTTTGTCTACTATTGATCTCATAATTTTTCGATGTAAAGTGAAAACAAATCCAGCGACAGAACACAGCCTTATCTGAGATATATATATATATATATATAACAACAGATAAAATGGTTTGGCCACGTGACAAGGCTGAAAGATCAAAACACAACACATCGAGCCTACAATAAACGTTGCGAGAACACAAAACCCGAAGACCGACCATGAAAAAGATGGAGTGGCGGTTTATTCCAAACACTAGGAAACAACAGTAGCAGAGGCGAACAGAAGAGCAAATTATATCTCTCCTTGACCACCGAAAGGCAAATGAGGAAGCAAAGAAGTGTGTGTGTGGTGTGTGTGTGTGTGGTGTGTGTGTGTGTGTGTGTGGTGTGTGGGTGTGGATAGGATGGTGGTTTACCTTTCAACTATATTGTGGAGTGCCTACAATACAACTCTGCTGTTGAAGAAATTGTACATTTAAGTCATAGGATGTCTCTTGACATGTAATACCGTAGAGATGTCACGAATTCAATGTCATGCTTTAGGAGATTCCTGTCATCATCATTTAAATTTCACTGAACTAATTAAGAGGAGGGTGATGAGAAGGCCAGAGCTCTTCTTTGCGGACATAATCAAACATTTATTCTTTTTGTTTGTTAATTGCCATTGTTGTTGCATGTTTGTAGTATACTTGAAAGAGAGATAAAGCAACATAATGGCTAACAACTGATGAACAGAGAAGGCTCTTGCAGTAATCACCGGGAGAAGCTGCCAGATTTGAGCTGGCTAACGGCTTCATTTTTTGACCATGTAATGAGAATAGAACAACTGGAATATATTGTATCAACTGGAAAAATTGAGGGACGAAGAGATAGAGGCAAGCAATGAGAAAAAAATAACAGACAGCTTAAGAGAATGGCTTGGCAGAAGGTCAACAACAGAAATGATAAATAGCTGCCGAGATCGAAAGTTGTGGAGAGACATGATCACCTACGCCACTAGCCCGGTACTTGATGATGATGATGATGAACGGCTTCTACGAGCTTATATAACTTCCAACGTCTAGAGATGTAGTCAGAAGATAGACCAGCTTGTCACTAAAATCATTATGTGGTACTTCTACCAAGTTAACGATAAAAACAAAAAGAAGAAAAAGTAAAGAAGATGATGATAATAATACTGATGATAGGTAAGAAGAAGAAACCGAGTGAAGAAGAAACAGTATTCAAGGTTGCACACAATATCATTTAACAATTATCAACACAAATCTTGTTATGTGGGCCTCGGTAGTGTGCTGGTCTTTGAGGAAGAGGAGGAAAGAAAAGCAATACGCATCCCTAACAGAAATGGAATTAAAATACCACGGCAGTAATTTATTAAAATGTCAAACTCACGACCATTTTGGAAAAAGAAAAAAAAACAACATACTTTTGTAAAAATATAGAACAATAAAACTTTGTAAATACTTTTAATAAAAAGTAACCTTTTATTGTTTAATGCAAAAGTGTGTTTTGTTGTAGAAGTGGTATGTTTATTGTCACACATCTTTATGTTGCAAATGTGGCGATAGTGCTGCAAAACACAACCCCGAACTTGGGAGACCCACACAATTCTTGGAAATATCAGTTTTCGGTGAAAAAACAAACATTTGACCTCCATGAAAACAATTGTTATTTTCTGAACATTCAACCGAATTGTTGAAATAAAATGATGCAAGTAGACCAGGTCTGATATAAATAGAACATTTACTTGGCGCTGCATTATCTTTATAATGACATAAATAGATTATAAAATTATATAAATGTTATATTTGTGTTTATATAGATAATGTAGCTGCTTTTACAAGGATTGTTCAATCGTGATATTAATTGTATAGAATAAGTGTTGTGTTGTGAACAAGTAGTTTGGTATAATTTAGATAACTTAGAGCTTATGATATAATCTGGCATTGTATGTGATAGATATATGAGATGTTTTTGTGTAATAATTAGTGTATTTGCTACGCTGTCTTGTATGTTATGATAAACATGCTACAGCTTGATATATAGATATATATATATTAGTTCAAAGTACGCCTTGGCATGTTTCTGTTATTATACAAAGTAATTCATTTCTTATATTTCTTCTATGTTTTAATTTGTACTGTTGTTCCAACTTGGAAAGAAATCTACGGGTTCAGGTCTAGTCTAAACAAATTACAACTTAGGGCCTCACGATCCGAAGGGGCGTACAATTTGCTTTTTTTGTAATCTATGATAGGGACCATCTGGTATCAAGGGAGCCTCAAAGTTGTATCTAGTCTAGGACATCACAACTCTTAACTCCGGCCCTGCAAAAGGTGACCAGAATGTGAAAGCAAGCTCTTATCATATCCATTCATATAGTGTTTCACAAAAACCATACACAAAAAATATTGATTAACTATATGTATACATCGTCGATCTGTGGAGGAGAATCATGGACAGTAGACAAACAAATAAAAAGACAATTAGAGGCCACAGAGATAGGATATTTCAGAGAATGTTGAAAGTTCCCCGAACAGCTAAAATGTAGCAACGAGGACACTCTCAAAGAGACCAACACAACTCAAATGTAGCAACGAGGACACTCTCAAAGAGACCAACACAACTCAAATGTAGCAACGAGGACACTCTCAAAGAGACCAACACAACTCAAATGTAGCAACGAGGACACTCTCAAAGAGACCAACACAACTCAAATGTAGCAACGAGGACACTCTCAAAGAGACCAACACAACTCAAATGTAGCAACGAGGACACTCTCAAAGAGACCAACACAACTCAAATGTAGCAACGAGGACACTCTCAAAGAGACCAACACAACTCAAATGTAGCAACGAGGACACTCTCAAAGAGACCAACACAACTCAAATGTAGCAACGAGGACACTCTCAAAGAGACCAACACAACTCAAATGTAGCAACGAGGACACTCTCAAAGAGACCAACACAACTCAAATGTAGCAACGAGGACACTCTCAAAGAGACCAACACAACTCAAATGTAGCAACGAGGACACTCTCAAAGAGACCAACACAACTCAAATGTAGCAACGAGGACACTCTCAAAGAGACCAACACAACTCAAATGTAGCAACGAGGACACTCTCAAAGAGACCAACACAACTCAAATGTAGCAACGAGGACACTCTCAAAGAGACCAACACAACTCAAATGTAGCAACGAGGACACTCTCAAAGAGACCAACACAACTCAAATGTAGCAACGAGGACACTCTCAAAGAGACCAACACAACTCAAATGTAGCAACGAGGACACTCTCAAAGAGACCAACACAACTCAAATGTAGCAACGAGGACACACTCAAAGAGACCAACACAACTCAAATGTAGCAACGAGGACACTCTCAAAGAGACCAACACAACTCAAATGTAGCAACGAGGACACTCAAAGAGACCAACACAACTCAAATGTAGCAACGAGGACACTCTCAAAGAGACCAACACAACTCAAATGTAGCAACGAGGACACTCTCAAAGAGACCAACACAACTCAAATGTAGCAACGAGGACACTCTCAAAGAGACCAACACAACTCAAATGTAGCAACGAGGACACTCTCAAAGAGACCAACACAACTCAAATGTAGCAACGAGGACACTCAAAGAGACCAACACAACTCAAATGTAGCAACGAGGACACTCTCAAAGAGACCAACACAACTCAAATGTAGCAACGAGGACACTCTCAAAGAGACCAACACAACTCAAATGTAGCAACGAGGACACTCTCAAAGAGACCAACACAACTCAAATGTAGCAACGAGGACACTCTCAAAGAGACCAACACAACTCAAATGTAGCAACGAGGACACTCTCAAAGAGACCAACACAACTCAAATGTAGCAACGAGGACACTCTCAAAGAGACCAACACAACTCAAATGTAGCAACGAGGACACTCTCAAAGAGACCAACACAACTCAAATGTAGCAACGAGGACACTCTCAAAGAGACCAACACAACTCAAATGTAGCAACGAGGACACTCTCAAAGAGACCAACACAACTCAAATGTAGCAACGAGGACACTCTCAAAGAGACCAACACAACTCAAATGTAGCAACGAGGACACTCTCAAAGAGACCAACACAACTCAAATGTAGCAACGAGGACACTCAAAGAGACCAACACAACTCAAATGTAGCAACGAGGACACTCTCAAAGAGACCAACACAACTCAAATGTAGCAACGAGGACACTCTCAAAGAGACCAACACAACTCAAAATGTAGCAACGAGGACACTCTCAAAGAGACCAACACAACTCAAATGTAGCAACGAGGACACTCTCAAAGAGACCAACACAACTCAAATGTAGCAACGAGGACACTCTCAAAGAGACCAACACAACTCAAATGTAGCAACGAGGACACTCTCAAAGAGACCAACACAACTCAAATGTAGCAACGAGGACACTCAAAGAGACCAACACAACTCAAATGTAGCAACGAGGACACTCTCAAAGAGACCAACACAACTCAAATGTAGCAACGAGGACACTCTCAAAGAGACCAACACAACTCAAATGTAGCAACGAGGACACTCTCAAAGAGACCAACACAACTCAAATGTAGCAACGAGGACACTCTCAAAGAGACCAACACAACTCAAATGTAGCAACGAGGACACTCTCAAAGAGACCAACACAACTCAAATGTAGCAACGAGGACACTCTCAAAGAGACCAACACAACTCAAATGTAGCAACGAGGACACTCTCAAAGAGACCAACACAACTCAAATGTAGCAACGAGGACACTCTCAAAGAGACCAACACAACTCAAATGTAGCAACGAGGACACTCTCAAAGAGACCAACACAACTCAAATGTAGCAACGAGGACACTCTCAAAGAGACCAACACAACTCAAATGTAGCAACGAGGACACTCTCAAAGAGACCAACACAACTCAAATGTAGCAACGAGGACACTCTCAAAGAGACCAACACAACTCAAATGTAGCAACGAGGACACTCTCAAAGAGACCAACACAACTCAAATGTAGCAACGAGGACACTCTCAAAGAGACCAACACAACTCAAATGTAGCAACGAGGACACTCTCAAAGAGACCAACACAACTCAAATGTAGCAACGAGGACACTCTCAAAGAGACCAACACAACTCAAATGTAGCAACGAGGACACTCTCAAAGAGACCAACACAACTCAAATGTAGCAACGAGGACACTCTCAAAGAGACCAACACAACTCAAATGTAGCAACGAGGACACTCTCAAAGAGACCAACACAACTCAAATGTAGCAACGAGGACACTCTCAAAGAGACCAACACAACTCAAATGTAGCAACGAGGACACTCTCAAAGAGACCAACACAACTCAAATGTAGCAACGAGGACACTCTCAAAGAGACCAACACAACTCAAATGTAGCAACGAGGACACTCTCAAAGAGACCAACACAACTCAAATGTAGCAACGAGGACACTCTCAAAGAGACCAACACAACTCAAATGTAGCAACGAGGACACTCTCAAAGAGACCAACACAACTCAAATGTAGCAACGAGGACACTCTCAAAGAGACCAACACAACTCAAATGTAGCAACGAGGACACTCAAAGAGACCAACACAACTCAAATGTAGCAACGAGGACACTCTCAAAGAGACCAACACAACTCAAATGTAGCAACGAGGACACTCTCAAAGAGACCAACACAACTCAAATGTAGCAACGAGGACACTCTCAAAGAGACCAACACAACTCAAATGTAGCAACGAGGACACTCTCAAAGAGACAACACAACTCAAATGTAGCAACGAGGACACTCTCAAAGAGACCAACACAACTCAAATGTAGCAACGAGGACACTCTCAAAGAGACCAACACAACTCAAATGTAGCAACGAGGACACTCAAAGAGACCAACACAACTCAAATGTAGCAACGAGGACACTCTCAAAGAGACCAACACAACTCAAATGTAGCAACGAGGACACTCTCAAAGAGACCAACACAACTCAAATGTAGCAACGAGGACACTCTCAAAGAGACCAACACAACTCAAATGTAGCAACGAGGACACTCTCAAAGAGACCAACACAACTCAAATGTAGCAACGAGGACACTCTCAAAGAGACCAACACAACTCAAATGTAGCAACGAGGACACTCTCAAAGAGACCAACACAACTCAAATGTAGCAACGAGGACACTCTCAAAGAGACCAACACAACTCAAATGTAGCAACGAGGACACTCTCAAAGAGACCAACACAACTCAAATGTAGCAACGAGGACACTCTCAAAGAGACCAACACAACTCAAATGTAGCAACGAGGACACTCTCAAAGAGACCAACACAACTCAAATGTAGCAACGAGGACACTCTCAAAGAGACCAACACAACTCAAATGTAGCAACGAGGACACTCTCAAAGAGACCAACACAACTCAAATGTAGCAACGAGGACACTCTCAAAGAGACCAACACAACTCAAATGTAGCAACGAGGACACTCTCAAAGAGACCAACACAACTCAAATGTAGCAACGAGGACACTCTCAAAGAGACCAACACAACTCAAATGTAGCAACGAGGACACTCTCAAAGAGACCAACACAACTCAAATGTAGCAACGAGGACACTCTCAAAGAGACCAACACAACTCAAATGTAGCAACGAGGACACTCTCAAAGAGACCAACACAACTCAAATGTAGCAACGAGGACACTCTCAAAGAGACCAACACAACTCAAATGTAGCAACGAGGACACTCTCAAAGAGACCAACACAACTCAAATGTAGCAACGAGGACACTCTCAAAGAGACCAACACAACTCAAATGTAGCAACGAGGACACTCTCAAAGAGACCAACACAACTCAAATGTAGCAACGAGGACACTCTCAAAGAGACCAACACAACTCAAATGTAGCAACGAGGACACTCTCAAAGAGACCAACACAACTCAAATGTAGCAACGAGGACACTCTCAAAGAGACCAACACAACTCAAATGTAGCAACGAGGACACTCTCAAAGAGACCAACACAACTCAAATGTAGCAACGAGGACACTCTCAAAGAGACCAACACAACTCAAATGTAGCAACGAGGACACTCTCAAAGAGACCAACACAACTCAAATGTAGCAACGAGGACACTCTCAAAGAGACCAACACAACTCAAATGTAGCAACGAGGACACTCTCAAAGAGACCAACACAACTCAAATGTAGCAACGAGGACACTCTCAAAGAGACCAACACAACTCAAATGTAGCAACGAGGACACTCTCAAAGAGACCAACACAACTCAAATGTAGCAACGAGGACACTCTCAAAGAGACCAACACAACTCAAATGTAGCAACGAGGACACTCTCAAAGAGACCAACACAACTCAAATGTAGCAACGAGGACACTCTCAAAGAGACCAACACAACTCAAATGTAGCAACGAGGACACTCTCAAAGAGACCAACACAACTCAAATGTAGCAACGAGGACACTCTCAAAGAGACCAACACAACTCAAATGTAGCAACGAGGACACTCTCAAAGAGACCAACACAACTCAAATGTAGCAACGAGGACACTCTCAAAGAGACCAACACAACTCAAATGTAGCAACGAGGACACTCTCAAAGAGACCAACACAACTCAAATGTAGCAACGAGGACACTCTCAAAGAGACCAACACAACTCAAATGTAGCAACGAGGACACTCTCAAAGAGACCAACACAACTCAAATGTAGCAACGAGGACACTCAAAGAGACCAACACAACTCAAATGTAGCAACGAGGACACTCAAAGAGACCAACACAACTCAAATGTAGCAACGAGGACACTCAAAGAGACCAACACAACTCAAATGTAGCAACGAGGACACTCAAAGAGACCAACACAACTCAAATGTAGCAACGAGGACACTCAAAGAGACCAACACAACTCAAATGTAGCAACGAGGACACTCTCAAAGAGACCAACACAACTCAAATGTAGCAACGAGGACACTCAAAGAGACCAACACAACTCAAATGTAGCAACGAGGACACTCTCAAAGAGACCAACACAACTCAAATGTAGCAACGAGGACACTCTCAAAGAGACCAACACAACTCAAATGTAGCAACGAGGACACTCAAAGAGACCAACACAACTCAAATGTAGCAACGAGGACACTCTCAAAGAGACCAACACAACTCAAATGTAGCAACGAGGACACTCTCAAAGAGACCAACACAACTCAAATGTAGCAACGAGGACACTCAAAGAGACCAACACAACTCAAATGTAGCAACGAGGACACTCTCAAAGAGACCAACACAACTCAAATGTAGCAACGAGGACACTCTCAAAGAGACCAACACAACTCAAATGTAGCAACGAGGACACTCTCAAAGAGACCAACACAACTCAAATGTAGCAACGAGGACACTCTCAAAGAGACCAACACAACTCAAATGTAGCAACGAGGACACTCTCAAAGAGACCAACACAACTCAAATGTAGCAACGAGGACACTCTCAAAGAGACCAACACAACTCAAATGTAGCAACGAGGACACTCTCAAAGAGACCAACACAACTCAAATGTAGCAACGAGGACACTCTCAAAGAGACCAACACAACTCAAATGTAGCAACGAGGACACTCTCAAAGAGACCAACACAACTCAAATGTAGCAACGAGGACACACTCAAAGAGACCAACACAACTCAAATGTAGCAACGAGGACACTCTCAAAGAGACCAACACAACTCAAATGTAGCAACGAGGACACTCTCAAAGAGACCAACACAACTCAAATGTAGCAACGAGGACACTCTCAAAGAGACCAACACAACTCAAATGTAGCAACGAGGACACTCTCAAAGAGACCAACACAACTCAAATGTAGCAACGAGGACACTCTCAAAGAGACCAACACAACTCAAATGTAGCAACGAGGACACTCTCAAAGAGACCAACACAACTCAAATGTAGCAACGAGGACACTCTCAAAGAGACCAACACAACTCAAATGTAGCAACGAGGACACTCTCAAAGAGACCAACACAACTCAAATGTAGCAACGAGGACACTCTCAAAGAGACCAACACAACTCAAATGTAGCAACGAGGACACACTCCAAAAAGAACCAAAGAGACCAACACAACTCAAATGTAGCAACGAGGACACTCTCAAAGAGACCAACACAACTCAAATGTAGCAACGAGGACACTCTCAAAGAGACCAACACAACTCAAATGTAGCAACGAGGACACTCTCAAAGAGACCAACACAACTCAAATGTAGCAACGAGGACACTCTCAAAGAGACCAACACAACTCAAATGTAGCAACGAGGACCTCTCAAAGAGACCAACACAACTCAAATGTAGCAACGAGGACACTCTCAAAGAGACCAACACAACTCAAATGTAGCAACGAGGACACTCTCAAAGAGACCAACACAACTCAAATGTAGCAACGAGGACACTCTCAAAGAGACCAACACAACTCAAATGTAGCAACGAGGACACTCTCAAAGAGACCAACACAACTCAAATGTAGCAACGAGGACACTCTCAAAGAGACAAACACAACTCAAATGTAGCAACGAGGACACTCTCAAAGAGACCAACACAACTCAAATGTAGCAACGAGGACACTCTCAAAGAGACCAACACAACTCAAATGTAGCAACGAGGACACTCTCAAAGAGACAAACACAACTCAAATGTAGCAACGAGGACACTCTCAAAGAGACCAACACAACTCAAATGTAGCAACGAGGACACTCTCAAAGAGACCAACACAACTCAAATGTAGCAACGAGGACACTCTCAAAGAGACCAACACAACTCAAATGTAGCAACGAGGACACTCTCAAAGAGACCAACACAACTCAAATGTAGCAACGAGGACACTCTCAAAGAGACCAACACAACTCAAATGTAGCAACGAGGACACTCTCAAAGAGACCAACACAACTCAAATGTAGCAACGAGGACACTCTCAAAGAGACCAACACAACTCAAATGTAGCAACGAGGACACTCTCAAAGAGACCAACACAACTCAAATGTAGCAACGAGGACACTCTCAAAGAGACCAACACAACTCAAATGTAGCAACGAGGACACTCTCAAAGAGACCAACACAACTCAAATGTAGCAACGAGGACACTCTCAAAGAGACCAACACAACTCAAATGTAGCAACGAGGACACTCTCAAAGAGACCAACACAACTCAAATGTAGCAACGAGGACACTCTCAAAGAGACCAACACAACTCAAATGTAGCAACGAGGACACTCTCAAAGAGACCAACACAACTCAAATGTAGCAACGAGGACACTCAAAAGAGACCAACACAACTCAAATGTAGCAACGAGGACACTCTCAAAGAGACCAACACAACTCAAATGTAGCAACGAGGACACTCTCAAAGAGACCAACACAACTCAAATGTAGCAACGAGGACACTCTCAAAGAGACCAACACAACTCAAATGTAGCAACGAGGACACTCTCAAAGAGACCAACACAACTCAAATGTAGCAACGAGGACACTCAAAGAGACCAACACAACTCAAATGTAGCAACGAGGACACTCTCAAAGAGACCAACACAACTCAAATGTAGCAACGAGGACACTCAAAGAGACCAACACAACTCAATGTAGCAACGAGGACACTCTCAAAGAGACCAACACAACTCAAATGTAGCAACGAGGACACTCTCAAAGAGACCAACACAACTCAAATGTAGCAACGAGGACACTCTCAAAGAGACCAACACAACTCAAATGTAGCAACGAGGACACTCTCAAAGAGACCAACACAACTCAAATGTAGCAACGAGGACACTCTCAAAGAGACCAACACAACTCAAATGTAGCAACGAGGACACTCTCAAAGAGACCAACACAACTCAAATGTAGCAACGAGGACACTCTCAAAGAGACCAACACAACTCAAATGTAGCAACGAGGACACTCTCAAAGAGACCAACACAACTCAAATGTAGCAACGAGGACACTCTCAAAGAGACCAACACAACTCAAATGTAGCAACGAGGACACTCTCAAAGAGACCAACACAACTCAAATGTAGCAACGAGGACACTCTCAAAGAGACCAACACAACTCAAATGTAGCAACGAGGACACTCTCAAAGAGACCAACACAACTCAAATGTAGCAACGAGGACACTCTCAAAGAGACCAACACAACTCAAATGTAGCAACGAGGACACTCTCAAGAGACCAACACAACTCAAATGTAGCAACGAGGACACTCTCAAAGACCCAACACAACTCAAATGTAGCAACGAGGACACTCTCAAAGAGACCAACACAACTCAAATGTAGCAACGAGGACACTCTCAAAGAGACCAACACAACTCAAATGTAGCAACGAGGACACTCTCAAAGAGACCAACACAACTCAAATGTAGCAACGAGGACACTCTCAAAGAGACCAACACAACTCAAATGTAGCAACGAGGACACTCTCAAAGAGACCAACACAACTCAAATGTAGCAACGAGGACACTCTCAAAGAGACCAACACAACTCAAATGTAGCAACGAGGACACTCTCAAAGAGACCAACACAACTCAAATGTAGCAACGAGGACACTCTCAAAGAGACCAACACAACTCAAATGTAGCAACGAGGACACTCTCAAAGAGACCAACACACTCAAATGTAGCAACGAGGACACTCTCAAAGAGACCAACACAACTCAAATGTAGCAACGAGGACACTCTCAAAGAGACCAACACAACTCAAATGTAGCAACGAGGACACTCTCAAAGAGACCAACACAACTCAAATGTAGCAACGAGGACACTCTCAAAGAGACCAACACAACTCAAATGTAGCAACGAGGACACTCTCAAAGAGACCAACACAACTCAAATGTAGCAACGAGGACACTCTCAAAGAGACCAACACAACTCAAATGTAGCAACGAGGACACTCTCAAAGAGACCAACACAACTCAAATGTAGCAACGAGGACACTCTCAAAGAGACCAACACAACTCAAATGTAGCAACGAGGACACTCTCAAAGAGACCAACACAACTCAAATGTAGCAACGAGGACACTCTCAAAGAGACCAACACAACTCAAATGTAGCAACGAGGACACTCTCAAAGAGACCAACACAACTCAAATGTAGCAACGAGGACACTCTCAAAGAGACCAACACAACTCAAATGTAGCAACGAGGACACTCTCAAAGAGACCAACACAACTCAAATGTAGCAACGAGGACACTCTCAAAGAGACCAACACAACTCAAATGTAGCAACGAGGACACTCTCAAAGAGACCAACACAACTCAAATGTAGCAACGAGGACACTCTCAAAGAGACCAACACAACTCAAATGTAGCAACGAGGACACTCAAAGAGACCAACACAACTCAAATGTAGCAACGAGGACACTCTCAAAGAGACCAACACAACTCAAATGTAGCAACGAGGACACTCTCAAAGAGACCAACACAACTCAAATGTAGCAACGAGGACACTCTCAAAGAGACCAACACAACTCAAATGTAGCAACGAGGACACTCTCAAAGAGACCAACACAACTCAAATGTAGCAACGAGGACACTCTCAAAGAGACCAACACAACTCAAATGTAGCAACGAGGACACTCTCAAAGAGACCAACACAACTCAAATGTAGCAACGAGGACACTCTCAAAGAGACCAACACAACTCAAATGTAGCAACGAGGACACTCTCAAAGAGACCAACACAACTCAAATGTAGCAACGAGGACACTCTCAAAGAGACCAACACAACTCAAATGTAGCAACGAGGACACTCTCAAAGAGACCAACACAACTCAAATGTAGCAACGAGGACACTCTCAAAGAGACCAACACAACTCAAATGTAGCAACGAGGACACTCTCAAAGAGACCAACACAACTCAAATGTAGCAACGAGGACACTCTCAAAGAGACCAACACAACTCAAATGTAGCAACGAGGACACTCTCAAAGAGACCAACACAACTCAAATGTAGCAACGAGGACACTCTCAAAGAGACCAACACAACTCAAATGTAGCAACGAGGACACTCTCAAAGAGACCAACACAACTCAAATGTAGCAACGAGGACACTCTCAAAGAGACCAACACAACTCAAATGTAGCAACGAGGACACTCTCAAAGAGACCAACACAACTCAAATGTAGCAACGAGGACACTCTCAAAGAGACCAACACAACTCAAATGTAGCAACGAGGACACTCTCAAAGAGACCAACACAACTCAAATGTAGCAACGAGGACACTCTCAAAGAGACCAACACAACTCAAATGTAGCAACGAGGACACTCTCAAAGAGACCAACACAACTCAAATGTAGCAACGAGGACACTCTCAAAGAGACCAACACAACTCAAATGTAGCAACGAGGACACTCTCAAAGAGACCACACAACTCAAATGTAGCAACGAGGACACTCTCAAAGAGACCAACACAACTCAAATGTAGCAACGAGGACACTCTCAAAGAGACCAACACAACTCAAATGTAGCAACGAGGACACACTCAAAAAGACCAACCAACTCAAATGTAGCAACGAGGACACTCTCAAGAGACCAACACAACTCAAATGTAGCAACGAGGACACAAAGAGACCAACAAACTCAAATGTAGCAACGAGGACACTCTCAAAGACCAACACAACTCAAATGTAGCAACGAGGACACTCTCAAAGAGACCAACACAACTCAAATGTAGCAACGAGGACACTCTCAAAGAGACCAACACAACTCAAATGTAGCAACGAGGACACTCTCAAAGAGACCAACACAACTCAAATGTAGCAACGAGGACACTCTCAAAGAGACCAACACAACTCAAATGTAGCAACGAGGACACTCTCAAAGAGACCAACACAACTCAAATGTAGCAACGAGGACACTCTCAAAGAGACCAACACAACTCAAATGTAGCAACGAGGACACTCTCAAAGAGACCAACACAACTCAAATGTAGCAACGAGGACACTCTCAAAGAGACCAACACAACTCAAATGTAGCAACGAGGACACTCTCAAAGAGACCAACACAACTCAAATGTAGCAACGAGGACACTCTCAAAGAGACCAACACAACTCAAATGTAGCAACGAGGACACTCAAAGAGACCAACACAACTCAAATGTAGCAACGAGGACACTCTCAAAGAGCCAACACAACTCAAATGTAGCAACGAGGACACTCTCAAAGAGACCAACACAACTCAAATGTAGCAACGAGGACACTCTCAAAGAGACCAACACAACTCAAATGTAGCAACGAGGACACTCTCAAAGAGACCAACACAACTCAAATGTAGCAACGAGGACACTCTCAAAGAGACCAACACAACTCAAATGTAGCAACGAGGACACTCTCAAAGAGACCAACACAACTCAAATGTAGCAACGAGGACACTCTCAAAGAGACCAACACAACTCAAATGTAGCAACGAGGACACTCTCAAAGAGACCAACACAACTCAAATGTAGCAACGAGGACACTCTCAAAGAGACCAACACAACTCAAATGTAGCAACGAGGACACTCTCAAAGAGACCAACACAACTCAAATGTAGCAACGAGGACACTCTCAAAGAGACCAACACAACTCAAATGTAGCAACGAGGACACTCTCAAAGAGACCAACACAACTCAAATGTAGCAACGAGGACACTCTCAAAGAGACCAACACAACTCAAATGTAGCAACGAGGACACTCTCAAAGAGACCAACACAACTCAAATGTAGCAACGAGGACACTCTCAAAGAGACCAACACAACTCAAATGTAGCAACGAGGACACTCTCAAAGAGACCAACACAACTCAAATGTAGCAACGAGGACACTCTCAAAGAGACCAACACAACTCAAATGTAGCAACGAGGACACTCTCAAAGAGACCAACACAACTCAAATGTAGCAACGAGGACACTCTCAAAGAGACCAACACAACTCAAATGTAGCAACGAGGACACTCTCAAAGAGACCAACACAACTCAAATGTAGCAACGAGGACACTCTCAAAGAGACCAACACAACTCAAATGTAGCAACGAGGACACTCTCAAAGAGACCAACACAACTCAAATGTAGCAACGAGGACACTCTCAAAGAGACCAACACAACTCAAATGTAGCAACGAGGACACTCTCAAAGAGACCAACACAACTCAAATGTAGCAACGAGGACACTCTCAAAGAGACCAACACAACTCAAATGTAGCAACGAGGACACTCTCAAAGAGACCAACACAACTCAAATGTAGCAACGAGGACACTCTCAAAGAGACCAACACAACTCAAATGTAGCAACGAGGACACTCTCAAAGAGACCAACACAACTCAAATGTAGCAACGAGGACACTCTCAAAGAGACCAACACAACTCAAATGTAGCAACGAGGACACTCTCAAAGAGACCAACACAACTCAAATGTAGCAACGAGGACACTCTCAAAGAGACCAACACAACTCAAATGTAGCAACGAGGACACTCTCAAAGAGACCAACACAACTCAAATGTAGCAACGAGGACACTCTCAAAGAGACCAACACAACTCAAATGTAGCAACGAGGACACTCTCAAAGAGACCAACACAACTCAAATGTAGCAACGAGGACACTCTCAAAGAGACCAACACAACTCAAATGTAGCAACGAGGACACTCTCAAAGAGACCAACACAACTCAAATGTAGCAACGAGGACACTCTCAAAGAGACCAACACAACTCAAATGTAGCAACGAGGACACTCTCAAAGAGACCAACACAACTCAAATGTAGCAACGAGGACACTCTCAAAGAGACCAACACAACTCAAATGTAGCAACGAGGACACTCTCAAAGAGACCAACACAACTCAAATGTAGCAACGAGGACACTCTCAAAGAGACCAACACAACTCAAATGTAGCAACGAGGACACTCTCAAAGAGACCAACACAACTCAAATGTAGCAACGAGGACACTCTCAAAGAGACCAACACAACTCAAATGTAGCAACGAGGACACTCTCAAAGAGACCAACACAACTCAAATGTAGCAACGAGGACACTCTCAAAGAGACCAACACAACTCAAATGTAGCAACGAGGACACTCTCAAAGAGACCAACACAACTCAAATGTAGCAACGAGGACACTCTCAAAGAGACCAACACAACTCAAATGTAGCAACGAGGACACTCTCAAAGAGACCAACACAACTCAAATGTAGCAACGAGGACACTCTCAAAGAGACCAACACAACTCAAATGTAGCAACGAGGACACTCTCAAAGAGACCAACACAACTCAAATGTAGCAACGAGGACACTCTCAAAGAGACCAACACAACTCAAATGTAGCAACGAGGACACTCTCAAAGAGACCAACACAACTCAAATGTAGCAACGAGGACACTCTCAAAGAGACCAACACAACTCAAATGTAGCAACGAGGACACTCTCAAAGAGACCAACACAACTCAAATGTAGCAACGAGGACACTCTCAAAGAGACCAACACAACTCAAATGTAGCAACGAGGACACTCTCAAAGAGACCAACACAACTCAAATGTAGCAACGAGGACACTCTCAAAGAGACCAACACAACTCAAATGTAGCAACGAGGACACTCTCAAAGAGACCAACACAACTCAAATGTAGCAACGAGGACACTCTCAAAGAGACCAACACAACTCAAATGTAGCAACGAGGACACTCTCAAAGAGACCAACACAACTCAAATGTAGCAACGAGGACACTCTCAAAGAGACCAACACAACTCAAATGTAGCAACGAGGACACTCTCAAAGAGACCAACACAACTCAAATGTAGCAACGAGGACACTCTCAAAGAGACCAACACAACTCAAATGTAGCAACGAGGACACTCTCAAAGAGACCAACACAACTCAAATGTAGCAACGAGGACACTCTCAAAGAGACCAACACAACTCAAATGTAGCAACGAGGACACTCTCAAAGAGACCAACACAACTCAAATGTAGCAACGAGGACACTCTCAAAGAGACCAACACAACTCAAATGTAGCAACGAGGACACTCTCAAAGAGACCAACACAACTCAAATGTAGCAACGAGGACACTCTCAAAGAGACCAACACAACTCAAATGTAGCAACGAGGACACTCTCAAAGAGACCAACACAACTCAAATGTAGCAACGAGGACACTCTCAAAGAGACCAACACAACTCAAATGTAGCAACGAGGACACTCTCAAAGAGACCAACACAACTCAAATGTAGCAACGAGGACACTCTCAAAGAGACCAACACAACTCAAATGTAGCAACGAGGACACTCTCAAAGAGACCAACACAACTCAAATGTAGCAACGAGGACACTCTCAAAGAGACCAACACAACTCAAATGTAGCAACGAGGACACTCTCAAAGAGACCAACACAACTCAAATGTAGCAACGAGGACACTCTCAAAGAGACCAACACAACTCAAATGTAGCAACGAGGACACTCTCAAAGAGACCAACACAACTCAAATGTAGCAACGAGGACACTCTCAAAGAGACCAACACAACTCAAATGTAGCAACGAGGACACTCTCAAAGAGACCAACACAACTCAAATGTAGCAACGAGGACACTCTCAAAGAGACCAACACAACTCAAATGTAGCAACGAGGACACTCTCAAAGAGACCAACACAACTCAAATGTAGCAACGAGGACACTCTCAAAGAGACCAACACAACTCAAATGTAGCAACGAGGACACTCTCAAAGAGACCAACACAACTCAAATGTAGCAACGAGGACACTCTCAAAGAGACCAACACAACTCAAATGTAGCAACGAGGACACTCTCAAAGAGACCAACACAACTCAAATGTAGCAACGAGGACACTCTCAAAGAGACCAACACAACTCAAATGTAGCAACGAGGACACTCTCAAAGAGACCAACACAACTCAAATGTAGCAACGAGGACACTCTCAAAGAGACCAACACAACTCAAATGTAGCAACGAGGACACTCTCAAAGAGACCAACACAACTCAAATGTAGCAACGAGGACACTCTCAAAGAGACCAACACAACTCAAATGTAGCAACGAGGACACTCTCAAAGAGACCAACACAACTCAAATGTAGCAACGAGGACACTCTCAAAGAGACCAACACAACTCAAATGTAGCAACGAGGACACTCTCAAAGAGACCAACACAACTCAAATGTAGCAACGAGGACACTCTCAAAGAGACCAACACAACTCAAATGTAGCAACGAGGACACTCTCAAAGAGACCAACACAACTCAAATGTAGCAACGAGGACACTCTCAAAGAGACCAACACAACTCAAATGTAGCAACGAGGACACTCTCAAAGAGACCAACACAACTCAAATGTAGCAACGAGGACACTCTCAAAGAGACCAACACAACTCAAATGTAGCAACGAGGACACTCTCAAAGAGACCAACACAACTCAAATGTAGCAACGAGGACACTCAAAGAGACCAACACAACTCAAATGTAGCAACGAGGACACTCTCAAAGAGACCAACACAACTCAAATGTAGCAACGAGGACACTCTCAAAGAGACCAACACAACTCAAATGTAGCAACGAGGACACTCTCAAAGAGACCAACACAACTCAAATGTAGCAACGAGGACACTCTCAAAGAGACCAACACAACTCAAATGTAGCAACGAGGACACTCTCAAAGAGACCAACACAACTCAAATGTAGCAACGAGGACACTCTCAAAGAGACCAACACAACTCAAATGTAGCAACGAGGACACTCTCAAAGAGACCAACACAACTCAAATGTAGCAACGAGGACACTCTCAAAGAGACCAACACAACTCAAATGTAGCAACGAGGACACTCTCAAAGAGACCAACACAACTCAAATGTAGCAACGAGGACACTCTCAAAGAGACCAACACAACTCAAATGTAGCAACGAGGACACTCTCAAAGAGACCAACACAACTCAAATGTAGCAACGAGGACACTCTCAAAGAGACCAACACAACTCAAATGTAGCAACGAGGACACTCTCAAAGAGACCAACACAACTCAAATGTAGCAACGAGGACACTCTCAAAGAGACCAACACAACTCAAATGTAGCAACGAGGACACTCTCAAAGAGACCAACACAACTCAAATGTAGCAACGAGGACACTCTCAAAGAGACCAACACAACTCAAATGTAGCAACGAGGACACTCTCAAAGAGACCAACACAACTCAAATGTAGCAACGAGGACACTCTCAAAGAGACCAACACAACTCAAATGTAGCAACGAGGACACTCTCAAAGAGACCAACACAACTCAAATGTAGCAACGAGGACACTCTCAAAGAGACCAACACAACTCAAATGTAGCAACGAGGACACTCTCAAAGAGACCAACACAACTCAAATGTAGCAACGAGGACACTCTCAAAGAGACCAACACAACTCAAATGTAGCAACGAGGACACTCTCAAAGAGACCAACACAACTCAAATGTAGCAACGAGGACACTCTCAAAGAGACCAACACAACTCAAATGTAGCAACGAGGACACTCTCAAAGAGACCAACACAACTCAAATGTAGCAACGAGGACACTCTCAAAGAGACCAACACAACTCAAATGTAGCAACGAGGACACTCTCAAAGAGACCAACACAACTCAAATGTAGCAACGAGGACACTCTCAAAGAGACCAACACAACTCAAATGTAGCAACGAGGACACTCTCAAAGAGACCAACACAACTCAAATGTAGCAACGAGGACACTCTCAAAGAGACCAACACAACTCAAATGTAGCAACGAGGACACTCTCAAAGAGACCAACACAACTCAAATGTAGCAACGAGGACACTCTCAAAGAGACCAACACAACTCAAATGTAGCAACGAGGACACTCTCAAAGAGACCAACACAACTCAAATGTAGCAACGAGGACACTCTCAAAGAGACCAACACAACTCAAATGTAGCAACGAGGACACTCTCAAAGAGACCAACACAACTCAAATGTAGCAACGAGGACACTCTCAAAGAGACCAACACAACTCAAATGTAGCAACGAGGACACTCTCAAAGAGACCAACACAACTCAAATGTAGCAACGAGGACACTCTCAAAGAGACCAACACAACTCAAATGTAGCAACGAGGACACTCTCAAAGAGACCAACACAACTCAAATGTAGCAACGAGGACACTCTCAAAGAGACCAACACAACTCAAATGTAGCAACGAGGACACTCTCAAAGAGACCAACACAACTCAAATGTAGCAACGAGGACACTCTCAAAGAGACCAACACAACTCAAATGTAGCAACGAGGACACTCTCAAAGAGACCAACACAACTCAAATGTAGCAACGAGGACACTCTCAAAGAGACCAACACAACTCAAATGTAGCAACGAGGACACTCTCAAAGAGACCAACACAACTCAAATGTAGCAACGAGGACACTCTCAAAGAGACCAACACAACTCAAATGTAGCAACGAGGACACTCTCAAAGAGACCAACACAACTCAAATGTAGCAACGAGGACACTCTCAAAGAGACCAACACAACTCAAATGTAGCAACGAGGACACTCTCAAAGAGACCAACACAACTCAAATGTAGCAACGAGGACACTCTCAAAGAGACCAACACAACTCAAATGTAGCAACGAGGACACTCAAAGAGACCAACACAACTCAAATGTAGCAACGAGGACACTCAAAGAGACCAACACAACTCAAATGTAGCAACGAGGACACTCTCAAAGAGACCAACACAACTCAAATGTAGCAACGAGGACACTCTCAAAGAGACCAACACAACTCAAATGTAGCAACGAGGACACTCTCAAAGAGACCAACACAACTCAAATGTAGCAACGAGGACACTCTCAAAGAGACCAACACAACTCAAATGTAGCAACGAGGACACTCTCAAAGAGACCAACACAACTCAAATGTAGCAACGAGGACACTCTCAAAGAGACCAACACAACTCAAATGTAGCAACGAGGACACTCTCAAAGAGACCAACACAACTCAAATGTAGCAACGAGGACACTCTCAAAGAGACCAACACAACTCAAATGTAGCAACGAGGACACTCTCAAAGAGACCAACACAACTCAAATGTAGCAACGAGGACACTCTCAAAGAGACCAACACAACTCAAATGTAGCAACGAGGACACTCTCAAAGAGACCAACACAACTCAAATGTAGCAACGAGGACACTCTCAAAGAGACCAACACAACTCAAATGTAGCAACGAGGACACTCTCAAAGAGACCAACACAACTCAAATGTAGCAACGAGGACACTCTCAAAGAGACCAACACAACTCAAATGTAGCAACGAGGACACTCTCAAAGAGACCAACACAACTCAAATGTAGCAACGAGGACACTCTCAAAGAGACCAACACAACTCAAATGTAGCAACGAGGACACTCTCAAAGAGACCAACACAACTCAAATGTAGCAACGAGGACACTCTCAAAGAGACCAACACAACTCAAATGTAGCAACGAGGACACTCTCAAAGAGACCAACACAACTCAAATGTAGCAACGAGGACACTCAAAGAGACCAACACAACTCAAATGTAGCAACGAGGACACTCTCAAAGAGACCAACACAACTCAAATGTAGCAACGAGGACACTCTCAAAGAGACCAACACAACTCAAATGTAGCAACGAGGACACTCTCAAAGAGACCAACACAACTCAAATGTAGCAACGAGGACACTCTCAAAGAGACCAACACAACTCAAATGTAGCAACGAGGACACTCTCAAAGAGACCAACACAACTCAAATGTAGCAACGAGGACACTCTCAAAGAGACCAACACAACTCAAATGTAGCAACGAGGACACTCTCAAAGAGACCAACACAACTCAAATGTAGCAACGAGGACACTCTCAAAGAGACCAACACAACTCAAATGTAGCAACGAGGACACTCTCAAAGAGACCAACACAACTCAAATGTAGCAACGAGGACACTCTCAAAGAGACCAACACAACTCAAATGTAGCAACGAGGACACTCTCAAAGAGACCAACACAACTCAAATGTAGCAACGAGGACACTCTCAAAGAGACCAACACAACTCAAATGTAGCAACGAGGACACTCTCAAAGAGACCAACACAACTCAAATGTAGCAACGAGGACACTCTCAAAGAGACCAACACAACTCAAATGTAGCAACGAGGACACTCTCAAAGAGACCAACACAACTCAAATGTAGCAACGAGGACACTCAAAGAGACCAACACAACTCAAATGTAGCAACGAGGACACTCTCAAAGAGACCAACACAACTCAAATGTAGCAACGAGGACACTCTCAAAGAGACCAACACAACTCAAATGTAGCAACGAGGACACTCTCAAAGAGACCAACACAACTCAAATGTAGCAACGAGGACACTCTCAAAGAGACCAACACAACTCAAATGTAGCAACGAGGACACTCTCAAAGAGACCAACACAACTCAAATGTAGCAACGAGGACACTCTCAAAGAGACCAACACAACTCAAATGTAGCAACGAGGACACTCTCAAAGAGACCAACACAACTCAAATGTAGCAACGAGGACACTCTCAAAGAGACCAACACAACTCAAATGTAGCAACGAGGACACTCTCAAAGAGACCAACACAACTCAAATGTAGCAACGAGGACACTCTCAAAGAGACCAACACAACTCAAATGTAGCAACGAGGACACTCTCAAAGAGACCAACACAACTCAAATGTAGCAACGAGGACACTCTCAAAGAGACCAACACAACTCAAATGTAGCAACGAGGACACTCTCAAAGAGACCAACACAACTCAAATGTAGCAACGAGGACACTCTCAAAGAGACCAACACAACTCAAATGTAGCAACGAGGACACTCTCAAAGAGACCAACACAACTCAAATGTAGCAACGAGGACACTCTCAAAGAGACCAACACAACTCAAATGTAGCAACGAGGACACTCTCAAAGAGACCAACACAACTCAAATGTAGCAACGAGGACACTCTCAAAGAGACCAACACAACTCAAATGTAGCAACGAGGACACTCTCAAAGAGACCAACACAACTCAAATGTAGCAACGAGGACACTCTCAAAGAGACCAACACAACTCAAATGTAGCAACGAGGACACTCTCAAAGAGACCAACACAACTCAAATGTAGCAACGAGGACACTCTCAAAGAGACCAACACAACTCAAATGTAGCAACGAGGACACTCTCAAAGAGACCAACACAACTCAAATGTAGCAACGAGGACACTCAAAGAGACCAACACAACTCAAATGTAGCAACGAGGACACTCTCAAAGAGACCAACACAACTCAAATGTAGCAACGAGGACACTCTCAAAGAGACCAACACAACTCAAATGTAGCAACGAGGACACTCTCAAAGAGACCAACACAACTCAAATGTAGCAACGAGGACACTCTCAAAGAGACCAACACAACTCAAATGTAGCAACGAGGACACTCTCAAAGAGACCAACACAACTCAAATGTAGCAACGAGGACACTCTCAAAGAGACCAACACAACTCAAATGTAGCAACGAGGACACTCTCAAAGAGACCAACACAACTCAAATGTAGCAACGAGGACACTCTCAAAGAGACCAACACAACTCAAATGTAGCAACGAGGACACTCTCAAAGAGACCAACACAACTCAAATGTAGCAACGAGGACACTCTCAAAGAGACCAACACAACTCAAATGTAGCAACGAGGACACTCTCAAAGAGACCAACACAACTCAAATGTAGCAACGAGGACACTCTCAAAGAGACCAACACAACTCAAATGTAGCAACGAGGACACTCTCAAAGAGACCAACACAACTCAAATGTAGCAACGAGGACACTCTCAAAGAGACCAACACAACTCAAATGTAGCAACGAGGACACTCTCAAAGAGACCAACACAACTCAAATGTAGCAACGAGGACACTCTCAAAGAGACCAACACAACTCAAATGTAGCAACGAGGACACTCTCAAAGAGACCAACACAACTCAAATGTAGCAACGAGGACACTCTCAAAGAGACCAACACAACTCAAATGTAGCAACGAGGACACTCTCAAAGAGACCAACACAACTCAAATGTAGCAACGAGGACACTCTCAAAGAGACCAACACAACTCAAATGTAGCAACGAGGACACTCTCAAAGAGACCAACACAACTCAAATGTAGCAACGAGGACACTCTCAAAGAGACCAACACAACTCAAATGTAGCAACGAGGACACTCTCAAAGAGACCAACACAACTCAAATGTAGCAACGAGGACACTCTCAAAGAGACCAACACAACTCAAATGTAGCAACGAGGACACTCTCAAAGAGACCAACACAACTCAAATGTAGCAACGAGGACACTCTCAAAGAGACCAACACAACTCAAATGTAGCAACGAGGACACTCTCAAAGAGACCAACACAACTCAAATGTAGCAACGAGGACACTCTCAAAGAGACCAACACAACTCAAATGTAGCAACGAGGACACTCTCAAAGAGACCAACACAACTCAAATGTAGCAACGAGGACACTCTCAAAGAGACCAACACAACTCAAATGTAGCAACGAGGACACTCTCAAAGAGACCAACACAACTCAAATGTAGCAACGAGGACACTCTCAAAGAGACCAACACAACTCAAATGTAGCAACGAGGACACTCTCAAAGAGACCAACACAACTCAAATGTAGCAACGAGGACACTCTCAAAGAGACCAACACAACTCAAATGTAGCAACGAGGACACTCTCAAAGAGACCAACACAACTCAAATGTAGCAACGAGGACACTCTCAAAGAGACCAACACAACTCAAATGTAGCAACGAGGACACTCTCAAAGAGACCAACACAACTCAAATGTAGCAACGAGGACACTCTCAAAGAGACCAACACAACTCAAATGTAGCAACGAGGACACTCTCAAAGAGACCAACACAACTCAAATGTAGCAACGAGGACACTCAAAGAGACCAACACAACTCAAATGTAGCAACGAGGACACTCTCAAAGAGACCAACACAACTCAAATGTAGCAACGAGGACACTCAAAGAGACCAACACAACTCAAATGTAGCAACGAGGACACTCAAAGAGACCAACACAACTCAAATGTAGCAACGAGGACACTCTCAAAGAGACCAACACAACTCAAATGTAGCAACGAGGACACTCAAAGAGACCAACACAACTCAAATGTAGCAACGAGGACACTCTCAAAGAGACCAACACAACTCAAATGTAGCAACGAGGACACTCTCAAAGAGACCAACACAACTCAAATGTAGCAACGAGGACACTCTCAAAGAGACCAACACAACTCAAATGTAGCAACGAGGACACTCTCAAAGAGACCAACACAACTCAAATGTAGCAACGAGGACACTCTCAAAGAGACCAACACAACTCAAATGTAGCAACGAGGACACTCTCAAAGAGACCAACACAACTCAAATGTAGCAACGAGGACACTCTCAAAGAGACCAACACAACTCAAATGTAGCAACGAGGACACTCTCAAAGAGACCAACACAACTCAAATGTAGCAACGAGGACACTCTCAAAGAGACCAACACAACTCAAATGTAGCAACGAGGACACTCTCAAAGAGACCAACACAACTCAAATGTAGCAACGAGGACACTCTCAAAGAGACCAACACAACTCAAATGTAGCAACGAGGACACTCTCAAAGAGACCAACACAACTCAAATGTAGCAACGAGGACACTCTCAAAGAGACCAACACAACTCAAATGTAGCAACGAGGACACTCTCAAAGAGACCAACACAACTCAAATGTAGCAACGAGGACACTCTCAAAGAGACCAACACAACTCAAATGTAGCAACGAGGACACTCTCAAAGAGACCAACACAACTCAAATGTAGCAACGAGGACACTCTCAAAGAGACCAACACAACTCAAATGTAGCAACGAGGACACTCTCAAAGAGACCAACACAACTCAAATGTAGCAACGAGGACACTCTCAAAGAGACCAACACAACTCAAATGTAGCAACGAGGACACTCTCAAAGAGACCAACACAACTCAAATGTAGCAACGAGGACACTCTCAAAGAGACCAACACAACTCAAATGTAGCAACGAGGACACTCTCAAAGAGACCAACACAACTCAAATGTAGCAACGAGGACACTCTCAAAGAGACCAACACAACTCAAATGTAGCAACGAGGACACTCTCAAAGAGACCAACACAACTCAAATGTAGCAACGAGGACACTCTCAAAGAGACCAACACAACTCAAATGTAGCAACGAGGACACTCTCAAAGAGACCAACACAACTCAAATGTAGCAACGAGGACACTCTCAAAGAGACCAACACAACTCAAATGTAGCAACGAGGACACTCTCAAAGAGACCAACACAACTCAAATGTAGCAACGAGGACACTCTCAAAGAGACCAACACAACTCAAATGTAGCAACGAGGACACTCTCAAAGAGACCAACACAACTCAAATGTAGCAACGAGGACACTCTCAAAGAGACCAACACAACTCAAATGTAGCAACGAGGACACTCTCAAAGAGACCAACACAACTCAAATGTAGCAACGAGGACACTCTCAAAGAGACCAACACAACTCAAATGTAGCAACGAGGACACTCTCAAAGAGACCAACACAACTCAAATGTAGCAACGAGGACACTCTCAAAGAGACCAACACAACTCAAATGTAGCAACGAGGACACTCTCAAAGAGACCAACACAACTCAAATGTAGCAACGAGGACACTCTCAAAGAGACCAACACAACTCAAATGTAGCAACGAGGACACTCTCAAAGAGACCAACACAACTCAAATGTAGCAACGAGGACACTCTCAAAGAGACCAACACAACTCAAATGTAGCAACGAGGACACTCTCAAAGAGACCAACACAACTCAAATGTAGCAACGAGGACACTCAAAGAGACCAACACAACTCAAATGTAGCAACGAGGACACTCTCAAAGAGACCAACACAACTCAAATGTAGCAACGAGGACACTCTCAAAGAGACCAACACAACTCAAATGTAGCAACGAGGACACTCTCAAAGAGACCAACACAACTCAAATGTAGCAACGAGGACACTCTCAAAGAGACCAACACAACTCAAATGAAACCACTGAGAGATTCAGCAGGCGTGGAGAAACTAAGACTTCTGTGTTGATGCCGTCTTAGGTCCGAGAGAAAAATGAAATGAATGGGGGATAACCATGTAGATGAGAAAAAAGCTGCGTTAAGAGATAGGTGGATGAATGGATGGGTGGATGGGTGGATAGATGGATCGATGGATGAGTGGGTGGGTGAGTGAGTTAATGGAAAGATGGATGGGTTGATGTATGGATTAACAGATGGATGGTCAGATGGAAAGAGAAATGAATGGATGGCTGGATTGTTGGATGAGTGGGTGGACGGTTAGATGGATTGATAAATGGAGGCACTGATGAGTGGATGGGTTGATGGATATGCAGTTACGGATTAAACCCTGTGGAGGATCTAGTCAGTCGACATTTCGGTCCAATCTACCACCCCCACCCCTTCGAAAATTGTCACTCCCAATTCCCTCTTGATTTCATTAACCGTCAGTTTTAATAAGGTAGCCTAGTTGGGAAACCACCCGACTGGACTACCGACGTTCGGACAACCCGTGTTCGATTCCCGCTGGGAGCAGTATGGATTGTACTCGTGGTTGGAAAAAAAGAAATACCCCCACGGTCGACCCAGCCGTTGGCAGAAATGGGTAGCAAGGTATTACCCTGGGAAGGTGAGGAATGTTGCCTCGCATCTGAGTTTCGATGCTTGAGGCGACACTATACAGAAATCTCCGAACATTTCTGGATAGGCGGCCGAGCACATATGGGTGTAAACTCGCGTGCTAAGACGCCGGTTCAAGTCTCGTACTTTACCTTTACCTTTACCTTTAATAAATAAATTGTTTGACAGAAAACAAACACTTAACGATGATTAATGTTAATAAATGAATTAACATATTATATTATTAAACAGATATTACTAAATAGTATGTCACACAACATTATAAAACATATGTTTAAAATAAAATTTTATGTTAATAACTCTAGAGGCAAAACGGGCACTCTACAATGCAATCTTCATACCATCTTTGTGCTATCAATGCCCGTCATGGACCCTAGATGCAAGAACAATAAGAAAATGACATCTACGGAGATGAAATGTGTTAGATGAATAGCAGGGAACAGCATGAGATAAAATCAGAAATGAAGAACTGCGGAAAAAAATTAGGAATAACCCCCGCCATTAAATATATAAAACAGATAAAATGAAAACAGATAAAATTATTTGAGTATGTGATGAGGCAGAAAGATCAAAACACAACACAACGAGCCTTCAATAAACGTTGCGAGAACACCAGATCCAAAGGTCGACTGCGAACGAAAAAGATGGATTGACGGAATATTAGAAACATTAGGAAACATAGCAGCAGCAGAGGAGAGCAGAAGATTAATTCCCATCGACGCTGAAAGGCAAATAAAGAAGTAAAGAAGAAGAATGTTAATAATCCAACAACACTTGAGACATTTACTTTCTCTAATTGATTTGTGGCGAAATCATCAGAATATCACGGAAGTTCTGCACGACGTTGTATTCAGTGACCATAATGACAGGTGAGTTAAGTCGCTCTTGTGTAACTGACGGTACGCATTTATCAGTTCTAACTTCCAATACTCCTAAGCTGTATATTTATACAGCACTTCCTATACAGTTAGTAATGTAATATTTAGATTTTTTTTTAAATTAGATAATTCATTTTTTTAAAATCAATTTAAGAGAGCCTGATTGTAATTTTGTTTTCATTATCAAATCATATTGTGAAGTATTACACGCATGAAAAAGCTTGAGAGATAAGATCAGGAATTATGAACTGATAAAAAATCTAGCAATAATTCATGCCATTGAATGATTAAAGAAATAACAGATAAAATGGTTTTGACACGTAATTAGACTAAAAGATAAAATACAACACAACGAGTCATCAATAAACGTTGCGAGAACACCAGACTTAAGGGTCGATTACGAAAAAGATGGATTGATGTTATATTAGAAACACTAGGAAACGTACTAATAATATAAATTAAACATAAAATATATATAACCTAAGGTATGCTGATGATACAGTATTAATCGCTAAGAGTGAAAATGAGTTACAAGAAATGTTGGACATTATAGTGAAAGAAAGCAAAAATAAAGGACTCAGCCTTAATAGCAAAAAGACAAGGTAATGGTAACAACAAAGAAAAGACATCACCTCAGTGCAAAATAAAGACAAGTGGAGCAATATTAAAACAGGTAAATGAATTTAAATATTTGGGAACTTTGTTAACCTCTGACAAAAGATGTACAAAAGAGGTGAGATGCAGAATGGCTCAGGCAAAAAACAGCTTTAAAAAATTAGGAAGATACTATGCATCCATTTTTGACAATAGAAACAAGAAAAAAAGAGTTCTCAAATGTTACGTAGAGCCAGTCTTAACATGGATGCGAATCATGGACAATAGGACAACAGACAAGAAAATCACTGGAGTCTGTAGAAATGTGGTTTTACAGAAGAATGTTGAGAATACCATCGACAGCTAAGAAGAATAATGAAGATGTTCTGGGAGATGTCAAAGCAAAAAGAGAGCTAATTTCCAATATTAGGAAGAAACAACCATCATTTTTTGGCCATGTAATGAGAAGAGAACAACTGGAATATATTATAACAAGTGGAAAAATTGAGGGACGAAGAGATAGAGGGAAGCAAAGAGAAAAGATACCAGACAGCTTAAGAGAATGGCTTGGCTGAAGGCCAACAACAGAAATGATAAATAGCTGTCGAGATCGAAATTTGTGGAGAGACATGATCACCTACGCCAGCAGGCCCCGTACTTGATGATGATGAGGAAACGTACCAGCAAGAAAAGCCAACAGAAGAGAAAATAAAACAACCTATATCTCCCCTCGACGCTGAAAGGCAAAGAAGGAAGGAAGGAAGGAAGGAAGGAAGGAAGGAAGGAAGGAAGGAAGGAAGGAGGAAGGAAGGAGGAAGGAAGGGAGGGAGGGAGGGAGGGAGGGAGGGAGGGAGGGAGGGAGGAGATCAAATCAATATTATCTGATCCGTTGTAACAACGCCCATAAATGACGTATGCCCCTCAGTCCGGTGACTACTTTTGCTATTTGTTTAATCGAGCAATGATGGATAGAAGAGTTTTAGATGTGTGGTTCGATACATAGATGTGTGAGCTCTGGGTGCCTGGTTGGATACATGGATGGATATGTTTTGGGTGGATGAGTGGATACATAGATGGATGGGTTTTTTGTGGCTTGTTGGATACATGGATATATTGATTGAATAATTATTAGATAAATGGGAAATGAACTAATGGTGAAATAAACAGTCTCAGAAAATGTACCACCAACCAAATAGAGAAGCTACACAGAATCCTTATTGCGACCATTACCGTTACCGGGAAGACATCAGGTAAACAACGACGTGCGCTAAACATGCACAAATTCCCCTCATATTTGCTGCTTCACTATTTGATTTTCTTTCATTAAGGCCCCAAATGGTTTAACTTTTGATAACACCTACCGTCTAATTTGATTTAATTCCAGTCTTTGTGATGATTTATATATTTAATTAAAAGTCGATAATAAACATAGTAAATATAATAAGATGTTAGTAAAGAAATGACAAATAAAAGTAATTTAATGATAGAAGTAAGAAAAAAGATTTGATGAATTCATAAATAAAACTAATTTGATGATAGAAGTAAGAAAAAGATTTTATGAAATTACAAATAAAAGTAATTTGATGATAGAAGTAAGAAAAAGATTTGATGAAATCACAAATAAAAGTTTTTTGATGATAGAAGTAAGAAAAAGATTTTATGAAATCACAAATAAAACTAATTTGATGATAGAAGTAAGAAAAAGATTTTATGAAATTACAAATAAAAGTAATTTGATGATAGAAGTAAGAAAAAGATTGATGAAATCACAAATAAAAGTTTTTTGATGATAGAAGTAAGAAAAAGATTTGATGAAATGACAAATAAATATTGAGAGACGGAAGCTCACTTTCTTTACGATATTTTACCCATTACTGTGTTCTGTTGGAAAAAAAAAAGGGGGGGGGGGATAAAGGTCGCATGTCCAGTGCAGCCACCGCGAGGTGTTCGGGTCTGAGTTTTAATTTCACCCCAGTTTTTTTTGTTTTATTTAAAAACAACTCTTGACTATAGTGAATCAATTCAGAGGAAGAGGTATGTTTACAGCACTCAGAAAAAATGACAAATAATCAACAACAGAAAAAAAGTTAGCTAGTTAGCTGAGTGGCAGTGTTCCCTAGCGTTTGGCTGTTCGTGGCAAGGCGCTGTGTCACTGAGTACGGGTTCGATCCCATAATTAAGTCCATATTTTTTTATGTTGTTGATTATTTGTCATTTTTTCCGAGTGCTGTAAACATACCTCTTCCTCTGAATTGATTCGCTGATTATCGCCTCGGAAGTTTCCCTCTATAATAATATTCATTTATTATTATTTGTCTCCAACTCTTGACTATACCGGGTTTCGAACCCCGCGTTGTCATCTTAAAATAAGAGACTGGAGAACTAGCTAATAAATAAGAGACTGGAGAACTAGCAAATAAATAAGAGACTGGATAACTAGCAAATAAAATACAACTATAAAATAAGAGACTGGAGAACTAGAAAATAAAATAAAACTATAAAATAAGAGACTGGAGAACTAGCAAATAAAATAAAACTATAAAATAAGAGACTGGAGAACTAGCAAATAAATAAGAGACTGGAGAACTAGCAAATAAAATAAACTATAAAATAAGAGACTGGAGAACTAGCAAATAAATAAGAGACTGGAGAACTAGCAAATAAATAAGAGACTGGAGAACTAGCAAATAAAATAAAACTATAAAATAAGAGACTGGAGAACTAGCAAATAAATAAGAGACTGGAGAACTAGAAAATAAAATAAAACTATAAAATAAGAGACTGGAGAACTAGCAAATAAATAAGAGACTGGAGAACTAGCAAATAAAATAAAACTATAAAATAAGAGACTGGAGAACTAGCAAATAAATAAGAGACTGGAGAACTAGCAAATAAATAAGAGACTGGAGAACTAGCAAATAAATCATTGAAGATTTGAGAAATGATATGGCAAACAACAAAATGGATATTACTGAAATATTAGATAAATAGTTGATGATAGCAAACAGAATTATAAATTAAATCGTAGGAGATAGAGAGTGAGAGAGAGAGAGAGAGAGAGAGATAGAGAGAGAGAGAGAGAGAGAGAGAGAGAGAGAGAGAGAGAGAGACTTAGCAATCATTGAATCGATTCTAAATTACAGAGACTATAAATGAAATGGTCTGCTCATCTGAGATGAATGCCAAAAGATTCTATACCATCCTCATTATCAAGTACCGGGCCTGCTGGCTTAGGTGACTATGTTTCTCCACAACTTTCGATCACGACAGTTATTTATCATTTCTGTTATTCACCTTCTGCCAAGCCATTCTCTTAAGCTGTCTGGTATCTTTTCTATTTGCTTCCCTCTATCTCTTCGTCCCTCAATTTTCCCAGTTGTCACAATATATTCCAGCTGTTCTCTTCTCTTTGCTTCCCTCTCTATCTCTTCGTCCCACAATTTTCCCAGTTGTTACACTATATTCCAGTTGTTACAATATATTCCAGTTGTTACAATATATTCCAGTTGTTACAATATTCCAGTTGTTACAATATATTCCAGCTGTTACAATATATTCCAGTTGTTGCAATATATTCCACTTGTTACAATATATTCCAGTTGTTACAATATATTCCAGTTGTTACAATATATTCCAGTTGTTACAATATATTCCAGTTGTTACAATATATTCCAGTTGTTACAATATATCCAGTTGTCACAATATATTCGAACTGTTCACTTCTCATTACATGGCCCAAAGATGATGATTGTTGTCTATACCATACAAAGACATATATTAAAAGAGAGGATGGAAGAACTCGTGAAAGATCCAGGATAAATGGGCAGCATCTGTGAAACGCTACAACAACATCATTTAACAATGGCCCAGGCTGCCAGAAGAACAAGTCCTAGAACCGTGTATCTCCATCGACACTAGAAGAGGTTAAGAAGAAGTGATGAGAGAGAGAGAGAGAGAGAGAGAGAGAGAGAGAGAGAGAGAGAGAGTGAGCTAGCAATCACACATAAACCATTGATGATCAAGTAAATTGTAAAATAACAAATCGATCATCAAATAAGGCAAATAATAATTGTTAATGATAAAAAAAAATAGTACTCCTTCCGAAAAGATCGTATTCTTCTTTTAGAAAGGTTGGGCTGACTATAAAATCATGTCTAGTAGGTTATATACGATTACATCAAAAGGTAAACAAAACATTCCTTACCAACAACAAAGATGATAAATTCCTTCCATTGAAACTTAAGGTACAATGTTTACATCTTCTACGGTAATATTTTGAAATATCATCTTTACATAATTTGCAATTTGTAGTTTTAGTATCAAATAGAATAATTTATAACAATAATAATACAACAGTACTGAATGTGTAAATAGCCAATAAATAATTAATTGTTTCATCATCATCAAGTGCCATACCGGTTGGCGTAGGCGATCTTGTCCTTCCACAATCTTCTATTTACAGTACATCGTATCAGTTCTGTTGTTGACTGTTTTCCATGCCATGACACAAGCTATCCAGTATTTTCTCTCTTTGTCGTCCTCGATCTCTCTTTCCTTTTATTTTGCCAGTTGTAACTACAACTTTTATTCAAACTTTCCTCTTCTCACGATTTGTCCGAAAAAAAATGCTGATTGTTTCTTTCTGATGCTTTTTAGGAGTTCCGTTTTTGTGTTGGCCACTTTGAGAATTTCTTCATTGGTCTTAAAATACAACTTAAAACGCAACTTAAACACAACTTAAAACGCAACTTAAAACACAACATAAAACACAACTTAATATTAATTGTTTACATGTTTAAGAAAGACAAAACAAAATATATGTAATTATATCAACAAGAGTAGGCACATTGTTTTTTTCATGAAATATTGAAATATTTGATGTAACTGTAAAAAGCACAAAGTTATAATTGCAATTATGAAATAAATTATGTTTTAAATTACAGAAAGTAAAGTAAATGACTTTTAATTATTTAGTAATCAAATAAACATATTCTTATTTACAGTAAGAACATATTATTATATTTACAGAAAAGACCAAAAAAATATTTAAATTTACAAATTGTAAATATATAGTGATGATAATAAATAAAGAAAAGCAAATAAATAATAATTAATGATAGGAGCAAAGAAATAATTATTAACACAAACAGGGTAAATAGCTGTTTTTCAATTATGAAATTCTAACAAAATATTTTTTTTTCAAATATTGATTTATGAAATAAATTATTTATCATTTTTTATATAGAAATATAACATATACTATTTTCAATAATATAAAAAGAAATAAAATGCGTATTTAAGTTAATTAATAAAAACACTACGTTACAAAGATAGAATGAAAACTCGTTCACAAAGTGAAAAAGAAAAAAAAATGTTCAAACACGTTTCATTGTTCTATTAATCTATTTGTAAAGATATTTGTATTACATTATGTTAATGTTACATTTATTACTATAATTAACGCTATTATTTTTACATTATTACTTTTGTAACCAACAACCATCTGCGGGAACTCAATTCCAAATGCTGCAGTAACTTGAGAAATATGGGATCACAGTATTAATTATCTCCCTAATGCACTGGCGACTAAGATGGGAGTCTATTCACAACACACGCAACGAAATGGTGAACAACGACACAGTCCTTGTTTTGTAGTTGCAACGATTCACGCTGTGGGATCAGATGCTGTTGTTGGACTGTGGAAGAAAGACAGTATGAAAGCCGGTTGCAGTGTTGCAAGGATTATATTATTAGCACCTGGAAAGTCATTTGAATTTAAATATTTGTAAAATAATATTTTAATATACTCTACAACATCTGCTTTAACATGGACTATTTCCACATCTGATAACAATGTATGGCTATATATTTATTGTTTTTTAAACATTTCTAACTAGTATATCCCATATGGTTATCGGGTCCCTAACTAGCATATATCTCTCATATGGTTATCGGGTCCCTAACTAGTATATCTCTCATATGGTTATCGGGTCCCTAACTAGTATATCTCCCATATGGTTATCGGGTCCCTAACTAGTATATCTCCCATATGGTTATCGGGTCCCTAACTAGTATATCTCCCATATGGTTATCGGGTCCCTAACTAGTATATCTCCCATATAGTTATCGGGTCCCTAACTAGTATATCTCCCATATAGTTATCGGGTCCCTAACTAGTATATCTCCCATATAGTTATCGGGTCCCTAACTAGTATATCTCCCATATGGTTATCGGGTCCCTAACTGTGGTCAAAGGAGAAAGGATCTGAGGCACTATCACCGGCCACGGAGTTTGAAGGAAGACATTAACGGTGTTGCGATCAAGATTTTCGTTGGTGCTACAGAGTACGTGCATCTAAGCTAAAGCCATCTTCAGTGCTTTTGCTAGTTTGTGTCAGAAGTGGTTCGTGCTGGTGAACGTGCTGGTGAGGTATAAAAATATATGTGGATACATGAAAATGCACGTGGACACATACAAATGCATGTGGATATATGAAAAATGCATGTGGAAACATGAAAATGCATATGGATATATGAAAAATGCATGTGGAAACATGAAAATGCATGTGGATATATGAAAAATGCATGTGGATACATAAAAATATATGTAGATACATAACAATACACGTAGATACATAACGATCCAAGTAGATACATAACAAACATGCAGATACATAACAATACAAATAGATACATAAAAATGCATGAATATACATATAATACATCGTCAAAATATACGTAGATATATAAAAATACATCATAAAGATACTTATAAATACATTTTAAAAATACTTCATAAAAACACATGTAGATCCATAAAAGTACATTATATAAATTAATGTAGATACATAAATAAATCATAAAAATGCATGCAGATACATCAGAATATATCATAAAAATAGGGAGGGAGGAAGGAAGGAAGGAAAGGAAGGAAGGAAGGAAGGAAGGAAGGAAGGAAGGAAGGAAGGAAGGAAGGAAGGAAGGAAGGAAGGAAGGAAGGAAGGAAGGAAGGAAGGAAGGAAGGAAGGAAGGAAGGAAGGAAGGAAGGAAGGAAGGAAGGAAGGAAGGAAGGAAGGAAAGAAGGAAAGAAGGAAAGAAGGAAAGAAGGAAGGAAAGAAGGAAGGAAGAAATTGTTGTTGGTCGTGTTTACCACTACACTGTGATTCCTACAAATTAAGCCTGACTGCTGTTTCCGGAGTGCCGATTTAGAGTTGGAGCATGGTCTTGATCAGCTTTGTTTCACTGACTCTGACATCAACTATTGGGTGTAAGTTGATGACTGCTAACAGCTTATGGGGTTTTGCATCTCTGGTATCATTGAATTGTTGACAGCATCAAGGTTGAATACATTCTCCAAATAAAAGATTCTCAAATTCCTTTATCGTGGACGCCATTACATACATTTTGTAGTTGCGGACCCCCATTAAATACATTTTGTAGTTGCGGACCCCCATTAAATACATTTTGTAGTTGCGGACCCCCATTAAATACATTTTGTAGTCGCGGACCCCCCATTAAATACATTTTGTAGTTGCGGACCCCCATTAAATACATTTTGTAGTTGCGGACCCCCATTAAATACATTTTGTAGTCGCGGACCCCCATTAAATACATTTTGTAGTTGCGGACCCCCATTAAATACATTTTGTAGTTGCGGACCCCCCATTAAATACATTTTGTACTCGCGGACCCCAAATTAAATGCATTTTGTAGTTGCGGACCCCATTAAATACATTTTGTAGTCGCGGACCCCATTAAATACGTTTTGTAGTTGCGAACCCCCATTAAATACATTTTGTACTTGCGGACCCTCATTAAATACATTTTGTACTCGCGGACCCCCATTATATACATTTTGTAGTTGCGGACCCCCATTAAATATGTTTTGTTGTCGCGGACCCCCATTAAATATGTTTTGTTGTCGCGGACACCCATTAAATATGTTTTGTTGTCGCGGACCCCATTAAATATGTTTTGTTGTCGCAGACCCCCATTAAATATGTTTTGTTGTCGCAGACCCCCATTAAATATGTTTGTTGTCGCGGACCCCCATTAAATATGTTTTGTTGTCGCAGACCCCCATTAAATATGTTTGTTGTCGCGGACCCCCATTAAATATGTTTTGTTGTCGCGGACCCCCATTAAATATGTTTTGTTGTCGCGGACCCCCATTAAATATGTTTTGTTGTCGCGGACCCCCATTAAATATGTTTTGTTGTCGCAGACACCCATTAAAAACGTTTTATTGTCGCGGACCCCCATTAAAAAACGTTTTGTTGTCGCGGACACCCATTAAATATGTTTTGTTCACGCGGACCCCCATTAAATATGTTTTGTTGTCGCGGACACCCATTAAATATGTTTTGTTGTCGCGGACACCCATTAAAAATGTTTTGTTGTCGCGGACACCCATTAAAAATGTTTTGTTGTCGCAGACCCCCATTAAAAATGTTTTGTTGTCGCAGACCCCCATTAAAAACGTTTTGTTGTCGCGGACACCCATTAAAAATGTTTTGTTGTCGCGGACACCCATTAAAAATGTTTTGTTGTCGCAGACCCCCATTAAAAATGTTTTGTTGTCGCAGACCCCCATTAAAAACGTTTTGTTGTCGCGGACACCCATTAAATATGTTTTGTTCACGCGGACCCCCATTAAATATATTTTGTTGTCACGGACTCCCTTGTTTTAATTTCTTTCATGCGTCCATTCATTCATTTTCTCTTCCCATTTCGCTACAAAATATCCCAGTATTCTTCAAGCCATAGTGGACCCTCTGTGACGCCACTACGTACCCCTGTTTGAGACAAGCTGCTCTAAATGGTTTATATAGTGTAGGTTGTATGTCACTGACAAATGTACCTCGAGAAGTAAAGTTCTTCTATATTTTATAATAACTAACCAGCATTGTAACATTACCTAGGGTAAAATTACCAGGTGGGTACTTCGGGCTCGAGAGCTGTGCTGAGTTCTTTCTACGTCTATGTTTGCAGCAGACATTTTAATGCTAATGTACATTGTCTGATATTAGTGCTAGTCTTAATACAAATAGATAGACAACGAGGGAATTTGTACTTGACCATTTCTATTTATTTTATTGAGGATATAAGAAAGAATGAAGAAGAAATTCCAAGACTTTCGGGATTTGAGTTCAAGACCGGGTATAAAGGTCTACGGTGATTACTATTAACAATCGGGTATCCCGCCATGTGCAGGAATCAAAAAAAAATATTGATATGATGAGTAACATCATCATCATCGAGTGCCATCTCCGCAACGAAGGTTGTCTACCATGGAGAGCCATTCTGCTCTGTCTCTTGCTTTGATGGTGTAGGTTGTCATAGGCTGATTTGTCCATCTTTTGATGTACTCTTCCATGTTAGTCTTGGTCTGCCACTTTTACCTTGTATTTTCCCATCCAGGATTACTTTTAGTAGGCTGTTGTGTTAGTATATATATATATATAAAGTAAAGTACCCCCGTCACGCCAAGTGGCGGCGTATAGGGAATATGATGTTAGTGACCATAAATTTTACAGACCTTCGGCACATGATTTTTGGGGTAATGTGGTCGGTATTACGCCCGTGCCGCTTTACTTTCTCAGAAAAAAAACACGGTACCCATTTAAGACTGGGTGAACCCGGAAGCCGGCGGTTGGGATCGAACCCTAACCCTGTCCTTTGTAGTCCAGTTCACTAAGCACTGAGTTATCGCGGCTCCCCTATATATATATATATATATATATATATATATATATATATATATATATATATATATATATATACTAACGTATTTTACCTATCCTTTTTTATATCTTCTTCCACCTCCTCCTCCTCCTCTTATTATTATTATCTATCGTCATCTTCTTCTCTTTTCCACCTCCCTTCCTCTTCTTCCTCTTCTTTCTCTTCTTCTTTTCACCACCTTGGAAAGAGGACCTCTTAAGTTGTGCTGCTGAGAGTAGTGAGCTGCGGTCTTTGCTCCTTTCGGACCAACGTATCCGACTACGTCACAAAGGTTTTGGCGGCTGACTGCTGTTCTTCTGAGCTCGTTAAATGAATTTCCAGACTGAACTGTCTGTCGGACCACTACATAGAGGCGAGGCAGTGTCCTTGACAGGTAATACTGGTTTGTACTTTGATCAATTCATGTCAGGTGTTGTCCACACAGAGATGCGCATGCCCATGTTTTTAAACTCAGACTTTGTCTTGAGAATATATTGAAACAATCTTGTTGATATAAAACTAAGAATAGTAAAATGTTACATCTTCTCAATATTCCTGTATGGTACAGAAACATGGACATTAAGACAAGAAAATAAAGCAGAAAAATGAAGACTTTAAAATGTGGATTTATAAAAGAATAGGAAGGATTGGATGGAAAGAAAAGAAAAGAAACGATGGAGCCTAAAGCAACTAAGTGGAAAAGAGAACTACTAAACACAATTCAAACAAGACAGATGAGATTTTTGGAACATGTTAAAAGACACAACTGTCTACTAAATGTAATCTTGGAAAGGAAAATATAAGACACGTAGACCAACATGGATGAAAAACATCAAAAGATGGATAAGTCAACCTATGACAACCTGCACTATCATAGCAAGAGGCAGAGCAGAATGGCGTTCCATGGTAGCCAACCTTCGATGTGGAGGCGGCACTCAATGATGATGAGTTCATCTGTAGAAACCGTTTAGGATATAATTTGTCACTCAGACGGGAAATAATCTACAGTTTCTTTGTATAACTCAAGTATATAGGTGTTTCATCAGCACCGTAATAAGGTGTATAGGGTATAGGGTATATGGTTTAAGTGTCCCGCGGTACGTTTTGTGGGTGACGTGGTCGGCATCACACCAGGCCGCCTTGTTTATAAATAAAAGGACAATATCTGTCTGGATTAAACCGTGAAACAGTGTCGATTTAAAAAAAAATTGAAATAACAGTAAAATAATAATTTTGATAGTTATATAATAATAAAGATAATAATAATTAAGATAATAAAACACTAATTTTGATTATAACATAGTAATTTAATAATATTTTGGATAATGAAAAATAACAATTTGGATAATAATATAATAATAGTTATAATAATATAATAGATCATATTTCTATCAACAAATGTTAAGTATTAATCTTTTCTACTAGACTTTAATGTCTCTAAAGTGTCATAAAAGAATCATCAACAGTCATTATTTCTGAATTGAGTAACAGAACACCGCAACTAAATATCAGTAGATAACAACGGAGAGTTACGAGTTCACTGAAGTGTTAACATTTGTGTCTGATCACCGAAAATGTTAACATACCTGGCGTTTTTTCTCCTCTTCCTTCTTTGTCAATCTTACCCGATGTTTGTCTGTTGGCGCCGCGCGGTGCAGCCATAAGTGGGAAGTAATTTGTCACTGAAATCTCAGATACGCTCTTTATGCAATTTCTTAAGTCAAATCAACGCATTAGCCATCGTCTTCTTTTTGTGCGACCTAAAGGTTTTTCATTAGTATCGGAAGAATACATTCTCAGCGGCCTTACAAGGATCTACTTTATTGTAACCTGTTCAATTGTTGTGTGTGCTTTAAATAAAAATAGTTTTTCAGAGTCCATAGAGTATTAATCCACAGACTTTGACATTTCTTTTAATGTTCTCTATTCTAGATCCGGCGCCAACAATTCTGCGTACCTTCAATGGAAGAACGAGGAAGGACACACGAGTTGTATAGCACAGCCACTCGGTTGGGCGGACTCCCTAGGTAGAAGCCATTCTGCCTCCTTCCCGCCCCGCTCGAGTGAACAATTGAAACCCTCGTCCTCGTCTCAATCTTTGAAGAAGGAAAACGAGGATGGTTATAAGACTTATTATTTTAAATTCGAGTTATTTCAAGGCATGCTTTGGTTCCTGCGTTATTTAACGCGTTATATTTCTGCTCTGGCGTGCGTTAAATTTATTTCAAGCCACGATTATTGTTCCTGATCACTTCAGGGGACTGGTTTGGGGAGGAGCCAACGCCGATGTTAGGATGTATCTCATGGACACGCCCACTCCAGTAAGCGAGGGACGTACATTACACACACTCTGAAATCCTTTGTAAATTCGATACGTGTTGGCGCTTGCTTTGTATATCTTCCACGAGCGCGTCTTCCTCTTCAAGACTAATAATAGTTATTTTCGCAGCGTCCAGCGATATGAATTAAGCCCCTAACAGACCGATGTATTTAGTCGTGGGCTGGTCAGAAAAACGCCCCAAACAAGTATTCTGCCCTATAACAAATAAGAGACCAGCACAGAGACAAGAGATGGAGAGATAATCAAGATGGCGAACTACAAAACACAAATACTCACAGTGTCACTAATAAAGTACCGACTTTTTCAAACAAACATACCGGGGTAATGTTTTTAAGTGCTGGAGCTGCTGTAAAGTTGACGAAAGGAGCGAACTTTGTACTTCCTAAGAGCGTGGGATTAGAAACAAGACAAATGAAATATTTAGGTAATGTTAAAAGACAAAGCAACCTAATAAAGTAATAATTGGAAGGGAAAATACAATGTAAACGAGGCAGACCAAGACTAACATGGCCTATAACTCAAAAGATGGACAAGTCAACCTATGACAATCTGCACACATATCATCAAAGCAAGAGACAGAGTGGAATGGCGATCCATGGTAGCCAGCCTTCTATGCGGAGACGGCACTCAATGATGTCGATGAAGAGCGTGGAAATATGGAGAAAGACAACATCACAAAATATCCGACATTACGGTCCTAGGCTTTCTGCAGGACAACAAAAATATGCAAACATCAATTAGAAAGATGATATCTTCGCGTGCCGCCTCCGTATCGATGGAGCGACACTCCGGGTTGTCTCTTGTTTTGATAATGCAGGTTATCATAGGCTGACTAGTCCATCTTTTGATATCACTCGTCCATGTTTGTATTGGTTTGCCTCTGCCTCTTTTACCTTGTATTCTCCCTTCAAAGATTACTTTTAATAGGCTGATATGTATTTTAACATGCCTTACAATTCTCATTTGTCTTGTTTGGATTGGTTTTAGTGGCTCGCTTTTTCATTTTAGTTGTTTTAAGACATCATCGTTTGTTCTCTTATCTTATCATCCAATACTTCTATAAATCCACATTTTTAAGGTTTCAAATTTTTGGTTTTGTTTTCTTGAATAATGTCCATTTGTGCACCATACAGAAAAGTTTAGAAGATATAACATTTTTCTACTCTTAGTTTTAGCAGTAATAGTAGCAGTAGTAGTAGTGGATTCGTAGTTCTGAACTGTCTCCAGGTCTATTTCTTCTACTTTGATATCCACTTGCAGGTTTTGAGTATTATTCTTGTTTATGATCACAGTTTTTGTATTTTTGATATTCATATCTAATTCATATTTTGTTTACTTGCCATGTTTATTTCAATAAATTAGAAGTAAACAAATAATTATTATCAGTTTCTTCTTTATTGTGAAGAACATCTGATGGCAAAATAACGTCAATTAAGAAAACTAATATATGATTTCAGTGTGTGGAGGGGAAGTTACGGGCAATATAGCAGAACAAACTTATTCTTCGTCTCCATTTAAACTCCCTGTGGAGCATAGGTCTTCAACAAACACTTCCCTAACCGGTTTCTTGCCATTCTTTTAATCTCGCTTCATGTCTTCCCCATCACCTTCATCTCTGCTTTCTTCCTTCTTCTGTTTTCTGTAAGTATATTTTGGTCTTCCCCTTTATCTTATTCCGCGGGGATTCTATAAATGGTTTTGTCGCCGTGCAATAGGGCAAACTGATTGCTTGTATCTGAATCCATGAACCAAAAGTGAACATGCCCCTACACCACCCTTCCAGGCGGCCCCGGATCAACCTTCTGTAAGTCTGGATATGCAGAAAATGTTCGAGAGAAGGCAAGTCCAGTATATTAAATTGTGATGAAGTCGGACTGGTTTGGCTGCAAGACGTAGGTGTCAAGAATGTTGTAAACTTCGACACGCCGCTATTGCGTCAGTTTAATGATCTCTTAAAGGCGGCCGTCTACGATGAGTAATATTTATAAGAACATAAAGTAAAGATTGGCATATTAAAAAGTTCTTGTGATCGCTACAATGAAATGAGCCGGGGCAGTTCCGTCAGGGATTTTCTGACTTTCTTCCTCTATACCACTGAATGTGCTACTGTTGTAATGTCAGTGGCAAACGTCAAGTTGAAAATGACGGAGAATAAATAGAAGAAAAGGATAAAGAATGGAAGAAAGAAAGAAAGAAAGAAAGAAGGAAGGAAGGAAGGAAGGAAGGAAGGAAGGAAGGAAGGAAGGAAGGAAGGGAGGACGGAAGGAAGGAAGGAAGAAGGAAGGAAGGAAGGAAGGAAGGAAGGAAGGAAGGAAGGAAGGAAGGAAGGAAGGAAGAAGGAAGGAAGGAAGGAAGGAAGGAAGGAAGGAAGGAAGGAAGGAAGGAAGGAAGGAAGAAGGAAGGAAGGAAGGAAGAAGGAAGGAGGAAGGAAGGAAGGAAGGAAGGAAGGAAGGAAGGAAGGAAGGAAGGAAGGAAGGAAGGGAAAATAAGCAAACGAGCTATGGAAAAAAATTGAGAAAATGACAAAAAATAAGAAGATGGGAGAAAAGACGAAGAAAGAACGATTTTGTTTAACTTTCAAGTTCTGATGGGTTTGTTCTCTTTCAGTCATGCAGATACAGTGCCAGCCTCAACGGCTCTCATTCTTCTTTTATTTCTTGCTTATTTTCTGGCAACCATCCTTAATAAGCCCAGACTGTTTATTCTACACGATCTCATTGTTCAAATCATTAATAAATTTAGATAGGATTATTCGACATCGAATGTCTTCTCATGATTTCTTCGTTCCGTGACCATCCCACGAATATCGCCACTGATCTGGTTGAACTGACGACCAAGGCCTTCGAAGAGATGTTGCATCTTGCCATTCTGCCGGCGCTATACAAAAGGAACAAGTTGCATATTGCTTTACTCAGACTGCACTGGCGTCATAAACAGGTTAATACGTCATGTTTTTAACATTCCGCTGACAGGAAACACTTCAGAAACACGCTAGAAACACCCCAGAAACAACTGTTGTACACTTTATCGTATCAGCGATAGAAATAATAATCACATCACCATTATCATGTGCCATAAAGGCTGGCGTAGGAATTAAGTCAATCCCCAATTGTCGGTCCTCAAAGAATCATATCAATTGTGTTACTGATGTTTACCGTGCCACGATACGACACCAACCTATTCAATATCTTTTCTCCATGTCATCCGCAATCTCTCTTTCCAGGTAGTTGTAACCAGGTAGTCCAACTTTCCTCTCCCTGCTGTGCCTGCAAAATGTTGAATGTCTATTTCTGATGAAATTTAGGAGTTCCCTTTTTGTGTTGGCCTCTTTTAGAAATTCTCGTTGGTTTTCTAGCTGTCCAGAGAACTTTCGAGATTCTTCTCAGAAATTTCACTTCTGTGACTTCTAATCAATTAGAACAGACAAATAAAATTGTTGGGGCATGTTAAAAGACACATCAGCCTAATAAAAGTAATATTGGAAGGAAAATACAAGGTAAAACAGGCAAAGGCAGACCAAGACTAACATGGCTGAGTAACATCAAAGATGGACATGTCAACCTATAACAATCTGCACCATTAAATCAAGAGACAGATTGGAATGGGCTCCATGGTAACCAACTTTCAACGCGGAGGAGACGGCGCTCAATGATGACGATGATCTCTAATCGTCTTTTTATCTGTTTGTCAGCTGTCCATGATTCGCTTCTATAGGTCAGAAGGCTCTATATAGAACCGATAAATTCTCAGTCTTACTTCTATTGACATTGATTGTTGCAGAAGATGTTTTTTTTTTAAGTGCTAGTCTGGCATGTGCTATTTTTCTGTTTATTTCTGTTGTGCATCTTCCATCTGTTGTTATTATTGTGCCCACGTATTTGACGCTTTGCACATGTTTCAGATTTGGTCCGCTTATTTTCATGTTGCATATTGGTGTTTTTATGATATGACTATTGCTTCTGTTTTCTCACTGTGGAGCAGTGTGGGCTGTACTAGTAGTTGGAAAACCCTCGCGGTCGACCAGCCGCTGAAAGTATTGGGTACCAGGGTATAGTATTCAGGGAAGGTGAGGGATGCCGCCTCGCATCGTGAGTTCCGATACTCGAAGCGACGCTGGCCAAAATCTCGAACATTTCTGTATAGAGGCCGACCGAACACATATGGGTGGAACCTCGCGTGCTAAGAGGCCGCTTCAAGTCTCGTACTTTACCTTTACCTTTACCTTTACCTTTACCTTTACCTTTACCTTTTACCTTTACCTTTACCTTTACCTTTACCTTTACCTTACCTTTATCCATAACGTTCAGTCTACAGTTATTTACCTTGTCTGTTGTGACTGCTGTTTCATTCCTGTAACTGCTTGTTATCGTTTCTTTATTTCTTTCTATCTGTTGGTGATTTGTGACTTTACTAAGGAATGGAAGAAGAATGTGACGGGTCAAAGATCGGGGCTCGTCGTAAACTAGCGCACAAAGCCTAAACGCTCACTTTACAAGTGAAAGCAAAGAAGGAAAATAACTAGGGAACATAGAATGGTGGTTCCCCCTTTCCCTCCGCTGGTTTGTGTACGGTTGTTCTCCACAGCTCACAGGTAAATGGTTTCTATATCTGCCGAAGTGTTCGCACATGAAGTAATGTAAGTGGGCGCAGTTAACGATGCGTCTTTATTTACAACAAGTTGCGATGTCACCTTACTGATAACGCACATCCAACTTCAGCATGACATTGCGATACTGCGGGTCAGTTTCCCTCTTCGATCCTTTACTCGCTCGACCAGAATGTTTATAAGGAAAGCAGATATGAAAAAAAAGAAAGAAATAAATGGTATCATTAAAGCGCTATGTGATTAATGGACGACACAAATTTGAACGACGTTTCAGCTCATTAGGCCTTCAGCATGAACAAACAAACAAACACACACATATTATATGTAAGTAAATCAAAGCAGTCATACATAGCTAACTAATAATGAAGCATCGAAAACAAATAATTTCGAACTAGTATGAGCAATAAAAATAAAATGTCTTGTGCTGTGTGCTCTATGGTGACCAGAAGGAAAATGAACGAGTGGCGAAGGATACGCTGTGTAGTTGACCAAAGGTGTTTCATTTCTTCTTCACATTCAGCTTTACTGCAGCCTCGCATTTCTATGCATCTATTGACCACGGCGCCTAACCAGGATGGTTTACTTTTTCCTCCAGACCCACCAAAAACAGCTTGATTCGACTTTTATCGATTATAATTAACTGTTCAAAACTGAGCCACGGCGCATGACATGAACAGAGCCAGAAGCTGTCAGCGACTCATAGCTGATGGTTTACGTAAGGATCAGTGAACCAAAACAATCCAGACCTTACTCTATCTCTTCACGGTGCCTCTAAAAACAAACAAACCAGCCCAGTCTGGCCAAGCGAGCAGGGATCGAACAGGGAAAGCAACCCGTTACCTACAAAAACCGGGCTGAATTCGGATGTGTTCGGACGAAAGGCGTAAATATCACAGTTCTTCTGCAAACCACAACACAACATAACTACGGCCACTTAACGCCCTTTTAAGGATGGATGACGAGGGCCCAATCAATTCTTATAGTAGTCATCGCGTAAAGGCCACAAAGAACGAACGAACGAAAGAAAGAAAGAAAGAAAGAAAGAAAGAAAGAAGAAAGAAAGAAAGAAAGAAAGAAAGAAAGAAAGAAAGAAAGAAAGAAAGAAAGAAAGAAGAAAGAAAGAAAGAACTGGTCAGAACGTAAGAAGTCAGCTATGAGTCTCCGACAGTTTTCAGCCCATACATTGTTGTGCGTTTCTATTTCACTAAACAAACATGTAATTATTTGTTCTTTCACTTTTTGAAAGCTGAAATAAGATTCCGTGCTAGCGATGATGGTGCTAATCCGAGTGCATCTCCCATTACCTTGGGACATTCTCGCGAGTCCAGTTCATAAAAGGTCATGAGCGGTCTTAAATATGACACGAAGGTTGCGACAGATAGGCTCTCGTTGTGGCCTCGCGTAACATCCCTCACTGAATGCCACGAGCATGAAGTGGCAGAGCCAATCAAATCAAACCGATGATTGACGGTTAGAGAGATCAAACCCCAGCTTGACACTGGATCTGGCTTCAGTAGGGTACCATCTAGTCTGGGCCTTGACATTAACCAACTTTCTATCAGTGATTTCTAAATTGTTGAAACAATCCAACACAAATAATGTTGGTGTTTGTACATTAGTGTTACCCTGAGCAGAAAATAAACTTGACAAGAAAAGACTAAACTATGATTATAAACAAAGAAAATACTTAAAACCTAAAAGTATAAATAAACATTGAAGGAACAGACTTGGGGACAGTTCAGACCTACAACTACCTTGGCCATACTATAACTTATGATGGAAAATGTACAACTGAATAAACAAAAGAATAGGTATGGCAAAAAAGTAATTTTAATGTCACGAAGAACATACTAACATCAAAACAAATAACACCAGGGCTAAAACTAAGAATTCAAAATGTTATATCTTCTCAACGTTCCTATATTTGGTGCAGAAACATGGACATTAGACAAGAAAACACAACAGAAAATTGAAGCCTTTTAAATGTGAATATATAGAAGAATAGGTAGAATTGGATGGAAAGAAAAGAAAATAAACGATGAAGTCTTAAAACAACTAAAAATGAAAAGAGAACTACTAAGCACAATCCAAACAAGACAAATGCGATTTTAAATGTTAAAAGACACAACAGGTTACAACAGATGGACAAGTGAGACTCTGACAACCTCCACCATCATAACAAGAGACAAAGCAGAATGCGGCTCCATGGTAGCCAACCATCGTTGCGGAGATGGCACTCGATGATGTTACCCCTGATCTTCCCGTGATATTTAGTTAGTATCACTTTCAATGTAGGAACCCGCGACAGCTCAGTGCTTAGTGAACTGGACAAAATAGGGCACGAGGTTTGGTTCGATCCTGATCGACGGCTTCCGGGTTCACCCAGCCTTAAATGGGTACTGGATTTTTTTCTGGAAGGTAAAGCGGCACGGGCGTAATACCGACCACATTACCCAAAAATCATGTTCTGAAGGTCTATAAAAAGCGTCGTCACTAACGCCATATTCCCTATACACCACTTGGCGTGACGGGGCTCGTTACCTTTTTTTTTTTTTTTTAACTTTCAATGTAATACGTTGACACATTCTTCGGGTCTGACTTTTGTTTCCCTTTTACACATGATTTCCATATGAGTGCTTGATGGGGAAAGTCTTTCTTTAACATTCCTTATATTTCTATGTATTCTCTATCTAGTTATCCACTTAATCATCTATTCATTCAAACATCTGCAAATATTATAGTCCTTTTATTCACTCGTCCGTATATACATTCCTATATCTATGTTTATATATATATATATATGTTCTATAATTCTATGCGTATATAAAGAAACAACAGATCAAATGGTTTGGCCACTTGACAATGCAGAAAGACTAAATCATTGCACAACGAGCCTTCAAAAAAGTTGCGAGAACACCAGACCCATGGACTATGAAAATGATTGATTGCTGGAATATTAGAAACACTAGGAAATATAACACCAGGAGAGGTCAACAGAAGATTGATTGATGGAATATTAGAAACACTAGGAAACATAACACCAGGAGAGGTCAACAGAAGATTGATTGCTGGAATATTAGAAACACTAGGAAACATAACACCAGGAGAGGTCAACAGAAGATTGATTGCTGAATATTAGAAACACCAGGAAACACAACACCAGGAGAGGTCAACAGAAGATTGATTGCTGGAATATTAGAAACACTAGAAACATAACACCAGGAGAGGTCAACAGAAGAGCAATAGACCTCAAATTGTATCTCCCCTCGACGCTGAAAAGTAAATGCTGAAAAAAAAAAGAGGAAGAAAAAGTATGAGAAGTAGAAGAAGAAAAAGATCTATCTGTTACAACAGGTAAATATAAGGAAAGATATATTTGAGACGACGTTTCGGCTCAATAAGCCTTCAGCAGAAACAAACATTCAACATACACATTAACAATTTTTTTAAATACATTTTTGTATGTGGGTTGTATGTCTGTTCCTGTCGAATGCCTTTTGAGCTGAAACATCGTTCTGGTTTGTGTTGTTTCTCTTGTTACGTGAAGCTTTAACGTGAAGCTTTAACAATACCGTTTTTTAAATATTTTTTAATTTAGTTTTTTGTTCCCCCCCCCCCACCTGCTTCACTGCAACTTCGCAATTGAATGCATTGCTGTTGGTTTCTCTGCCTTGACCCTATAGTATCAATGTGTGCAAGATATCCAACGGCTTATTTTCAAACATCACCCCAGCTAGATCACATGTTGATGGACTTGTTATGTTGTAATTTCATTCAATTACTTGACACCTAAACGGAATCCAATCCAGAAAATTATTCGCTGCAGCTCCTTTTTAAGTAGAAAAAAAAAGAAGAAAAAAGAAAAAAATTCTATGCAGATAAGAACAGTCTTGATACCGTGATTCATGAATAAGAAAATGAAGTCACACACAACGAGCCCGCGTGTATTTCTCCGCCATTCATCTTACAGTAAACCCTTCATTTTTGTAATTTAACGTTGAAATAAAGACAACCGCATTCTATTCAGGTTATTGTCTAAACCCCATAGAAACGGTCTTACAGCTGTACTGGGTGCACCCAAAGAAGACGAGTTTTTGTAGCTTATATCCTGTAAGCGAAGTGGTAATATTTCATTGGTAGACAGGCAGAAGATAACCGTATACAAAGTATGTTTTGTAACCGGTGTTCATAATACAAAGTTCCTCTGGTTATCTTGTCATCGGGCCTGGCTCCATTTGGTGACACCGGTTGCAGATTTGAACTGTCATCACTTGTTTGCTTGCCGTTTAAGTAATCGTGTTTCTATATCTTAATATACCCGTTTAAACGTGTTCTGTGAATGTTTTCTCTATATTTGGACGGGGACATCACCGCGTGTAGCATTGTATTTGTGCAAGGATGTGATTCGCAATTTCTTTTTATTTATTTATTTTTGAACCTGACACTTTGGAGACTGTGTGGTCTAGAGGTAAGGCGCTGCACTCTAAACAGGACGGTTAAAGGTTCGAATGTCGGCACAGGAAGCGGGCATTTTGCAATTTGAACCATCATCATGTGCCATACCGATTGGCGTAGGCGATCATGTCCTTCCACAATCTTTATCTACAGTGCATCGTATCAGTTCTGTCGTTGACCGTTTTCCATGCCATGACACAAAGCTATCTAGTATTTTCTCTTTTTGTCGTCCGCGATCTCTTTCCTTTTATTTTGCCAGTTGTATCCAAGTATTCCAACTTTCCTCTTCTCACGATGTGCCCGAAAAATGTTAATTGTTTCTTCATGAGGATTTTTAGGAGCTCCCTTTTTGTGTTGGCCTCTTTGAGAATTTCCTCATTGGTCTTTTTTCGTAGTTTTACCCTCCCCTTATTTCTGTGTACTGAGCTTCGTTGTCTAGTCGTCTCAGATAACGGAGAAAACAGGAGGTCCCAAGCGTGGACCTGAAATGGTCGCTGCCGGGGCAAAATTGTGAAGTAAGTGTATTCATGCAGAAAGTGGATGTGTCGGGCTGAAAGGTGCAGATACTTTGAGTCTGGTGTTCTCTTCTTCTACCTTTTAGCTCCCAGTGGAGCATAGGTCTTCAACAAACACTTTCCAAGTCGTTCTGTTTTTTGCAATTCTTTTAAGATCATTCCATGTCTTCCCCATCATCTTCATCTCTGCTTCAATCTGTCTTCTCCAAGAATTCCTTGGTCTTCCTCTTTGTCTTTTCCCCTGGGGATTCCAAAAAAGGGCCTGTTGTGTAATACTCTCAGTTGGTTTCCGTAGTGTGTGTCCTATCCATCGCCATCGTCTTCGCTGTATTTCTTTATCCACTGGTATTTGACCGGTACATTTCCATAATTCCACGTTTGTGACTTTGTCCTGCCATTTCCATCCCTTTATTCTGCGCAAGCATCCATTAATGAAAGTCTGTACCTTCGTGATTGTCAATTTTGTTATTCTCCATGTTTCACAGCCATATAATAGAACCGACTTAACATTGGAGTTGAAAATTTGTATTTTTGTATTTAGCCTAATTTCTTTGGATTTCCATATGTTTCCCAGTGCAATGAAAGCTCCTCTTGCTTTTGATATCCTTATTTTGGTATCGTTTTCTGTTCCTCCCTCTTTATCTATATTACTGCCCAGATATATATAAGATTGTACGTCTAGTAGAGGTATTTCTCCTAGTTTTATTTGGTTATTGCCAACTGCATTAATTCTCATAATGTTGGTCTTATCTCTATTAATCTTTAGTCCTAGCTGTTGTGATCTCTCATCTAATATACTCATTTTATCTTGCATCTGTTGGTGGCTGTGTGATAGGAGAGCTATGTCATCAGCAAAGTCTAAATCATCAAGTTGTTTGGTCAGTGACCACTGGATCCCATTTCTGTTGTTTTGAGTTATTTTCATAATCCAATCTATGGCCAGTAGAAAGAGAAATGGAGACAGAAGGCATCCTTGCCTTACTCCTGTTCTTATTTCAAATGCTTCTGTAAGCTGTCCTTCATGCACCACACTACATTTTGTTCCTTCATACATTGTTTTTATCAGGTTAATAAACTTTATGGGGATTCCATAATGACTCAGCAACTTCCAAAGCATTCTTCTGTCTAAACTATCAAATGCCTTTTCGTAATCTATGAATCCAATATAAAGTGGGGATTTTAGTTCTAAACTTTGTTCAACTATTATACGTAGAGTAGTTATTTGATCAGCACATGATCTGTTCTTCCTAAAACCTGCTTGTTCATCTCTCAAGTGTTTCTCTATAGCCTCTTTTAGTCTCTCCAGAATGATTCTGCCTAATATTTTTCCTGGCACTGATAGTAGCATAATTCCCCTATAATTTGTGCACTCCTGTAAACTTCCTTTCTTTGGTAGTTTGATCATATAACCTTCTCTCCAGTCTTTAGGTATTTCTTCCCTCTCCCAAATTTTATCCAATAGATTATGTAACATCTTGGTAGAGGTGATAATATCTGCTTTGATGGCTTCCGAAGGAATTTCATCTGGTCCTGTGGCTTTACCATCTTTTAACAGTTTGATGGCTTTCATTATTTCTTCTTTGCTTGGTTTTCCGCAGTTAACGTGTAATTCTTCTTCTGCAGTCTGGTGTTCTCACAATGTTTATTAAAGGAGAGTTGTGTTTTAATCTTCCTCTCTTATCACGTTACCAAACCATTTTATCTGTATTTCTATTTGAACTCTATGCCGGGAACTGCTGCTTGCTC
>JAVIAB010000108.1:77513160-77600660 GCA_032433765.1 Megaustenia siamemsis
CTATTTTGTTTCATCATAAGGCTGGTACTGAACCACAACGTTGAACTATTTTGTTTCATCAGAAGGCTAGTACTGAACCACACCGTTGAACTATTTGTTTCATCAGAAGGCTGGTACTGAACCACAACGTTGAACTATTTTGTTTCATCAGAAGGCTAGTACTGAACCACACCGTTGAACTATTTTGTTTCATCAGAAGGCTAGTACTGAACCACAACGTTGAACTATTTTGTTTCATCAGAAGGCTAGTACTGAACCGCAACGTTGAACTATTTTGTTTCATCAGAAGGCTAGTACTGAACCACAACGTTGAACTATTTTGTTTCGTTTATTATTTACGGGAAGCTACAACCCACCCAATCGTCAATATTTTGTTTCGCTCCTTACTCCAGCGTTACAGTAACACCTGACTTTTATACCTACCCCTTGAGACAGAAAGATAACAGCTCGCAGTCTGCTGTACTCATAACAACAACAATATACCTATGCCTTATTGTGTGAAGTTTCGGATGTATTATATGTATTCAAATTTAGTGCTCCATTTGTTACTAACACTGAGAATGAACTGTCTTCTTTTTCTACCTTTCGGCTCCCTGTGGAGCATAGGTCTTTAACAAACACTTTCCAAGTCATTCTGTTTCTTGCCATTCTTTTAATATCATTCCATGTTTTCCCCATCATCTTCATTTCTGCTTCTATCTGTCTTCTCCAACAATTATTTGGTCTTCCTCTTCTTGCGTCAACTAGAAGACAGAACTTGTGACAGTGACTTCTTGCGTCAACTAGAAGACAGAACTTGTGACAGTGACTTCTTGCGTCAACTAGAAGACAGAACTTGTGACAGTGACTTCTTGCGTCAACTAGAAGACAGAACTTGTGACAGTGACTTCTTGCGTCAACTAGAAGACAGAACTTGTGATAGTGACTTCTTGCGTCAACTAGAAGACAGAACTTGTGACAGTGACTTCTTGCGTCAACTAGAAGACAGAACTTGTGACAGTGACTTCTTGCGTCAACTAGAAGACAGAACTTGTGACAGTGACTTCTTGCGTCAACTAGAAGACAGAACTTGTGACAGTGACTTCTTCTTTTTCTTCTTTTTCTTCTTCTCCTTTTTTCCTTCCTCATTTGCCTTTCAGCGTCGAGGAGGGATATAATTTGCGGTTTTCTGCTCTTCTGTTCACCTCTGCTGCTGTTATGTTTCCTAGTGTTTCTAATATTCCATTGACCCATCTTTTTCGTGATCGACCCTTGGGTCTGTTGTTCTCGCAACGTTTATTTGGGGCTCGTTGTGTTTTGTTTTGATCACTCTGCCTTGTCACGTCGCCAAACCATTGTATCTGTTGTTTCTTTATATATTCTATGGCGGGGGTTATTCCTAGCCTTTTTCTCAGTTCTTCTTTTCTGATCTTTTCAGTGACGGTGACAATAGTTCGAAATTATTGTACTCTTTTATTAATTTATTTTTTAACACATTGTTTTACGTGTGTTGTATTTTTGTTCCAGTTGAAAGTCTATTTCGCCGAAACGTCGTTCTGGTTTGTGTTGTCCACTTGTGACATGAAGCTTTAACAATACCGTTTTTTTTTCTCTATTTTTTGTTTCATTTCTCCTCACAATTAGCTTCACTTCAGCTTCTAATTTTAATTCATTTTTTTGACTTGACCTTACTGATTTCTTGCGCCGGGATCGGTGAACCACAACCATCCAGACACTTGCTTCACATCTTTGCGGTATCTCCAGAAACAGACTAACCTGCCTAGTCTGGCCAAGCGAGTAGGGATCGAAGAGGGAAGACAACCCGGTACTCTAAAATAGCGTGCTGAAGTCGGATGTGTTGAGCCGAAAGGCGCAACTATCAGTCCTACTGGAAACTAAGACAAAACGTATCTACGCCCACTTAATGCCCTCAGGAGACGGATGATGAAGACGACAATCAATTCCTCTAAGGGTGACTGGTTGGTCTGGAGGCAAAAACGCGGCCTCGAGACAGAGAGGTTGTGAGTTCAAATCCCGGCTGTATAAGTTGGGATTTTTATTTATGATTTCTCCCTATGGTAACCAGCCCTGGTCTCAGCAGTGTGATCCGGCTTGAAACGCCAATTACTGATGGACGGGACAAATATGATTACCTCTGAAGACGGAGTTATCTGCCTGTGCAGCGAGGGACCCTTGTGCACACGGCTATCAGAAAAAAAAAACGTAATAACACGCAAAATTCAATTCCTAGTCTCTAGGGACCTCATCAGAGGTAAAAGCTTGCGAACGAAAAAAAAAATTCCTCTAGAGATCACCGGGAGAATGAAGGAAAGAACGAAAGAGAAAAACTAAATATCCTTTGAATATTTACCGGGTTCCAGGAAACTAACTCTAACTGTTATTGTCTCCCTGGATCGGTTATTGTACCCCTGCTACCCCCTCCCGCCCCCCCCACCCCCCCCCCCCAAAAAAAAAAAGAAAAAACAAAAAGTGACAGCCTGAAGAAATCACTATCCAGATATGCTATTTTATTCTTCCACTGACTACAGCTAAGGAAGGCGTCATGTCCGTAATTGGAAATTCGACACGCCTCAAATTTCTAAAGCGGAAAGCTGCGATGACAAGACAACTTTGTTCGGGAACTGACAAAACGGACATTAATGCTCGGAGAATTGAAATACGGCCCGGACAAGTGGGTACGATAATAAATAGACTAAACCGGACTATGGTGTCTTCTAGTAGACGAATGGGAGAAGCATGTTTTCATTTGAGTGTCTGACCAAGCATAAATAGTAGAGAGACTGAGATAGGCAGACAAACAGACAAACAGATAGACTAAAACAGAGAGAGAGAGAGAGAGAGAGAGAGAAATAGAGGAACGGATATGCTTGCTTGCGGTCGCCCGATGACTAAAGTATTCTAGAGTATTCGTAGATTGTAGAATTCCTCTTCGTCATCCGTCCTTAAAAGTTAAGTGGACGTTTATGCGTTGTGTTGTGGTTTGCAATATAACTGTTATATTTGCGCCTTTCGGCCCAACACATCCGACTTCAGCACAGGAGGAACGGATATAAGTTTTGTAATGTTTTCTTTCCATAATATTTGTATCTAGTGGTAATTTATCTATCTATCTATCTATCTATCTATCTATCTATCTATCTATCTATCTATCTATCTATCTATCTATCTATCTATATCTATCTATCTATCTATCTATCTATCTATCTATCTATCTATCTATCTATCTATCTATCTATCTATCTATCTACATACCTACCTACCTACCTACCTACCTACTTACCTATCTATCTATCTATCTATCTATCTATCTATCTATCTATCTATCTATCTATCTATCTATCTATCTATCTATCTATCTATCTATCTATCTATCTATCTATCTATCTATCTATCTATCTATCTATCTATCTATCTATCTGTCTATCTATCTATCTATCTATCTATCATCTATCTATCTATCTATCTATCTATCTATCTATCTATCTATCTATCTATCTATCTATCTATCTATCTATCTATCTATCTATCTATCTATCTATCTATCTATCTATCTATCTATCTATCTATCTATCTACCTACCTACCTACCTACCTACCTATCTATCTATCTATCTATCTATCTATCTATCTATCTATCTATCTATCTATCTATCTATCTATCTATCTATCTATCTATCTATCTATCTATCTATCTCTATCTATCTATCTATCTATCTATCTATCTATCTATCTCACTGTTTGTATGTCTGTCTGTCTATCTATTAATCTGTCTGCCTATATATTAATCTTTCTGCCTATCTATTAATCTGTCTGCCTATCTATTAATCTGTCTGCCTGTCCGTCTGGAGTAACAGAAAGAGGCGGTGAACTGAAGAACTATTTACTCCGCGCGCTGTCAGACAATCTTCATTTACACCAAAGCCATCCTGAAGTTATATCTCTCCGCCAATTCACCGGCACTTTACATGATTAATGGCGGACGCCACTGTCTGACATCCTGTCCCCAGATTCTGAATCTACTGGCACAACTGCTGATAATAGTAACCTTTAGGGTTTGGAACTTGGAAGGTACTTTGCTGTTCTTATAGTTTTACTTCTCAAACTGTTTGTTTATTTATTTACTTACTTTCCAACTTCAGGGCGTTAGAAATTAGGAAAGAAAGAAGAAATGTTGGTAGAAAGCGAATGATAAGAGAAACACATACAACAAAAAGGTAAAAGTATGGCCAACAATCTTTCTTTTATATCCTCTTTCGTCAATTTGTTGTTTCTTTGAAGCATCGCAGGAGAAATGTGAAATGTTTAAAATAATCTTATTAGTAGTTGATAAGGCCGTTCTTGTAAGGTGTCGCTATCATATATGATAGTTGATAAGGCCGTTCTTGTAAGGTGTCGCTATCATATATGATTGTTGATAAGGCCGTTCTTGTAAGGTGTCGCTATTATATATGATTGTTGATAAGGCCGTTCTTGTAAGGTGTCGCTATTATATATCTATCTTTTGACCTTTCGAGCCGTAACCGGCCCATAGAGCGTAGACCAAGATACACCTTCTCCTATATGAATTTTTGTTCTAGCAGTTTTCTTTTAAAGATATTTTATCAAATCTCGCCATCTGTCTCTGTTCTGTGCAAGCAGTTCTATCTCATTGAGGGAGCCGATTCCTGCTGCTCTTGCCTCTCTCATCAATGTTCTTCTCAGTGTCTCCCTGGGTCTTCCTCTTTTTCTTTTACCTGTTGTTTCCCATATGAGGGCTTGCTTTGCTATTCGATTATTATCTCTTCTCATCACATGTCCAACGTATGACCATCGTCTTTTCTTTATTACTGAAGATATTAGTGGTTGATTGGCGATTTCTCTAATTTCCTCGTTTGTTTTGAATTCGTTCCATTCTATACCAAGTATTTTCCTTAGACATTTATTTTCGAATGCGTTCAACTTTGTTTCTATATCTCTTGTTGTTTTCCAGCTTTCACACGCATACGTAAGGGTTGATAGTACATTTGATTTGAATAGCCTAAGTTTTGTGTTTGTGCTAATGAGTTTTGATTTCCACAACTTTTCAAGGCTTCTGAAAGACATTGCTGCTTTAGCCAGTCTGATTCTAATTTCTTTGCTCGTATCCCCTTCTCGATCAATGTGACTTCCAAGATAGATAAAGTGATCGATCTCTTCTACTGGTTTGTTTTCCATGTATATTTTGTCACTTGTTGGAATTAAACTTTTCATGACTTTAGTCTTTTCATGATTGACCTCAAGCCCAATTTTGCTGGCTATTGATATAGTTCATTTGTGTTTTCCTGCATCGTTTTTATCTGACTGCTGATGAGAACTATGTCATCAGCAAAGTCGAGGTCCTCCAAATGGTCTCCTTGTATCCATTCGATGCCTTTATTACCAGTGCAGCATTTCTTCATTATGAAGTCCATAACAATTCCAAATAACAAGGGCGATAAAATACATCCTTGTTTAACCCCAGTTTCTATTGGGAAACATTCGCTCAGTCCTTCCTCTGTTCGAACTGCACATGTGTAACCATCATACATGTCTTTGATAATATTTATGATTTTTGATGGTAAACCATATTGCTTCAGAATTTTCCACAAAGAATCTCTATGAATACTATCAAATGCTTTTTTGAAGTCGATGAAGTTAAGTACAAAAGGTTTTTGCTTTTCAATGTGTTCCTCCAATATAAGTCGTAGAGTGAAAATGTGGTCAAGACAGCTTCTCCCTTTTCTAAACCCAGCCTGTTCTTCACGCATTACTGTATCTATTGAATCCTTTATTCTATTTAGGATGATTTTACAGAATAACTTTGAGGCAACTGACAAAAGTGTCACGCCTCTCCAGTTGTTACAATCTCTAAGATTGCCCTTTTTTGGGATCTTAACAATGATTCCTTTTTTCCATATATGAGGCGTCTTCTCTGTTTTCCAAATGATGTTGAACATTTTTTGGAGATGTATTAAATTATGGCTATCAATTGCCTTGAGGATCTCAGCTGTTAACTTATCCTCTCCAGCAGCCTTGTTATTGGTCATTAGCTTTAAGGTGGTTTCTATTTCACTCAAGGTGAAGTCATCTAAATTTACATCTAATTCTGCTGCTGGTGTTTCAGCTTCAAAATCTATTAAACTGTGAGGTAGTGGACGGTTAAGAATTTCTTTGAAGTGTTCCGCCCAACGGGCTTTTATGTGTGTGCTTGTTGTTAGCATTAATCCAGATTTGTCTAGAATTGGTGTTCCACTGGATGTATAGGTGTTTGTCAGCATCTTTTGTACAGTATAGAGAGTTCTGCTGTCTCCTGTAATTGCAGCTGTCTCTGCTTTCTCTGCCAAGTTGTCTATATAAGCTCTTGTATCTCTTCTTGCCGAACTTTTCACTTTGTTGTCTAATTCTTTGTATGTTGCTTTTGCCAGAACCTTTCCAAGATCTGTCTTTACATTAGTCACGGCTCTCTTTGCTTCTCTTCTTTCTTTGATGTATTTCCATGTGGTGTCTGAGATCCAAGCTCGTTTTTCCATTTTCTTCAGTCCAGCACTTGCTTCTGCTGCTGTCATTAGTATTTTGCTCTGTGAGTCCCACATTTCATTGATATCTAAGTCTATTTCACCGAGTGCTGAATAACAATTACTTAGCTCTATGTTAAACTTTTCCTTTATGGCTTCATCTTTCAGTTTATGACTATCAATTTTATGTGTAATTGACCCTTCTGTTGGTTTCTAAATTTTAATCTTATTTTCCCAATGCACAAGTTGTGGTCACTATTAACATCAGCACCTCTGTAAGCTCTTACATCTATTAATGATGATCTGAATTGTTGTTTAATACATAGGTGGTCAATTTGATTTGAGGTTCTATCATCAGGAGATATCCATGTTGTTTTGTGAATATTTTTGTGTGGAAATAATGTCCCACCTATAACTAAATTTTCTATTAAACATAATTCTATTAATCTTTCTCCATTCTGACTTGTTGTATTACAGCCTTCTCTCCCCATCACATGTTCCACTCCTGCGTTATCTTAGATAGATCAAGATAACGCTATTATATATGATAGTTGATAAGGCCGTTCTTGTAAGGTGTCGCTATTATATATGATAGTTGATAAGGCCGTTCTTGTAAGGTGTCGCTATCATATATGATAGTTGATAAGGCCGTTCTTGTAAGGTGTCGCTATTATATATGATAGTTGATGAGACCGTTCTTGTAAGGTGTCGCTATTATATATGATAGTTGATGAGGCCGTTCTTGTAAGGTGTCGCTATTATATATGATAGTTGATGAGGCCGTTCTTGTTAGGTGTCGCTATCATATATGATAGTTGATGAGGCCGTTCTTGTAAGGTGTCGCTATCATATACGATAGTTGATGAGGCCGTTCTTGTAAGGTGTCGCTATCATATATGATAGTTGATAAGGCCGTTCTTGTAAGGTGTCGCTATTATATATGATAGTTGATGAGACCGCTCTTGTAAGGTGTCGCTATTATATATGATAGTTGATAAGGCCGTTCTTGTAAGGTGTCGCTATCATATATGATAGTTGATGAGGCCGTTCTTGTAAGGTGTCGATATTATTTATGATAGTTGATGAGGCCGTTCTTGTAAGGTGTCGCTATCATATATGATAGTTGATAAGGCCGTTCTTGTAAGGTGTCGCTATTATATATGATAGTTGATAAGGCCGTTCTTGTAAGGTGTCGCTATCATATATGATAGTTGATGAGGCCGTTCTTGTAAGGTGTCGCTATTATATATGATAGTTGATGAGACCGTTCTTGTAAGGTGTCGCTATTATTTATGATAGTTGATGAGGCCGTTTTTGTAAGGTGTCGCTATCATATATGATAGTTGATGAGGCCGTTCTTGTAAGGTGTCGCTATCATATACGATAGTTGAGGAGGCCGTTCTTGTAAGGTGTCGCTATCATATACGATAGTTGATGAGGCCGTTCTTGTAAGGTGTCGCTATTATATATGATAGTTGATGAGGCCGTTCTTGTAAGGTGTCGCTATCATATATGATAGTTGATAAGGCCGTTCTTGTAAGGTGTCGCTATTATATATGATAGTTGATGAGGCCGTTCTTGTAAGGTGTCGCTATTATATATGATAGTTGATGAGGCCGTTCTTGTAAGGTGTCGCTATTATATATGATAGTTGATAGGCCGTTCTTGTAAGGTGTCGCTATTATATATGATAGTTGATGAGGCCGTTCTTGTAAGGTGTCGCTATTATATATGATAGTTGATGAGGCCGTTCTTGTAAGGTGTCGCTATTATATATGATAGTTGATGAGGCCGTTCTTGTAAGGTGTCGCTATCATATATGATAGTTGATGATGCTGTTCTTGTAAGGTGTCGCTATCATATATGATAACTGAAAAGGCCGTTCTTGTAAGGTGTCGCTATCATATATGATAGTTGATGATGCTGTTCTTGTAAGGTGTCGCTCTCATATATGATAACTGAAAAGGCCGTTCTTGTAAGGTGTCGCTATCATATATGATAACTGAAAAGGCCGTTCTTGTAAGGTGTCAGTAGTGGTCTAGGGTGTTTTGAGCTAGGATTTTAACATTTTTTATTGGGGCATTTGTCTCCATGCAGCATTGGCATGTATCGCACAATCTCGACCTCGTTTTCGTGGGTTCTTATCTCAAGTGCTTATCTGAAGTCGTCGGCCTCGCGGGTGGTCTTATCTCAAGTGGTGGCGACCAGTGGTTCTAAAAACTTGAATGTCAGCGGTTCTCAAAACTTGCGGGGGTCGTGTCACATCATCAATGTGTGAGGATTAGGTAAAAAAGGCAAAGGGGTGTGCGTGTTAGTGCCACGTCGATCATCATCGGGCCATCATCATCATGTGCCACCTCGGTCATCATCGGCGCTGGTCGTCGGCGGCGGTCGCTGGTCGTCGCTGGTCGTCGTCGCGGGTCGGATCGGGCAACATCATCATGTGTAGTGATTAAATAGTGACGCTCCCTCTCTCTATCATCATCAAGCCACACCCTCTCTCTCTCTCTCTCTCTCTCTTCTTTCCGGGAAAAGCAAAACAAAAAAGTCGCTCTATATTTCACATATATTTATTAATGCAACAAATACACAACACATATGAGAAAATATATATTACTGTCCAATTGTTGATAATTTTAAGCGTCTGGGTTTCCTCCCTCCTGTTTGGCGGTACTGTCTGTTTGTGTTAAATGTCTATCAAACACAGGGGCGTAGGAAGTTTCATTAGCCTTCACAACACAACCGCCCTCCATTTTGACAAAACCTTGATCAAAGCTGGAATAGGTAATTGGTGACAGCTGAAACACCCGGGACATCCATAGTGGCCGCCGGATCTGTCGTATGATTAACAAGAGCGAGGTTCCCTTGGTTAACAAAAGGAGGGGTCGTGTAGTTGATGAGATTCGGGTTAACAAGAGATGGTGTTAGTTCTGGTGGCTAACATCAGGCAGCGTGTAGTTGAGCTGGTTAAGGAGAGGTGGCGTGTAGCTGATCTGGTGGTTAACAACAGGTGGCGTGTAGTTGAGGTTAGCATAAGCGGTTAAAATGTCTTCTCGCATATCAACTAAAGCGATAATTCCTCTCTCGATAGTGTTATCCCAGTTCGGGTAGGAAACTTAAAAAAACTCTCACCGCTTTATGTCCTTATATTTATCAACGGTCTGTTACGAAAAACACAAACCGAGACTGCCTTAACGCCATCTTTAGACAACGGAACTACAGTCTCATTTCCGCGTGACATAAATATGCGCTGATCACGGGCATCAAACGAAATTGGCGTATTCAAGCTACACGACTCCATAGTCAAAGCAAAAACAAAACACAAGCCACCTGGCAACAGACGCTGGTTATCTATGTGTGTACACTACTCGGCTGAGGGTTTTTATGCCTGCTACGTTTATCGTAGCGAGGACCATTTGTTTATAGTAGCTAACGCAATATGTTATCAGGCGATGTAATATGTTATCAGGCGAGGTAATACGTTATCAGTCGTGTTGCGACATGTTCCGTGACTTCAGGAAGGGTCCAAACAGGGTGATAGGTGGGGAATATGAGGTGTGTGTGAAATAATTTTATATAGGATGTGGTTTTTTTTAAATAAGTGTTAATCGAAGAAGTGAAACCTGGCGGGCTGACCTAAAATCACTCCTTGTTATTTTTGTGGGTGGTATAATCACTAAAGTTGGTAGCACTTGTGAGGATGGATCCCCGATGGAATCATCCTTTCACAGCTCTGATAGCCGGTCCTACCGGGTGTGGGAAAACGGTATTTGTGCAAAAGTTTATACAGAACCTTCACGAGTTAGCTGTCCCCGTACCGGAGGAAGTTATATGGTGTTATGCGGAATGGCAACCGATATACGAGACTATGAGGTCAGAGAGATTTATCGAGGGTCTACCAGACGTCGATAAATTGAAAGGTGGTAAGAAGATAAGACTGATCGTCATCGATGACTTGATGTCTGAGACGGACGAGAGGGTAACAAAATTATTCACCAAAGGTAGTCATCACAGAGATATTAGTGTGATGTACATTGTTCAAACCTATTTGGAAAAAATAAAGAACATCGAACCATAAGTCTCAATACGCACTATTTAGTCCTTTTCAAGAACCCGAGAGATGGGAGTCAAATTATAAATCTGGCCAAACAAATGTACCCAGGACAGGCGGGGTACCTCCAAGATAGTTTTAAGGACGCGACAGCGTCTCCTCACGGTTATTTGCTGATCGATCTTCGTCAGGACACACCTGATAATCTTAGGGTGAGAACAAAAATATTCCCAGGGGAGACACTTGAGATAAGACCACCCGCGAGGCCGACCACTTCAGATAAGCACTTGAGATAAGAACCCACGATAAACGCACGTGCCACCCTCAACAACATCAGCAACCCTTCATGTTCTATCATCATCATGTGCCACCCTCAACGCCATCATCATCCTTCATGGCCTATCATCAGCATGTGCCACCCTCAACACCATCATCAACCCTTCATGTCCGAGGTTCGGATGCTAAAGAATTTAGTGAACGTTAAAAACTTGGGCACCGTTAGTATATTTAACGTTAATGTTGAAACTTGATCAAATTATCAGGTCTTATCAGACGGGTCATTGTTAAGTGACATATCTATTCGACATCTACTGTGTCCACTTGGCTTATCACTGGTTGCTAGTCGCTATATCTCCTGAGAATGATAATTACCCTCACCTAGGAGATGCGCATTAACTTGGGGTGTACGAGGGACACGCCCTGTATAGCGATGAGGTATCTTCTTGGCAGTGACAAGGGCATTTTTCTGGTTAGAGTCACAACTGCCTTAACGCCATCTTTAGACAACGGAACTACCCCCTCTGCCTTCATGTCCTATCATCATCACGTGCCACCCTCAACAACATCAGCAACCCTTCATGTTCTATCATCATCATGTGCCACCCTCAACGCCATCATCATCCTTCATGGCCTATCATCAGCATGTGCCACCCTCAACACCATCATCAACCCTTCATGTCCTATCATCATCATGTACCACCCTCAACAACAATATCATCCCTTCATGTCCTATCATCATCACGTGCCACCCTCAACAACATCAGCAACCCTTCATGGTCTATCATCATCATGTGCCACCCTCAACGCCATCATCATCCTTCATGGCCAATCATCAAGCCACACAAAGTATCAACCAACGAAATTCTCTCTCTCTTTCTCTCTCTCTCTCTCTCTCTGTCTCTCTCACATTCATGGTAAACCAAAACAAATAGGCTCATACTCAAAAAGTCGACCTAAAAATCCCAAAAGCTACTCACATAGATTGAGTTGTTGTTTTACAATTTAAAGTTATATTCATTTTGTCAGTTCTCGTAGTTTTTGTTGTTGTTGCGGTGAGTCATCATTGGTGATGTCTTATTAAAGATATGTTCTTCGTTAGTAATAGTTTTCTATAAGAGAAGACGATGATTATAATTTGTCAACTTTTATTAAACTGTTTAAAACGTTTAGTAGATGATGATAACATATGTACAAACATATAGCAAAATATAAAAACCATGGTTTTAGTAAAACAAATAATGTCTTTTTTTATTTACACATATATTTATAGAGAAAGAGAGGGGGAAAACCGCGAAAATTAACGATAAGTGGGAGAAATTGAAAATCGAATACTGAAATGTAAGCATTATAACAACTGGTTCCGTCAAATTAACCAAATGAGATTGTAAAACTCTTCTTCGGTTGTCTAGCTGTCCATCGAGGTGCCTCCTTGGTTTCTGCCCTTGCCTCTTAGGTTTCTACCCTTGCCCACGACCTCTCGAACCACGCACTTAACAAACTACAAACTTGATAAACCACAAACTCACGAACAACGAACTTAACAAACCACGAACCACGGACTTACCGAACCCTCAACTCACGAACCGCGAACCACAACCCACGAACCATGGACTTAACGAACCATCAACTAACGAACCACGAACCACGACCCCACGAACCACAACCCCACGAACCATGGACTTAACGAACCATCAACTAACGAACCACGAACCACAACCCCACGAACCACGGACTTAACGAACCATCAACTCACGAATCACGAACCACGACCCCACGAACCACAACCCCACGAACCACGGACTTAACGAACCACCAACTCACGAACCGCGAACCACAACCCCACGAACCATGGACTTAACGAACCATCAACTAACGAACCATGAACCACGAACCACAACCCCACGAACCATGGACTTAACGAACCATCAACTAACGAACCACGACCCCACGAACCACAACCCCACGAACAGATACTGATAGTTTATATTTGGCTTTAAGTGCACCTAAGTTGGAGGCTATAGTTAAGTCAGGCTGCGGAATGAGTTTAATAGCGTATATAAAGACTGGTTTCCTGTCGAGTTTTGCGATGACCGTATTAGCCAGACTGTGTAAACTGTAAGGGTGTTAAAGCATACACCAAACGAACGCCCGGGCTTTTTAAACTAGAGTCCGAAGGGACGGCTCTTGTTAGTTTATGTAGTAAGACGTACCATTGTAGTGGGGATTACGATAAAATCAGTTGTAAAGGGTTAAGTAAGCAACACAACAAATTAGCTAAAGATATGTTTTTAGAGGTTCTCGCTACGCAAAAAGGCTAAGGGTGGGAAAAATGTAGGTTTCAAAGTCTTAAATAATTCCATATTTTCCTACAGTCAAACAAGAAATGCTCTTTCCTATTTCTATATAAAAAGAAAGGTAGCTGATGATAACGTCTCGACTACGCCTTTAGATATTTAACTCTTTACACTACCAGTTTAGACTACCCAGCAATCTCTAACAGTTTCGCCCTTATGATTCATTTATGACATAGAAATAAGCAGACACCCAACTACATAGCTATAACTAAAGGTTATCCCTGTACTATATATTTTAGCGACTGTATGTTATACACCTATTGAGATAATAAAAGAATAAAATATATCTTCGTCTTCTGTTTTAAATTTAATGTTTTTCATTGATGTTGTATAATCTACTAACCTATCACTATCGCTCAAGTACACCAAGCGCTCCAAAGTCACAACACACCAGACATAAACAGGGCACTTCCGGTGGGGTTCTTACATTGGGTCTGATTGGTAAAGACGCCAGGGAATAACGTTGATTATAGAGAGTTCAAGGACGGATATTGTCTATTTGGTTTTGACCTCTCGTCTAGTCTACCGGACGGCTCCCATTTTGAGCTACCGAATTGGACTCAGTGCTCGAGGTGTCCAAGACAAGGCAGATTCTAACAGACTTCACCGTTTGCGCGAGAAAGAAGATGAACACGATGGCCGCAGCCTTGTCATAAACACCGACCCGGCACACGAACCCGGTGATGATGATGATGATGTGTCAATTTATGTGGCTTGGTGATGATAAGACATGAAGGGATGATGTTGAGGTGTGGCTTGATGATGATGATGATGATGATAAGAGAGAGAGGGAGCGTCACTATTTAATCACTACACATGATGATGTTGCCCGATCCGACCCGCGACGACGACGACCAGCGACGACCAGCGACCGCCGACGACGACCAGCGCCGATGATGACCGAGGTGGCACATGATGATGATGGCCCGATGATGATCGACGTGGCACACCCCTTTGCCTTTTTTACCTAATCCTCACACATTGATGATGTGACACGACCCCCCGCAAGTTTTGAGAACCGCTGACATACAAGTTTTAGAACCATCGCTTTTTGTGTCTAACCACCGCAATCAGCAAAATCACGAGACTTGGTGCGTTATCTCGTAGTTAAGTGGTCACCTGACCGGGGACAATACGGCGAGCCCATGACGCTTACCAACCTTGAATGTTGTCGAGGTCTTTCACGTTAATTTTTTTAAATAAGTGTCGTGTTCAATTTAAATATTTTTCAGTAACTTTCATATTTTGCTTTCGGATTTTTAACATTAAATTTTATTACTTCGCTAATTTAATATGAAACTTTATTCGAGGGGTTCTTACATACTTTTTCCCCCTCATTTATTTCTTTCGAGTTATTATTATTTCGCGATTTTAATAACTTTCAGTTAGTCGAGATGATTTTCCATATAATCCGCTCCCTCCCGTGCCGAGGTACATGTCGATGCTGTTGCCTAAATTTTATAAGGTTCTTTCGTTATTTTTATATAAGTTTCACGCTCATTTTCTTAAGTTTCGCGTTCATTTTCTATTGCTTTTTCAGTAGACTCAATATTTACTTCTAATATTTTCTAACGGCTACCTGGCGCGATAGCGTCACACCGAATCGAACTAATCCCCGATCCGATAGCACGCTGTCCGAAACACTCGAGATAATCCCCGAGGGTAACCCGCCAACACGCGATCCGCCTCGAGGTCACCGCGCACCGACGTCACGGGCGGGCGGGGGATCATGTGACAAGATGGCGGCCGGATGCTCACGTGACAAGATGGCGGCCGGATACGTGACAAGATGGCGACCGGAGGTCACCGGGGCGACATAACAACAACACCATTGCGTCGTGCGAAATATGATGCATCATATTTGCACCAAACCAAAATACACCAAGCAGAAATGTTAAAATCCTAGCTCAAAACACCCTAGACCACTACTGGTGTCGCTATTATATATGATAGTTCAAAATGCCGTTCTTGTAAGGTGTCGCTATCATATATGATAACTGAAAAGGCCGTTCTTGTAAGGTGTCGCTATTATATATGATAGTTGATGATGCTGTTCTTGTAAGGTGTCGCTCTCATATATGATAGTTGATGGGGCTATTCTTGTAAGGTGTCGCTATCATATATGATAGTTGAAAAGGCCGTTCTTGTAAGGTGTCGCTATCATATACGATAGTTGATGAGGCCGTCCTTGTAAGGTGTCGCTATTATATATGATAGTTGATGAGGCCGTTCTTGTAAGGTGTCGCTATCATATATGATTGTTGATGAGGCCGTTTTTGTAAGGTGTCGATATCATATATGATAGTTGATGAGGCTTTTCGCTGTAAGATGTCGCTATCATATATGATAGTTGATGAAGCCGTTCTTGTAAGATGTCGCTATTATATATGATAGTTGATGAGGCCGTTCTTGTAAGGTGTCGCTATTATATATGATAGTTGATAGGGCCGTTCTTGTAAGGTGTCGCTATTATATATGATAGTTGATAAGTCTTTTCGCTGTAAGGTGTCGCTATAATATGTGATAGTTATAAGTCTTTTCACTGTAAGGTGTCGCTATTATATATGATAGTTGATAAGGCTTTTCGCTGTAATATGTCACTATTATATATGATAGTTGATGAGGCTTTTCGCTGTAAGGTGTCGCTATTATATATGATAGTTGATGAGGCTTTTTGCTGTAAGGTGTCGCTATTATACATGATAGTTTATGAGGCTTTTCTGTGTAAGATATCGCTATCATACTCATAAACTATCTTGTGTGAATGCGAAATTATAATATATCAAAGTATATCATAGTGTATCAAAGCAAAAAGAGAGCTAATTTCCAATATTAGGAAGAAACAATCATCATTTTTTGGCCATGTAATGAGAAGAGAACAACTGAAATATATTGTAACAACTGGGAAAATTGAAGGACGAAGAGATAGAGGAAAGCAAAGAGAAGAAATACCAGACAGTTTATGAGAATGGTGTGGCAGAAGGTCAACAACAGAAATGATAAATAACTGTCGAGATCGAAAATTGTGGAGAGACATGATCACCTATGCCAGCAGGCCCGGTACTTGATGATGACCGCTGTCATATACTATAGTTGATCAGGCTTTTCTATGTAAGGTGTCGCTATCACATATGATAGTTGGTGAGGCTTTGTCCTGTTGGGTGTAGCTGTCGTGTTGCCGTTGATAAGATTATTTTCGTTAGTACATGAGGCTATCTTGTTCTCGTTGATTAGACTCTACGCAGGTCGTTGATGCTATCTTGTCGTTGATAAGACTCGTTGTGCAACTCTTTGAAGTTATCTTGTTGTAGTTAAAAAAGATTCTTTACGTAAGTCGATGAAACTATCTAGTTGTTTATTATACTATTTACTATTTCACTTTCCTAGCACCTAGTACTGTACTATTTACTATTTCACTTTCCTAGTACCTAGTACTGTACTATTTACTATTTCACTTTCCTAGTACCTAGTACTGTACTATTTACTATTTCACTTTCCTAGTACCTAGTACTGTACTATTTACTATTTCACTTTCCTAGTACCTAGTACTGTACTATTTACTATTTCACTTTCCTAGCACCTAGTACTGTACTATTTACTATTTCACTTTCCTAGTACCTAGTACTGTACTATTTACTATTTCACTTTCCTAGCACCTAGTACTGTACTGTTTACTATTTCACTTTTCTAGCACCTAGTACTGTACTATTTACTATTTCACTTTCCTAGCGCCTAGTACTGTACTATTTACTATTTCACTTTTCCTAGCACATAGTACTGTGCTGTTTACAGTATTATATGGGAGTTAAGATGGACACAGCCAGAAATGAGAAACTTTGGTGGTCGTGTAAGAAGATTTATCAACCAACATAGAACTGGAGTCGTCAGTCGCTGGACACTGAGGGAATTGCTGAGGAGGGGATCTGAGCACCTATGGACATTTCTGAGTGCAATGATGATGACCCGCAAATAACTCAATAACTGGACTATTTCACTTTCCTAGCACCTAGTACTGTACTATTTACTATTTCACTTCACTGCAGCACTTTGCGTCATAGAACGTCCTTAACATTCTCGCTGCATCTGTTGTCTGATGTTGATGGTCAATTCTCAATGAATTCTTGTTTCTTTAGACCGTGAAATTTTACGTGACGATTGTTAATGCTTTCTTGGTTTCCGTGGCTATGCTGGAGGAGTTGGAGTTTGTTGACCCTCAAGGAACTGCACAACCGGGTATTCGATATCTCCGGAACTCACCGCTAGGGAAATTACGGCGGTCTCTTTACATTGTTACATCAACGCCAACGATATTTCAAGCTTGCAGGCTGAGAAGGTTTTCTCGAAAACAGCCAAATCTTGTGACGTCTTTAGCTATGCGAGCTATAGACGGCTGGCGTTATTTTACCCACAACCACCCCTGCTCGTAGTTATGAAAATGAATCTTTGATTGATCCCTCTCAGCCCGCGGGCTTTAGATAAAGTTGGAGCTGGTATGACTGTCCGTTTACCCCAGTGTTACCGGGAATCTGGGAGGAGATATGAGGTCGTTATGTCTCTTCTCTTTCTTTTTTTCTAGCGTTTTTCCTTTGACTACTACAGGAATTCATAGTCTTCTTCGACAACTATCCATAAAGGGACGGAACATGGGCGTAGATGCGTTCTGTTGAGGTTTACAGTACAACTGGCATAATTTGCGCCTTTCGGGTCAACACATGCGACTTCTTCATGGCATTTTGAGCACTGGGTTGTCTTCTCACTTGATCCCTACCTGCTTGTCAGACTCAACTGGATAGTTTATTTCTAGGGCACAGCGAAGAGGTGAAGTAGAGTCTGGATGATTCTGGTTCATCGATCCTGGCGCAAGCCATCAAGTCATCAGCTATCTGTTGTCAGACGCATTACTTCCAGGTCCGGATGTGAACCTCTGACCCTGCCCCGTTAGCAGCAATTCCTTTGTCAATATCTGCAGAGTAGATACCCCATGATTGGTAGTGCCTTGTAGAGCTTGTTAAACACCCTTATACATACATTACACACGTATGTGCATTTCACACCTCCTAGCTCTTGTACGAAACGTGATGCCCCTGACATTCCAACCCACGTGGTCTCCTTGTGACCTCTCTGCAGTGTTAAGTTTTATCGCGGTCATTTTATGTTTCGTTCAAATATCTTTTTGACTCCTTCCATCAGTGATTTCAAAGGTTCTCATACTGCTGTTTGTGGGCAGACCTTGCGTGAGGGCAGGCGGAATGTGGGGAGGGGGTGTTTTAATTCACATACTTAGTATGTAAGAATGACCTAAACGTATTATTAATACATATGTTGTCAATTTGATTCTCTGTTCTATGATCGGGTGACAACCATGTAGCTTTATGTATTCTTTTATGTTGGAATATTGTCTATAGTTTAGATTCTGGTTGGACTCTATTTAGAATCAAATATTTTCTCTTTTAAATCAGAGATTCAATTCCTTTCAAATGAGATACGTACTGCTGTGTTATTGAACAATCTGTAGCTTTAAACAATTTTGATTGAAATAAAAAAAGATATGTGAATATTAGAAGATGAGGAAAGAAAAGGTGATGCAAGCGAATGATGTCGTTGAAAATGACAAACAATTTGTGGGGTTGATGTTCTGTCTCGATCTCTTCTTCTCCTCATCGTTCAACCGGTGGGCGTTGATGCGTTGTGTCGCTAGTTTACGTCATATTCAAGATATACCTTTCGGCCCGACACATCCGTCTTCGGCATGTCTGGGTATATTTCCCTAACAATTTGTTTGCCCTGATATTTTCGACCTACTCTTTTCAACTCTAACTGCCAAACTGTTCTTTAACGTGCGCTAGTGCACACGGGATCTCCTGCTTTCCAGCGTTTTCCGAGAGGGCTCCACATCGGGTCTCACCACCCAGAGAGGGCTCCACATCGGATCTCACCACCCAGAGAGGGCTCCACATCGGATCTCACCACCCAGAGAGGGCTCCACATTGGATCTCACCACCCAGAGAGGGCTCCACATCGGGTCTTACCACCCAGAGACCAGGGGAGGGTAAAGCCTACAAGAAACGACGGATTCGATTATTACAAATTTCCATAGCCTGTGGTGGGTATCGAATCCGGGACCTTCCTGTTCAAAGCCAGATGCCTTAGCGCTTGACCACCCAGTCTCCGAGTCTTGATCGAACTCTTGAATGTAAATAGACCCCAAGAACGCACCTTCAGTATTTCATTTCTGAAGTCCCCGATTCGCCTCCCCTCTTTCATTCAGCCGGAAATGCAAGTCTGTGGAGGAATTATGGGAAGTGAAATATGGCCTGGATCGTTATGTTGACGGGTACTTTCTGTTATTTAGTACTACTGAAGTTTACCCGACTGGATTACCGACGTTCGGACAACCCGTGTTCTATTCCCGCTGGGAGCAGTGTGAATTGTACTCGTGGTTGGAAAAAAAAAAAAAATACCCCCACGGTCGACCCAGCCGTTGGCAGAAATGGGTACCAGGGTATATTATCCTGGGAAGGTGAGGAATGTCGCTTCGCATCTGAGTTTCGATGCTTGAGGCGACACTATACAGAAATCTCCGAACATTTCTGGATAGGCGGCCGAGCACATATGGGTGTAAACTCGCGTGCTAAGACGCCGGTTCAAGTCTCGTACCTTACCTTGACCTTTCTGTTCTACTGTTAAGATGTTATGAAGGTAGATGTCCAACCTTCGGACAAGAACTTCTGAGAAGTGACAATTTATTATTTGCTTTCCTCTCAGATAGTTAAGTATGTTGTAGCTATGAATTTATATTTGCTTGCGTACTGATATATTCAGTATCACACTTCAATAAAATCACACTTCTTTGGCGACAAGCCGGCGATAAGACACCACAGTCTTGGGTGGAACTGTAAACGCAACCCTTAATATATATTTCCTGAGGATGGGGTCTGAGCACATGTTGGGAATGCAATGATGACGACCCCAAATGAATCAACTGTAGTGTGTCTATTGTTCTAACGGAAGGCCCACTAAGTCGCAACGTAGCTCTGATTTGTTTTGCTCCTTACCAACGTAAAGTTGTAACCATGTCCATTTTTCCACTTTCTTTATTTTCATTAAAATGGGTCGTTGTTTACTGAGTCACTGAATGGAGTCTGACGACTGTGTGGAAATTACAGGAGATAATGTCAGTGATAAGCAAAGTAAATTAAAAAAAAAATAAACGTTTTTCAGACTTGGAGTTTCTATTGTCATGGAGTTTAAAAAGCTCAATTTGGGGGCGAGCACCAGCGCTGAAAGCTGTCAGCGACTCATAGCTGATGGTTTGATCCAAGATCGGTGTTCAGACCTATTCAGAACCTACTATTCCTATTTGCGATGCCCCTAGAAACAGATTAAGCCTAGTCAAGTAAGTAGGGAATGAGAGAGAAGGCATACACACACAAACGGTGCTGAAGTCGGATGTCTTGGGCTGACATGTGCATGTTTCACTGTTCTACTGCAAAGCCTAACGCATCGCATCTACGTTGACTTAACGCTATTTTAATGGTATATGGCATTACTTTTATAGTCGTAGGGTGAAGGGAAGAAAGAAAGAAAAAAGAAAGAAAGGAGGGAGGGAAAAAAGAAACAAGAGAGAAGGAAGGAAGAAGGAATGAAAGGAGGAAGGAAGGAAGGAAGGAATGAAGGAAGGAAGGAAGGAAGGAAGGAAGGAAGGAAGGAAGGAAGGAAGGAAGGAAGGAAGGAAGGAAGGAAGGAAGGAAGGAAGGAAGGAAGGAAGGAAGGAAGGAAGGAAGGAAGGAGATATCCTTTTCTAGATTGTGTATTTGACGGAGATTGAGGTCACTATTTTCATTGTCATTTCCTGCAGGTGCAATTTAGTATTTACAATCCCAGCTTTCATGCAATGCTAGGTTATCTATATCAGCAATTCTCATCAATGTTATAACGCTTCTCACCTTGTTTTTTGTGGCACATAGTCAGCTCAATTCGATGGTCTTTCTCACATTTGGTTCGTTATCCCCCACTTCCTTTGTTCTGATACTTATCATCATTATTGAGTGTCGTCTCTACATTAATGGTTTTCTACCACGGAGCGCCATTCCGCCCTGTCTCTTCCCTTTATGGTGCAGGTTGGCATAGGGTTTATTGTTCATCTGTTGATGTTACTTATACATGTTAGCCCTGGTCTGCCTCTGCCTCTTTTACATTGTATTTACCCTTCCAAGATTATTTTAGCAGACTGCTGTGTCTTCTATAACATGCCCTAAAAATTTCATTTCCCTTAATTGAATTGTATTTAGTAGTTCTCTTTTCATTTTTAGTTCTTTTAAGATTTTATTGCCTGTTTTCATTTCTTTCCATCTAATTCTTCCTATTCTTCTGTAAATCCACATTTCAAAGGCTTCAAATTTCTTTTCCGTTTTCTTGTCTAATGTTGTCATGTCTAATGTTGTCATCTTTATTGTTGTCATGTCTATTGTTGTCATGTCAAATGTTATCATTTCTAATGCTGTCATGTCTATTGTTATCATGTCTAATGCTGTCATGTCTAATGTTGTCATGTCCAATGTTATCATGTCTAATTTTGTCATGACTAATTTTGTCATGTCTAATGTTGTCATGTCTAATGTTATCATGCCCAATGTTATCATGTCTAATGTTGTCATGTCTAATGCTGTCATGTCTAATGTTTTCATGTCTAATGCTGTCATGTCTAATGTTGTCATGTCTAATGTTGTCATGTCTAATGTTATCATGTCCAATGTTATCATGTCTAATGTTGTCATATCTAATGCTGTCATGTCTAATGTTGTCATGTCTAATGTTATCATGTCTAATGTTATCATGTCCAAAGTTATCAAGTCTAATGTTGTCATGTCTAATGCTGTCATGTCTAATGCTGTCATGTCTAATGTTGTCATGTCTAATGTTATCATGTCTAATGTTGTCATGTCTAATGTTATCATGTCTAATATTGTCATGTCTAATGTTGTCATGATTTATATTGGCATGTCTAATGTTGTCATGTCTAATGTTGTCATGATTTATGTTGTCATGTCTAACGTTGTCATGATTTTTGTTGTCATGTCTAATGTTGTCATGATTATGTTGGCATGTCTAATGTTGTCATGTCTAATATTGTCATGATTTATGTTGTAATGTCTAATGTTGTCATGATTTATCTTGTCATGTCTAATGTTGTAATGTCTAATGTTGTCATGATTTATGTTGTAATGTCTAATCTTGTCATGTCTAATGTTCTCATGATATATGTTTTCATGTCTAATGTTGTCATGATTTATGTTGTCATGTCTAATGTTGTCATGATTTATGTTGTCATGTCTAAATTTGTCATGATTTATGTTGTCATGTCTAGCGTTGTCATGATTTATGTTGTCATGTCTAACGTTGTCATGATTATGTTGTCATGTCTAATGTTGTCATGATTTATGTTGTCATGTCTAATTTTGTCATGTCTAATATCATGATTTATGTTGTCATATCTAATTTGTCATGATTTGATTTATGTTGTCATGTCTAATGTTGTCATCATTTATCTTGTCATGTCTAATGTTGTCATGTCTAACGTTGTCATGGTTTATGTTGTCATGTCTAATGTTGTCATGTCTTATGTTGTCATGTCTAATGTTGTCATGATTTATCTTGTCATGTCTAAAGTTGTCATGTCCAATGTTTTCACGTTTTATGTTGTAATGTCTAATGTTGTGATGTCTAATGTTCTCATGATATATATTTTCATGTCTAATGTTGTCATGATTTATGTTGTCATGTCTAATTTTGTCATGATTTATGTTGTCATGTCTAAATTTGTCATGATTTATGTTGTCATGTCTAGCGTTGTCATGATTTATGTTGTCATGTCTAACGTTGTCATGATTTATGTTGTCATGTCTAATGTTGTTATGATTTATGTTGTCATGTCTAATTTTGTCATGTCTAATATCATGATTTTTGTTGTCATATCTAATTTTGTCATGATTTGATTTATGTTGTCATGCCTAATGTTGTCATCATTTATCTTGTCATGTCTAATGTTGTCATGTCTAATGTTGTCATGATGTATGTTGTCATGTCTAATGTTGTCATGTCTAATGTTGTCATGATGTAGTTTGTCAAGTCTAATTTTGTCATGTCTAATATCATGATTTATGTTGTCATATCTAAATTTGTCATGATTTGATTTATGTTGTTATTTCTAATGTTGTCATCATTTATCTTGTCATGTCTAATCTTGTCATGTCTAATTTTGTCATGTCTAATTTTGTCATGTCTAATCTTGTCATGTCTAATGTTGTCATGTCTAATTTTGTCATGTCTAATCTTGTCATGTCTAATCTTGTCATGTCTAATGTTGTCATGTCTAATGTTGTCATGTCTAATTTTGTCATGTCTAATCTTGTCATGTCTAATCTTGTCATGTCTAATGTTGTCATGTCTAATTTTGTCATGTCTAATCTTGTCATGTCTAATGTTGTCATGTCTAATTTTGTCATGTTTAATATCATGATTTATGTTGTCATATCTAAATTTGTCATGATTTGATTTATGTTGTTATGTCTAATGTTGTCATCATTTATCTTGTCATGTCTAATCTTGTCATGTCTAATGTTGTCATGATTTATGTTGTCATGTCTAATGTTGTCATGTCTAATGTTGTCATGAAGTATGTTGTCACGTCTTATGTTTTCATGATGTATGTTGTCATGTCTAATTGTGTCATGTCTAATATCATGATTTATGTTGTCATATCTGATTTTGTCATGATTTTATTTATGTTGTCATGATTTATGTTGTCATATCTAATGTTGTCATGATTTATGTTGTCATGTCTAATTTTGTCATGATTTATGTTGTCATGTCTAATGTTGTCATGATTTATGTTGGCATGTCTAATGTTGTCATGATTTATGTTGTCATGTCTAATTTTGTCATGATTTATGTTGTCATGTCTACTGTTGTCATGATTTATGTTGTCATGTCTAATTTTGTCATGATTTATGTTGTCATGTCTAACGTTGTCATGATTTATGTTGTCATGTCTAGCGTTGTCATGATTTATGTTGTCATGTCTAATGTTGTCATGATTTATATTGTCATGTCTATTTTTGTCATGTCTAAAATCATGATTTATGTTGTCGTATCTAATTTTGTCATGATTTGATTAATGTTGTCATGTCTAATTTTGTCATCATTTATCATGTCATGTCTAATATTGTCATGTCTAATGTTCTCATGATATATGTTGTAATGTCTAATGTTGTCATGATTTATCTTGTCATGTCTAATGTTGTCATGTCTAATGTTGTCATGATTTATGTTGTAATGTCTAATCTTGTCATGTCTAATGTTCTCATGATATATGTTTTCATGTCTAATGTTGTCATGATTTATGTTGTCATGTCTAATGTTGTCATGATTTATGTTGTCATGTCTAGCGTTGTCATGATTTATGTTGTCATGTCTAGCGTTGTCATGATTTATGTTGTCATGTCTAACGTTGTCATGATTTATGTTGTCATGTCTAATGTTGTTATGATTTATGTTGTCATGTCTAATTTTGTCATGTCTAATATCATGATTTATGTTGTCATATCTAATTTTGTCATATGATTTGATTTAGGTTGTCATGTCTAATGTTGTCATCATTTATCTTGTCATGTCTAATGTTGTCATGTCTAACGTTGTCATGGTTTATGTTGTCATGTCTAATGTTGTCATGTCTAATGTTGTCATGATGTATGTTTTCATGTCTAATGTTGTCATGATTTATGTTGTCATGTCTAATGTTGTCATGATTTATGTTGTCATGTCAAAATGTTGTCATGATTTATGTTGGCATGTCTAATGTTGTCATGATTTATGTTGTCATGTCTAATTTTGTCATGATTTATGTTGTCATGTCTACTGTTGTCATGATTTATGTTGTCATGTCTAGCGTTGTCATGATTTATGTTGTCATGTCTAAATTTGTCATGATTTATGTTGTCATGTCTAGCGTTGTTATGATTTATGTTGTCATGTCTAACGTTGTCATGATTTATGTTGTCATGTCTAATGTTGTCATGATTTATGTTGTCATGTCTAATTTTGTCATGTCTAATATCATGATTTATGTTGTCATATCTAATTTTGTCATGATTTGATTTATGTTGTCATGTCTAATGTTGTCATCATTTATCTTGTCATGTCTAATGTTGTCATGTCTAAAGTTGTCATGGTTTATGTTGTCATGTCTAATGTTGTCATGTCTAATGTTGTCATGATGTATGTTGTCATGTCTAATGTTGTCATGATTTATCTTGTCATGTCTAAAGTTGTCATGTCCAATGTTTTCACGTTTTATGTTGTAATGTCTAATGTTGTGATGTCTAATGTTCTCATGATATATATTTTCATGTCTAATGTTGTCATGTCTAATTTTGTCATGTCTAATTTTGTCATGATTTATGTTGTCATGTCTAAATTTGTCATGATTTATGTTGTCATGTCTAGCGTTGTCATGATTTATGTTGTCATGTCTAACGTTGTCATGATTTATGTTGTCATGTCTAATGTTGTTATGATTTATGTTGTCATGTCTAATTTTGTCATGTCTAATATCATGATTTTTGTTGTCATATCTAATTTTGTCATGATTTGATTTATGTTGTCATGCCTAATGTTGTCATCATTTATCTTGTCATGTCTAATGTTGTCATGTCTAATGTTGTCATGATGTATGTTGTCATGTCTAATGTTGTCATGTCTAATGTTGTCATGATGTAGTTTGTCAAGTCTAATTTTGTCATGTCTAATATCATGATTTATGTTGTCATATCTAAATTTGTCATGATTTGATTTATGTTGTTATGTCTAATGTTGTCATCATTTATCTTGTCATGTCTAATCTTGTCATGTCTAATTTTGTCATGTCTAATTTTGTCATGTCTAATCTTGTCATGTCTAATGTTGTCATGTCTAATTTTGTCATGTCTAATCTTGTCATGTCTAATCTTGTCATGTCTAATGTTGTCATGTCTAATGTTGTCATGTCTAATTTTGTCATGTCTAATCTTGTCATGTCTAATCTTGTCATGTCTAATGTTGTCATGTCTAATTTTGTCATGTCTAATCTTGTCATGTCTAATGTTGTCATGTCTAATTTTGTCATGTTTAATATCATGATTTATGTTGTCATATCTAAATTTGTCATGATTTGATTTATGTTGTTATGTCTAATGTTGTCATCATTTATCTTGTCATGTCTAATCTTGTCATGTCTAATGTTGTCATGATTTATGTTGTCATGTCTAATGTTGTCATGTCTAATGTTGTCATGAAGTATGTTGTCACGTCTTATGTTTTCATGATGTATGTTGTCATGTCTAATTGTGTCATGTCTAATATCATGATTTATGTTGTCATATCTGATTTTGTCATGATTTTATTTATGTTGTCATGATTTATGTTGTCATATCTAATGTTGTCATGATTTATGTTGTCATGTCTAATTTTGTCATGATTTATGTTGTCATGTCTAATGTTGTCATGATTTATGTTGGCATGTCTAATGTTGTCATGATTTATGTTGTCATGTCTAATTTTGTCATGATTTATGTTGTCATGTCTACTGTTGTCATGATTTATGTTGTCATGTCTAATTTTGTCATGATTTATGTTGTCATGTCTAACGTTGTCATGATTTATGTTGTCATGTCTAGCGTTGTCATGATTTATGTTGTCATGTCTAATGTTGTCATGATTTATATTGTCATGTCTATTTTTGTCATGTCTAAAATCATGATTTATGTTGTCGTATCTAATTTTGTCATGATTTGATTAATGTTGTCATGTCTAATTTTGTCATCATTTATCATGTCATGTCTAATATTGTCATGTCTAATGTTCTCATGATATATGTTGTAATGTCTAATGTTGTCATGATTTATCTTGTCATGTCTAATGTTGTCATGTCTAATGTTGTCATGATTTATGTTGTAATGTCTAATCTTGTCATGTCTAATGTTCTCATGATATATGTTTTCATGTCTAATGTTGTCATGATTTATGTTGTCATGTCTAATGTTGTCATGATTTATGTTGTCATGTCTAAATTTGTCATGATTTATGTTGTCATGTCTAGCGTTGTCATGATTTATGTTGTCATGTCTAACGTTGTCATGATTTATGTTGTCATGTCTAATGTTGTTATGATTTATGTTGTCATGTCTAATTTTGTCATGTCTAATATCATGATTTATGTTGTCATATCTAATTTTGTCATATGATTTGATTTAGGTTGTCATGTCTAATGTTGTCATCATTTATCTTGTCATGTCTAATGTTGTCATGTCTAACGTTGTCATGGTTTATGTTGTCATGTCTAATGTTGTCATGTCTAATGTTGTCATGATGTATGTTTTCATGTCTAATGTTGTCATGATTTATGTTGTCATGTCTAATGTTGTCATGATTTATGTTGTCATGTCAAAATGTTGTCATGATTTATGTTGGCATGTCTAATGTTGTCATGATTTATGTTGTCATGTCTAATTTTGTCATGATTTATGTTGTCATGTCTACTGTTGTCATGATTTATGTTGTCATGTCTAATTTTGTCATGATTTATGTTGTCATGTCTAACGTTGTCATGATTTATGTTGTCATGTCTAGCGTTGTCATGATTTATGTTGTCATGTCTAATGTTGTCATGATTTATATTGTCATGTCTATTTTTGTCATGTCTAAAATCATGATTTATGTTGTCATATCTAATTTTGTCATGATTTGATTAATGTTGTCATGTCTAATTTTGTCATCATTTATCTTGTCATGTCTAATATTGTCATGTCTAACGTTGTCATGGTTTATGTTGTCATGTCTAATGTTGTCATATCTAATGTTTTCATGATATATGTTGTAATGTCTAATGTTGTCATGATTTATCTTGTCATGTCTAATGTTGTCATGTCTAATGTTGTCATGATTTATGTTGTAATGTATAATCTTGTCATGTCTAATGTTCTCATGATATATGTTTTCATGTCTAATGTTGTCATGATTTATGTTGTCATGTCTAATGTTGTCATGATTTATGTTGTCATGTCAAAATTTGTCATGATTTATGTTGTCATGTCTAACGTTGTCATGATTTATGTTGTCATGTCTAACGTTGTCATGATTTATGTTGTCATGTCTAATGTTGTTATGATTTATGTTGTCATGTCTAATTTTGTCATGTCTAATACCATGATTTATGTTGTCATATCTAATTTTGTCATATGATTTGATTTATGTTGTCATGTCTAATGTTGTCATCATTTATCTTGTCATGTCTCATGTTGTCATGTCTAACGTTGTCATGGTTTATGTTGTCATGTCTAATGTTGTCATGTCTAATGTTGTCATGATGTATGTTTTCATGTCTAATGTTGTCATGATTTATGTTGTCATGTCTAATGTTGTCATGATTTATGTTGTCATGTCTAAATTTGTCATGATTTATGTTGTCATGTCTAGCGTTGTCATGATTTATGTTGTCATGTCTAACGTTGTCATGATTTATGTTGTCATGTCTAATGTTGTTATGATTTATGTTGTCATATCTAATTTTGTCATGTCTAATATCATGATTTATGTTGTCATATCTAATTTTGTCATGATTTGATTTATGTTGTCATGCCTAATGTTGTCATCATTTATCTTGCCATGTCTAATGTTGTCATGTCTAATGTTGTCATGTCTAATGTTGTCATGATGTATGTTGTCATGTCTAATGTTGTCATGTCTAATGTTGTCATGATGTAGTTTGTCAAGTCTAATTTTGTCATGTCTAATATCATGATTTATGTTGTCATATCTAAATTTGTCATGATTTGATTTATGTTGTTATGTCTAATGTTGTCATCATTTATCTTGTCATGTCTAATCTTGTCATGTCTAATTTTGTCATGTCTAATTTTGTCATGTCTAATCTTGTCATGTCTAATGTTGTCATGTCTAATTTTGTCATGTCTAATCTTGTCATGTCTAATCTTGTCATGTCTAATGTTGTCATGTCTAATGTTGTCATGTCTAATTTTGTCATGTCTAATCTTGTCATGTCTAATCTTGTCATGTCTAATCTTGTCATGTCTAATGTTGTCATGTCTAATTTTGTCATGTCTAATCTTGTCATGTGTAATGTTGTCATGTCTAATTTTGTCATGTTTAATATCATGATTTATGTTGTCATATCTAAATTTGTCATGATTTGATTTATGTTGTTATGTCTAATGTTGTCATCATTTATCTTGTCATGTCTAATCTTGTCATGTCTAACGTTGTCATGATTTATGTTGTCATGTCTAATGTTGTCATGTCTAATGTTGTCATGAAGTATGTTGTCACGTCTTATGTTTTCATGATGTATGTTGACATGTCTAATTGTGTCATGTCTAATATCATGATTTATGTTATCATATCTGATTTTGTCATGATTTTATTTATGTTGTCATGATTTATGTTGTCATATCTAATGTTGTCATGATTTATGTTGTCATGTCTAATGTTGTCATGATTTATGTTGTCATGTCTAATGTTGTCATGATTTATGTTGGCATGTCTAATGTTGTCATGATTAATGTTGTCTTGTCTAATTTTGTCATGATTTATGCTGTCATGTCTACTGTTGTCATGATTTATGTTGTCATGTCTAATTTTGTCATGATTTATGTTGTCATGTCTAACGTTGTCATGATTTATGTTGTCATGTCTAACGTTGTCATGATTTATGTTGTCATGTCTAATGTTATCATGATTTATGTTGGAATGTCTAATGTTGTCATGATTTATATTGTCATGTCTATTTTTGTCATGTCTAAAATCATATTTTATGTTGTCGTATCTAATTTTGTCATGATTTGATTAATGTTGTCATGTCTAATTTTGTCATCATTTATCTTGTCATGTCTAATATTGTCATGTCTAACGTTGTCATGGTTTATGTTGTCATGTCTAATGTTGTCATGTCTAATGTTTTCATGATATATGTTGTCATGTCTATTGTTGTCATGATTTATCTTGTCATGTCTAATGTTGTCATGTCTAATGTTTTCATGTTTTATGTTGTAATGTCTAATGTTGTGATGTCTAATGTTCTCATGATATATGTTTTCATGTCTAATGTTGTCATGATTTTTTATTGTCATGTCTAATGTTCTCATGATTTATGTTGTCATGTCTAAATTTGTCATGATTTACGTTGTCATGTCTAACGTTGTCATGATTTATATTGTTATGTCTAACGTTGTCATGAGTTATGTTGTCATGTCTAATGTTGTAATGATTTATGTTGTCATATCTAATTTTGTCATGATTTGATTTATGTTTTCATGCCTAATGTTGTCATCATTTATCTTGTCATGTCTAATGTTGTCATGTCTAATGTTGTCATGATTTATGTTGTCATGTCTAACGTTGTCATGATTTATGTTGTCATGTCTAATGTTGTTATGATTTATGTTGTCATGTCTAATTTTGTCATGTCTAATACCATGATTTATGTTGTCATATCTAATTTTGTCATATGATTTGATTTATGTTGTCATGTCTAATGTTGTCATCATTTATCTTGTCATGTCTCATGTTGTCATGTCTAACGTTGTCATGGTTTATGTTGTCATGTCTAATGTTGTCATGTCTAATGTTGTCATGATGTATGTTTTCATGTCTAATGTTGTCATGATTTATGTTGTCATGTCTAATGTTGTCATGATTTATGTTGTCATGTCTAAATTTGTCATGATTTATGTTGTCATGTCTAGCGTTGTCATGATTTATGTTGTCATGTCTAACGTTGTCATGATTTATGTTGTCATGTCTAATGTTGTTATGATTTATGTTGTCATATCTAATTTGTCATGTCTAATATCATGATTTATGTTGTCATATCTAATTTTGTCATGATTTGATTTATGTTGTCATGCCTAATGTTGTCATCATTTATCTTGCCATGTCTAATGTTGTCATGTCTAATGTTGTCATGTCTAATGTTGTCATGATGTATGTTGTCATGTCTAATGTTGTCATGTCTAATGTTGTCATGATGTAGTTTGTCAAGTCTAATTTTGTCATGTCTAATATCATGATTTATGTTGTCATATCTAAATTTGTCATGATTTGATTTATGTTGTTATGTCTAATGTTGTCATCATTTATCTTGTCATGTCTAATCTTGTCATGTCTAATTTTGTCATGTCTAATTTTGTCATGTCTAATCTTGTCATGTCTAATGTTGTCATGTCTAATTTTGTCATGTCTAATCTTGTCATGTCTAATCTTGTCATGTCTAATGTTGTCATGTCTAATGTTGTCATGTCTAATTTTGTCATGTCTAATCTTGTCATGTCTAATCTTGTCATGTCTAATCTTGTCATGTCTAATGTTGTCATGTCTAATTTTGTCATGTCTAATCTTGTCATGTGTAATGTTGTCATGTCTAATTTTGTCATGTTTAATATCATGATTTATGTTGTCATATCTAAATTTGTCATGATTTGATTTATGTTGTTATGTCTAATGTTGTCATCATTTATCTTGTCATGTCTAATCTTGTCATGTCTAACGTTGTCATGATTTATGTTGTCATGTCTAATGTTGTCATGTCTAATGTTGTCATGAAGTATGTTGTCACGTCTTATGTTTTCATGATGTATGTTGACATGTCTAATTGTGTCATGTCTAATATCATGATTTCTGTTATCATATCTGATTTTGTCATGATTTTATTTATGTTGTCATGATTTATGTTGTCATATCTAATGTTGTCATGATTTATGTTGTCATGTCTAATGTTGTCATGATTTATGTTGTCATGTCTAATGTTGTCATGATTTATGTTGGCATGTCTAATGTTGTCATGATTAATGTTGTCTTGTCTAATTTTGTCATGATTTATGCTGTCATGTCTACTGTTGTCATGATTTATGTTGTCATGTCTAATTTTGTCATGATTTATGTTGTCATGTCTAACGTTGTCATGATTTATGTTGTCATGTCTAACGTTGTCATGATTTATGTTGTCATGTCTAATGTTATCATGATTTATGTTGGAATGTCTAATGTTGTCATGATTTATATTGTCATGTCTATTTTTGTCATGTCTAAAATCATATTTTATGTTGTCGTATCTAATTTTGTCATGATTTGATTAATGTTGTCATGTCTAATTTTGTCATCATTTATCTTGTCATGTCTAATATTGTCATGTCTAACGTTGTCATGGTTTATGTTGTCATGTCTAATGTTGTCATGTCTAATGTTTTCATGATATATGTTGTCATGTCTATTGTTGTCATGATTTATCTTGTCATGTCTAATGTTGTCATGTCTAATGTTTTCATGTTTTATGTTGTAATGTCTAATGTTGTGATGTCTAATGTTCTCATGATATATGTTTTCATGTCTAATGTTGTCATGATTTTTTATTGTCATGTCTAATGTTCTCATGATTTATGTTGTCATGTCTAAATTTGTCATGATTTACGTTGTCATGTCTAACGTTGTCATGATTTATATTGTTATGTCTAACGTTGTCATGAGTTATGTTGTCATGTCTAATGTTGTAATGATTTATGTTGTCATATCTAATTTGTCATGATTTGATTTATGTTTTCATGCCTAATGTTGTCATCATTTATCTTGTCATGTCTAATGTTGTCATGTCTAATGTTGTCATGATGTAATTTGTCAAGTCTAATTTTGTCATGTCTAATATCATGATTTATGTTGTCACATCTAAATTTGTCATGATTTGATTTATGTTGTTATGTCTAATGTTGTCATCATTTATCTTGTCATGTCTAATCTTGTCATGTCTAATTTTGTCATGTCTAATCTTGTCATGTCTAATGTTGTCATGTCTAATGTTGTCATGCCTAATATCATAATTTATGTTGTCATATCTAAATTTGTCATTATTTGATTTATGTTGTTATGTCTAATGTTGTCATCATTTATCTTGTCATGTCTAATCTTGTCATGTCTAACGTTGTCATGATTTATGTTGTCATGTCTAATGTTGTCATGTCTAATGTTGTCATGATGTATGTTGTCATGTCTAAAGTTGTCATAATTTATGTTGTCATGTTTAATGTTGTCATGTCTAATGATGTCATATCTAATGTTGTCATGATTTATGTTGTCATATCTAATGTTGTCAGTATTTATGTTGTCATATCTAATGTTGTCATGATTTATGTTGTCATGTCTAATGTTGTAATGATTTATGTTGTCATGTCTAACGTTGTCATGTCTAATGTTATCATGTCTAATGTTGTCATGATGTATGTTGTCATGTCTAATGTTGTCATGTCTAATTTTGTCATGTCTAATCTTGTCATGTCTAATCTTGTCATGTCTAATGTTGTCATGTCTAATGTTGTCATGTCTAATTTTGTCATGTCTAATCTTGTCATGTCTAATCTTGTCATGTCTAATCTTGTCATGTCTAATTTTGTCATGTCTAATCTTGTCATGTCTAATGTTGTCATGTCTAATTTTGTCATGTTTAATATCATGATTTATGTTGTCATATCTAAATTTGTCATGATTTGATTTATGTTGTTATGTCTAATGTTGTCATCATTTATCTTGTCATGTCTAATCTTGTCATGTCTAACGTTGTCATGATTTATGTTGTCATGTCTAATGTTGTCATGTCTAATGTTGTCATGAAGTATGTTGTCACGTCTTATGTTTTCATGATGTATGTTGACATGTCTAATTGTGTCATGTCTAATATCATGATTTATGTTGTCATATCTGATTTTGTCATGATTTTATTTATGTTGTCATGATTTATGTTGTCATATCTAATGTTGTCATGATTTATGTTGTCATGTCTAATGTTGTCATGATTTATGTGGTCATGTCTAATTTTGTCATGATTTATGTTGGCATGTCTAATGTTGTCATGATTTATGTTGTCTTGTCTAATTTTGTCATGATTTATGCTGTCATGTCTACTGTTGTCATGATTTATGTTGTCATGTCTAATTTTGTCATGATTTATGTTGTCATGTCTAACGTTGTCATGATTTATGTTGTCATGTCTAACGTTGTCATGATTTATGTTGTCATGTCTAATGTTATCATGATTTATGTTGGAATGTCTAATGTTGTCATGATTTATATTGTCATGTCTATTATTGTCATGTCTAAAATCATATTTTATGTTGTCGTATCTAATTTTGTCATGATTTGATTACTGTTGTCATGTCTAATTTTGTCATCATTTATCTTGTCATGTCTAATATTGTCATGTCTAACGTTGTCATGGTTTATGTTGTCATGTCTAATGTTGTCATGTCTAATGTTTTCATGATATATGTTGTCATGTCTAATGTTGTCATGATTTATCTTGTCATGTCTAATGTTGTCATGTCTAATGTTTTCATGTTTTATTTTGTAATGTCTAATGTTGTGATGTCTAATGTTCTCATGATATATGTTTTCATGTCTAATGTTGTCATGATTTTGATTGTCATGTCTAATGTTCTCATGATTTATGTTGTCATGTCTAATGTTGTTATGATTTACGTTGTCATGTCTAACGTTGTCATGATTTATATTGTCATGTCTAACGTTGTCATGAGTTATGTTGTCATGTCTAATGTTGTAATGATTTATGTTGTCATATCTAATTTTGTCATGATTTGATTTATGTTTTCATGCCTAATGTTGTCATCATTTATCTTGTCATGTCTAATGTTGTCATGTCTAATGTTGTCATGATGTAATTTGTCAAGTCTAATTTTGTCATGTCTAATATCATGATTTATGTTGTCATATCTAAATTTGTCATGATTTGATTTATGTTGTTATGTCTAATGTTGTCATCATTTATCTTGTCATGTCTAATCTTGTCATGTCTAATTTTGTCATGTCTAATCTTGTCATGTCTAATGTTGTCATGTCTAATTTTGTCATGTCTAATATCATAATTTATGTTGTCATATCTAAATTTGTCATTATTTGATTTATGTTGTTATGTCTAATGTTGTCATCATTTATCTTGTCATGTCTAATCTTGTCATGTCTAACGTTGTCATGATTTATGTTGTCATGATGTATGTTGTCATGTCTAATGTTGTCATGTCTAATGTTGTCATGATGTAGTTTGTCAAGTCTAATTTTGTCATGTCTAATATCATGATTTATGTTGTCATATCTAAATTTGTCATGATTTGATTTATGTTGTTATGTCTAATGTTGTCATCATTTATCTTGTCAAGTCTAATCTTGTCATGTCTAATTTTGTCATGTCTAATTTTGTCATGTCTAATCTTGTCATGTCTAATGTTGTCATGTCTAATTTTGTCATGTCTAATCTTGTCATGTCTAATCTTGTCATGTCTAATGTTGTCATGTCTAATGTTGTCATGTCTAATTTTGTCATGTCTAATCTTGTCATGTCTAATCTTGTCATGTCTAATCTTGTCATGTCTAATGTTGTCATGTCTAATTTTGTCATGTCTAATCTTGTCATGTCTAATGTTGTCATGTCTAATGTTGTCATGTCTAATCTTGTCATGTCTAATCTTGTCATGTCTAATGTTGTCATGATTAATGTTGTCATGTCTAACGTTGTCATGTCTAATGTTATCATGTCTAATGTTGTCATGATGTATGTTGTCATGTCTAATGTCGTCATGTCTAATGTTGTCATGATTTATGTTGTCATATCTAATGTTGTCATGTTTAATGTCGTAATGTCTAATGTTGTCATGTTTTATGTTGTCATGTCTAATGTTGTCATGTCTAATGTCGTCATGTCTAATGTTGTCCTGATTTATGTTGTCATGTCTAATGTCGTCATGTCTAATGTTGTCATGATTTATGTTGTCATATCTTATGTTGTCATGTATAATGTCGTCATGTATAATGTTGTCATGATTTATGTTGTTATGTCTAATGTTGTCATGATTTATGTTGTCATATCTAATTTTGTCATGCTTTTTGTTGTCGTGTCTAATGTTGTCATGTCTAATGTTGTCATGATTTATGTTGTCATATCTAATGTTGTCATGCTTTTTGTTGTCGTGTCTAATGTTGTCATGTCTAATGTTGTCATGATCTATGTTGTCATAATTTATGTTGTCATGTCTAATGTTGTCATGTCTAATGTTGTCATATCTAATGTTGTCATGATTTATGTTGTCATATCTAATGTTGTCATGATTTATGTTGTCATGTCTAATGTTGTCATGTCTGATGTCGTCATGTCTAATGTTGTCATGATATATGTTGTCATGTCTAATGTCGTCATGTCTAATGTTGTCATGATTTATGTTGTCATATCTTATGTTGTCATGTATAATGTCGTCATGTCTAATGTTGTCATAATTTATGTTGTTATGTCTAATGTTGTCATGATTTATGTTGTCATATCTAATGTTGTCATGCTTTTTGTTGTCGTGTCTAATGTTGTCATGTCTAATGTTGTCATGATTTATGTTGTCATATCTAATGTTGTCATGCTTTTTGTTGTCGTGTCTAATGTTGTCATGTCTAATGTTGTCATGATTTATGTTGTCATATCTAATGTTGTCATGCTTTTTGTTGTCGTGTCTAATGTTGTCATGTCTAATGTTGTCATGCTTTTTTTGTTGTCATGTCTAATGTTGTCATGCTTTTTGTTGTCATGTCTAATGTTGTCATGTCTAATGTTGTCGTGATTTATGTTGTCATGTCTAATGTTGTCATGCTTTTTGTTGTCATGTCTAATGTTGTCATGATTTATGTTGTCATGTCTAATGTTTTCATGTCTAATGTTGTCATATCTTATGTTGTCATGTCTAATGTTGTCATGATTTCTGTTGTCATATCTAATGTTGTCATGCTTTTTGTTGTCATGACTAATGTCGTCATGTCTAATGTTGTCATGATTTATGTTGTCATGTCTAATGTTGTCATGTCTAATGTTGTCATGATTTATGTTGTCATGTCTAACGTTGTCATGATTTATGTTGTCATGTCTAACGTTGTCATCATTTATGTTGTCATATCTAATGTTGTCATGATTTATGTTGTCATGTCTAATGTTGTCATGATTAATGTTGTCATGTCTAATGTTGTCATGATTTATGTTGTCATGTCTAATGTTGTCATGATTAATGTTGTCATGTCTAACGTTGTCATGTCTAATGTTGTCATGATTTATGTTGTCATGTCTAATGTTGTCATGATTTTTGTTGTCATGTCTAATGTTGTCATGATTTATGTTGTCATGTCTAACGTTGTCATGTCTAATATCATGATTTATGTTGTCATATCTAATTTTGTCATGATTTGATTTATGTTGTCATGCCTAATGTTGTCATCATTTATCTTGTCATGTCTAATGTTGTCATGTCTAATGTTGTCATGTCTAATGTTGTCATGATGTATGTTGTCATGTCTAATGTTGTCATGTCTAATGTTGTCATGATGTAGTTTGTCAAGTCTAATTTTGTAATGTCTAATATCATGATTTATGTTGTCATATCTAAATTTGTCATGATTTGATTATGTTGTTATGTCTAATGTTGTCATCATTTATCTTGTCAAGTCTAATCTTGTCATGTCTAATTTTGTCATGTCTAATTTTGTCATGTCTAATCTTGTCATGTCTAATGTTGTCATGTCTAATTTTGTCATGTCTAATCTTGTCATGTCTAATCTTGTCATGTCTAATGTTGTCATGTCTAATGTTGTCATGTCTAATTTTGTCATGTCTAATCTTGTCATGTCTAATCTTGTCATGTCTAATCTTGTCATGTCTAATGTTGTCATGTCTAATTTTGTCATGTCTAATCTTGTCATGTCTAATGTTGTCATGTCTAATTTTGTCATGTTTAATATCATGATTTATGTTGTCATATCTAAATTTGTCATGATTTGATTTATGTTGTTATGTCTAATGTTGTCATCATTTATCTTGTCATGTCTAATCTTGTCATGTCTAACGTTGTCATGATTTATGTTGTCATGTCTAATGTTGTCATGTCTAATGTTGTCATGAAGTATGTTGTCACGTCTTATGTTTTCATGATGTATGTTGTCATGTCTAATTGTGTCATGTCTAATATCATGATTTATGTTGTCATATCTGATTTTGTCATGATTTTATTTATGTTGTCATGATTTATGTTGTCATATCTAATGTTGTCATGATTTATGTTGTCATGTCTAATGTTGTCATGATTTATGTTGTCATGTCTAATGTTGTCATGATTTATGTTGGCATGTCTAATGTTGTCATGATTTATGTTGTCTTGTCTAATTTTGTCATGATTTATGCTGTCATGTCTACTGTTGTCATGATTTATGTTGTCATGTCTAATTTTGTCATGATTTATGTTGTCATGTCTAACGTTGTCATGATTTATGTTGTCAGGTCTAACGTTGTCATGATTTATGTTGTCATGTCTAATGTTATCATGATTTATGTTGGGATGTCTAATGTTGTCATGATTTATATTGTCATGTCTATTTTTGTCATGTCTAAAATCATGATTTATGTTGTCATATCTAATTTTGTCATGATTTGATTAATGTAGTCATGTCTAATTTTGTCATCATTTATCTTGTCATGTCTAATATTGTCATGTCTAACGTTGTCATGGTTTATGTTGTCATGTCTAATGTTGTCATGTCTTATGTTTTCATGATATATGTTGTCATGTCTAATGTTGTCATGATTTATCTTGTCATGTCTAAAGTTGTCATGTCTAATGTTTTCATGTTTTATGTTGTAATGTCTAATGTTGTGATGTCTAATGTTCTCATGATATATGTTTTCATGTCTAATGTTGTCATGATTTTTGATTGTCATGTCTAATGTTCTCATGATTTATGTTGTCATGTCTAAATTTGTCATGATTTACGTTGTCATGTCTAACGTTGTCATGATTTATGTTGTCATGTCTAACGTTGTCATGAGTTATGTTGTCATGTCTAATGTTGTAATGATTTATGTTGTCATATCTAATTTTGTCATGATTTGATTTATGTTTTCATGCCTAATGTTGTCATCATTTATCTTGTCATGTCTAATGTTGTCATGTCTAATGTTGTCATGATGTAATTTGTCAAGTCTAATTTTGTCATGTCTAATATCATGATTTATGTTGTCATATCTAAATTTGTCATGATTTGATTTATGTTGTTATGTCTAATGTTGTCATCATTTATCTTGTCATGTCTAATCTTGTCATGTCTAATTTTGTCATGTCTAATCTTGTCATGTCTAATGTTGTCATGTCTAATTTTGTCATGTCTAATATCATAATTTATGTTGTCATATCTAAATTTGTCATTATTTGATTTATGTTGTTATGTCTAATGTTGTCATCATTTATCTTGTCATGTCTAATATTGTCATGTCTAACGTTGTCATGATTTATGTTGTCATGTCTAATGTTGTCATGTCTAATGTTGTCATGATGTATGTTGTCATGTCTAAAGTTGTCATAATTTATGTTGTCATGTCTAATGTTGTCATGTCTAATGTTGTCATATCTAATGTTGTCATGATTTATGTTGTCATATCTAATGTTGTCATGATTTATGTTGTCATGTCTAATGTTGTCATGATTAATGTTGTCATGTCTAACGTTGTCATGTCTAATGTTATCATGTCTAATGTTGTCATGATGTATGTTGTCATGTCTAATGTCGTCATGTCTAATGTTGTCATGATTTATGTTGTCATATCTAATGTTGTCATGTTTAATGTCGTAATGTCTAATGTTGTCATGATTTATGTTGTCATGTCTAATGTTGTCATGTCTAATGTCGTCATGTCTAATGTTGTCATGATTTATGTTGTCATGTCTAATGTCGTCATGTCTAATGTTGTCATGATTTATGTTGTCATATCTTATGTTGTCATGTATAATGTCGTCATGTCTAATGTTGTCATGATTTATGTTGTTATGTCTAATGTTGTCATGATTTATGTTGTCATATCTAATGTTGTCATGCTTTTTGTTGTCGTGTCTAATGTTGTCATGTCTAATGTTGTCATGATTTATGTTGTCATATCTAATGTTGTCATGCTTTTTGTTGTCGTGTCTAATGTTGTCATGTCTAATGTTGTCATGATTTATGTTGTCATATCTAATGTTGTCATGCTTTTTGTTGTCGTGTCTAATGTTGTCATGTCTAATGTTGTCATGCTTTTTGTTGTCATGTCTAATGTTGTCATGCTTTTTGTTGTCATGTCTAATGTTGTCATGTCTAATGTTGTCGTGATTTATGTTGTCATGTCTAATGTTGTCATGCTTTTTGTTGTCATGTCTAATGTTGTCATGTCTAATGTTGTCATGATTTATGTTGTCATGTCTAATGTTTTCATGTCTAATGTTGTCATATCTAATGTTGTCATGTCTAATGTTGTCATGATTTCTGTTGTCATATCTAATGTTGTCATGCTTTTTGTTGTCATGTCTAATGTCGTCATGTCTAATGTTGTCATGATTTATGTTGTCATGTCTAATGTTGTCATGTCTAATGTTGTCATGATTTATGTTGTCATGTCTAACGTTGTCATGATTTATGTTGTCATGTCTAACGTTGTCATCATTTATGTTGTCATATCTAATGTTGTCATGATTTATGTTGTCATGTCTAATGTTGTCATGATTAATGTTGTCATGTCTAATGTTGTCATGATTTATGTTGTCATGTCTAATGTTGTCATGATTAATGTTGTCATGTCTAACGTTGTCATGTCTAATGTTGTCATGTCTAATGTTGTCATGATTTATGTTGTCATGTCTAACGTTGTCATGATTTATGTTGGCATGTCTAATGTTGTCATGATTTATGTTGTCATGTCTAATGTTGTCATGTCTAATGTTGTCATGTCTAATGTTGTCATGGCTAATGTTGTCATGTCTAATGTTGTCATGTCTAATGTTGTCATGGCTAATGTTGTCATATCTAATGTTGTCATGTTTATTGTTGTCATGTTTAATGTTGTCATGATTAATGTTGTCATGTCTAATGTTGTCATGATTTATGTTGTCATGTCTAACGTTGTCATGTCTAATGTTGTGATGTCTAATGTTGTCATGATTTATGTTGTCATTTCTAATGTTGTCATGATTTATGTTGTCATGTCTAATGTTGTCGTGATTTATGTTGTCATGTCTAACGTTGTCATGATTTATGTTGTCATGTCTAATGTTGTCATGATTTATGTTGTCGTGTCTAATGTTGTCATGATTAATGTTGACATGTCTAATGTTGTCATGTCTAATGTTGACATGTCTAATGTTGTCATGATTTATGTTGTCATGTCTAACGTTGTCATGATTTATGTCGTCATGTCTAATGTTGTCATGATTTATGTCGTCATGTCTAATGTTGTCATGATTAATGTTGTCATGTCTAATGTTGTCATGATTAATGTTGACATGTCTAATGTTGTCATGTCTAATGTTGTCATGTCTAATGTTGTCATGATTTTTGTTGTCGTGTCTAATGACATTAACAATTTAAAATAAATGGCAAGCTATTGAAAACACTCAGGAAAAGCAATTAAGATGGTAACGGTCAGATCACTTTCAGCTTTTGCTCGTCTTTCGACAACTTCCTTAACAAAATATTGTTCCAAAGACCTCATAAGAAAAAGGTTTGAAAACCCATGGGCAAGACGGCTAAGAAGCACATCTAGAAAAATCTATCCCTTATCTCAGCAGGCACTAAAGATTCGGCACAAAAATCTCGTAAAATCCGCTTTGTTATCACTTTCACGCTTGGCTATGTCTCAACTTTTCAAACGAGTTTGCCCAAATTCTGATTAGGGGCAGATTTTGATATCGTTGATTATGAGGAAGAACATTTTGATGTCATAGATTTTTTAACTAGGGAGATTTTGATGGAAAGATGTCGCAGGTAGCATATTTTGATGGCAGAGAGTCTGGAGTAGTATGTCTTTGTGGGGGACTAGACGCCCACCCAGCGACTGAGATGAGTGTTGTCAGCGTCCCACAGAAGACTGCTTGAGTCATGATCGTGTAACAACACAGCTGACCAAGACCCTGTTCCACCTTAAGACGGTGCTTGTGGGAGAGATAAAACTATCTAATCTTGCCAAGCGAGTAGGTGGTCGAAGAGGGAAGGCAACCCCGCATTGAAGTCTGATGTGATTGGCTGAACAGCGCACGTAAATCACAACACAAAGCATTTAATCCCGCTTAGCGTAATTTTAAGGGCGGATGACAAAGATAACTATTAACTCCTTTAGAAGTCATTGGGTGTGCGCTATAAAGGAAAAAAATAAAGATATATATTTTTTTGGTGAATGAGAGTCAAAACTATTTTAATTTGAATTTCCAAAGTAGTAGTCCTGTTTTTTTTTTCTATGTAATTTGCAGCTTACGCGTTCCTCTGGCCAATCAGGTTGTCGTGACGTACCTTTCTGTGGGGAGTGTTCCTTCAGCAAATACCCGAGCATGTTGCAGTCCTGTAGGTCAATATGTTTTAGGCTGCCGGTGTTTCATAGTCACATGTATACGTGATTGATGAGATGTCTCAAAATCCACTGACGGATCAGCCATTCAAGTAGTAAAAAAGTAGAGGTGCTGGAGTCTTTATGATGTACCCAGATACAACAAGCGGAGCCTGGTGTTTTCTAAATGGAACTTTCCAGAGAAAATCTAAAGAAAGTTATCTAAGGTCATTATCGGTGCAGCGGAGTTCGTGCGCTGTGCTGAAATCATCCTGGAAAGATTTAGAAAAAAAACCAACGGAGAAGAGCTGACGTAACACGTACATTCTTCCAGGAAAGAGATCGACAAATCGATAGAGGAGATATGACGAGATGTACATTCTTCCAGGAAAGAGATCGACAAATCAATGGAGAAAACATGACGTCACGTACATTCTTCCAGGAAAAAGATAGACAAATCAATAGAGGAGACATGACGTCACGTACATTTTTCCAGGAAGGAGATCGAAAAAGTTTGTCCATGTATAGTGATGATTCCTTTAAAAAAAAAGACATGACGTCACTTCCAGTCATCATGTGAAAGGTCAAATGGCAATATTTAAACAGACCTGAGCACAACAGACTTCGATAAGGAGTTTATATAATTTATATTTGGCGATAACGAACACACAGGAATATCGAAACAAGTAGTGTTCAGAATAACAAGGAAAGCTAGAGGACGCAAAGAGAACTTTATGAATTCAGTAACAAAACAAATTATGCTTATTTACATCACAAATAATTCATATGTTTTGACTATGCCATGAAAAGGGTACATCTGAAATATAATGTGTCAAGAGAAAACATTGTGGGAAAAAGATATGGTGGTAAAGAAAGAGAGAGAGAGAGAGAGAGAGAGAGAGAGAGAAAGAGAGAGAGAGAGGGAGGGAGAAAGAGAAAAGGCACAAGATTATTAAAGAGACTGGTTTGGTAGGAAGTCAACAGCAGAAGTGGTATACAGCTGTAGAGATGGCCAATATGTTAGTTATTTGATGTTGATGATGATGATGATGATGATGGTGATGGTGATGATGATGATGATGATGATGATGATGATGATGATGATGGCAATGATAATATTGTTGAAGATGTTGATCATGATGATGTGGAAGAAGATGATGATCATGATGGTGATTATGATGATGGTGTTGGTGACGATTATGGTGAAGATGATAGTGGTGATGATGATAATGTTGTAGACGATAACTGGGATGATAACGATGGTAATTATGATTATGGTAATGATGATGCTGATGATGTCAGTGATTATAATGACGATAATAATGAAAATAACGATGATGGTAAGGTTGATGTTGATGATTACAATCATAATGATGTTGTTGGTGTTGATGATTAAGTTAATGTTAATGATTACAATCATAATTATGTTGTTGATGTTGAAGATTACAATCATAATGATGTTGTTGATGTTGATGATTACGTTAATGTTAATGATTACAATCATAATGATGTTGTTGATGTTGATGATTACAATCATAATGATGTTGTTGATGTTGATGATTACAATCATAATGATGTTGTTGATGTTGATGATTACAATCATAATGATGTTGTTGATGATTACAATCATAATGATGTTGTTGATGTTGATGATTACGTTAATGTTAATGATTACAATCATAATGATGTTGTTGATGTTGATGATTACGTTAATGTTAATGATTACAATCATAATAATGTTGTTGATGTTGATGATTACGTTAATGTTAATGAACAAGAATCGATAACGATCATGTTTAGGGAGATGTCGATGATATTGGTGTTGATGGTGGTTGTTGTGGTGGGTCGCACACGTCGGGGCGACTGCTTGACCAAGGGGCCTTTATCCCTCTGGTTCTATCGTTGCCCCCCGACATACACCAGCAATGGTACTATGTGTCATAAAGTTAGATAGTTGTGGTGGGACTTGTAACGATAATTGGTTCAGTTTTTATTGTAATTCTCTAGAAAATACAGATCTCAATCTCCATTCCTGTACAATCCTGTGGGATATAAGCTGCACCCTTCCCATGATACCCCTGGTGGGACATAATCCTATCGTTGGGGCAGATCTAGACAAAAGAGAAGTGTTTTACATGAAATCTACATCAGAACACAACGATGGAATAAACCAAATAAAACATTATAGTGAAATCCGATGTCTAGCCCTCTCGGATAACGGCAAAGACAGAAGGTCCTGTGTGCAATCTGCTCACGTTAAAATGACATTGGCAGTTGGAAATTGAAAAAGAGTAGGCCAAAATTGGCCGATGCAAAATTAATATGAAATAATCTACATATGAACATTAAAATTCTCGACTTTAAAAAATGAGAGCACCTCTGAAGTCGGAGAATATCTGCTTGAATGGCGGGTGACACCTGATCACAATGCTGTGAAAAATAGGAAAACATTATATTCACATAAAATTCATTCAGTCTCTCAGGATTTCGTCAGAGATGTAAAGGCGACGAACGCAAAGAAAAAATAAAATATGATAATTATCATCATGTGCCATACCAGTTTGGCGTAGGCGATCATGTTCTTTCACAAACTTCTATATACAGCGCATCATATAAAACATGATACATTACAGAAATGCGTTTAGCATCTTTCCATTCATCCCGACTTCGTTATTGACTTCTTTTTTTTAAAATTACATTTACGACGCCCATGGAATCTCAAACAAATCTAGTTTCATCTAGCCTGACACTTCCTTTCACTTCTTTTCCTTGTTTTTAATTCATGCATGCTCTGACTTCTTTGTCCTTCTACAATACACTTCCTGAAAGTCTCTCTCTCTCTCTTTTTCCCCCCTCTCTCTCTCTCTCTCTCCCTCTTCCACTCTCACTCTCTATAAGCTCCCATCATACGTGCATTCCCAGGATATTATTGCGCGTAATTCATATTTTGATGAATGGTTTTGCCAGTTAGTTTTGGTCGGACGCGTCGTCTCACTCCTCGTTCGCTAAACTAGTTCTGTCTCCAACAATACAAGTTGAGCTCAACGAAGAAAGCTACTGAAGGAGTCAGGTAAAGTCTGGCAAGTCGCAATAACCAGTCCCGGCTTCATGATCGCTCGGCATTAACCGGCTCTATCAAGTAGACCAGAGGTCTTCAAATTTTATAAAAATGGGTTTGAATGGATCCATTCGAGTGAAAATGAATTATCATAACTTTGCAAATATTCAGATTTAGATTCAGAAATATTCAGATAAGTCGTTTGGAAATTGTGTGAGAAGCTTTGTGAATTGCAATATATAGTCATTTCTTCTTCTTCTAATTCTTCTTCATCTTCTTTCTCTTTATCTCCTCTTCATCTACTTCGTTCTTTCTTTTCCTTTTCGGCTGCTTCTTTTCCCCACATTATTGTACGTATATCAGTAATAGTTCACGTCGTTGTTGTCTTGTGTAGCAGTTATATCAGAACGCATCAACTTTCATCATATTTCACACAGCTGTAAATAAATCATGTTTTAATTTATCAGCAAAACTCTGTGTTTTTGTCCACATTTGTTGCAAAGGAATAAAAATACAGGTGAAATCATACACAAAACATGGTCAATGAAAGCCAACACGGGCATGAATCTGATTGAATATAGAATGAATTTCAATGTTTTTACTGGCATGTTATGGGAAATGGACAGAAAAAGGATCAATAGAGTATCATCAAGAGAATATCATCAAGTGAACACCGTTGTAGAAAATCATTCAGATTGTTATCAAGAAAACACCATCGAGAACAATGCCAAACGTAAAGATACAATTTTGTTCATAAAATATAATGTCGGACAGTTTACTTTTAGAAACGACAGGTCTGGAAAACACATTGGTAATAAGAGAGACAGAAAACGTATTGGTAATAAGAGAGATAGAAAACGTATTGACAATAAGAGAGATAGAAAACGTATTGACAATTAGAGAGACAGAAAACGTATTGACAATAAGAGAGACAGAAAACGTATTGACAATAAGAGAGATAGAAAACGTATTGACAATAAGAGAGATAGAAAACGTATTGACAATAAGAGAGATAGAAAACGTATTGGTAATAAGAGAGATAGAAAACGTATTGACAATAAGAGAGACATAAATCAAAGGAAGCCGACAAAGCATAGACGTTTTGATTTAAAATAAAATAACTAATTTGATCACAGAACAAAACAAATGAATCAATAATTTGATCACAGAACAAAACAAATGAATCAATAATTTGATCACAGAACAAAACAAATGAATCAATAATTTGATCACAAAACAAAACGAATGGATCAATAATTTGATCACAGAACAAAACGAATGAATCAATATTTTGATCACAAAACAAAACAACTGAATCAGTAATTTGAGCACAGAACCCCCATCAAGGCCAGCTCTGTGTCGTGGGGATGAGGCTTAACAGTCACCAAGGATTGAAAAGCAAGATTGGCCAGGCCTTCCTACACCCGAGCAAGACCACAGTCTGCTCTAGCAAGTCAAGATTGGCCAGACCTTCCTAGACCCGAGCAAGACCACAGTCTGCTCGAGCAAGTCAAGATTGGCCAGACCTTCCTAGACCCAAGCAAGACCACAGTCTGCTCTAGCAAGTCAAGATTGGCCAGACCTTCCTAGACCCAAGCAAGACCACAGTCTGCTCTAGCAAGTCAAGATTGGCCAGACCTTCCTAGACCCAAGCAAGACCACAGTCTGCTCTAGCAAGTCAAGATTGGCCAGACCTTCCTAGACCCAAGCAAGACCACAGTCTGCTCTAGCAAGTCAAGATTGGCCAGGCCTTCCTACACCCGAGCAAGACCACAGTCTGCTCTAGCAAGTCAAGATTGGCCAGACCTTCCTAGACCCAAGCAAGACCACAGTCTGCTCTAGCAAGTCAAGATTGGCCAGGCCTTCCTAGACCCAAGCAAGACCACAGTCTGCTCTAGCAAGTCAAGATTGGCCAGACCTTCCTAGACCCAAGCAAGACCACAGTCTGCTCTAGCAAGTCAAGATTGGCCAGGCCTTCCAAGACCCAAGCAAGACCACAGTCTGCTCTAGCAAGTCAAGATTGGCCAGACCTTCCTAGACCCAAGCAAGACCACAGTCTGCTCTAGCAAGTCAAAATTGGCCAGACCTTCCTAGACCCAAGCAAGACCACAGTCTGCTCTAGCAAGTCAAGATTGGCCAGGCCTTCCTAGACCCGAGCAAGACCACAGTCTGCTCTAGCAAGTATAGATTGGCCAGACCTTCCTACACCCAAGCAAGACCACAGTCTGCTCTAGCAAGTCAAGACTGGCCAGGCCTTCCTACACCCGAGCGAGGCCACAGTCTGCTCTAGCAAGTCAAGATTGGCCAGGCCTTCCTACACCCGAGCAAGACCACAGTCTGCTCTAGCAAGTCAAGACTGGCCAGGCCTTCCTACACCCGAGCGAGGCCACAGTCTGCTCTAGCAAGTCAAGATTGGCCAGGCCTTCCTACACCCGAGCAAGACCACAGTCTGCTCTAGCAAGTCAAGACTGGCCAGGCCTTCCTACACCCGAGCGAGGCAACAGTCTGCTCTAGCAAGTCAAGATTGGCCAGGCCTTCCTACACCCGAGCAAGACCACAGTCTGCTCTAGCAAGTCAAGACTGGCCAGGCCTTCCTACACCCGAGCGAGGCCACAGTCTGCTCTAGCAAGTCAAGACTGGCCAGGCCTTCCTACACCCGAGCAAGACCACAGTCTGCTCTTGCAAGTTTAAGTGCTGAAGATGGAGGCAATCCGTCAAGAAAGCACCACAGCAAGCAGGATGCCACGCACTCACGTCAATGGGAATATGTCTATAACTGCGAATCGATATGGCACTCGCCCTGTGGTGGACATTCATGCAGGTACAGTTTCGGGCCCTCAGTCTCGGAAGGGCACGCACAACCACTCTAAGTCCTTCTCAACTGCCCCTTGGAGTCAGAAGGGATGGGGGGGGGGGGGAGTGAGAGAATAGAAGAGATTGGCCAATCAAAACTAAGCGCACTTAAAATAATGCACTGGAATGCTGATGGCATCAATAGCAAAAGAGATAGGTACAGTAAAATGATAGAGTTGGAAAACATCTTATATAAAGAGTGTAAATAAGTGTATGCTGCTTGCAGGAAACCTATCTAGACAAAGACATAGCCTTGAAGATTAGGGGATACCAGTGTTACCGATCTGACACAAAAAACAAACAAATGGGTGGAATTTTGACACATGTAAAGAGAAATATTAATGCAGGTCAGCTTGAAGTGTATACTGATGGATATGAATATCAGATATCGCACCACAGAACAGGATATACGGACTTTCATTTACTTAACTACTACTGTCCGAGCGACCGCCCACTGGCACTAGACACAATTACATTAAAAAAAGGATAATTGTATGTGGAGACTTTAACAGCTATTTACAGAGCTGGGGCTATGAACATATGGACAAGAGAGGTGAAGAGCTTGAAAATTGGCAGGATGACAATGGACTTATAATGCTAAACCAGATGATAGATCCACCAACATTTATTTAAAGATCACGGCATACCACATCTACACCAGACATTGCTTTCCATTCACCAGACCTGGATTGGAATATCACACGTATTGTTGGGAAACAACTTGGAGGCAGCAACCACCGACCAGTCTTTTTAGTGGTGCAAAATGAGGCCGTCGGGGAGAGCAGCACTCTCGTGTTGGAATTACAAAACGGAAAACTGGAAATTGTATCAACATTACACCAAAGTACTAACTAGAGATCTAAATACAGACAGAGACATCAACAAAATAGTTGATGAATTCAGTAGACTAATAATACAAGCTGCCAGTGAAACAATACCTAGAGGGGCACGGAAACACTACAAACCATACTGGGGTGGTGAACTAGATCAACTGCACAATGACATGGAAACATCTCGAATGCAAGCAGAAAATAACCCTTGCCAGGAACACCACAATAACTATCAACATGCTAAAGCCAAATTTCAACGGGCTAAACCACAAGCCAGACGGAGAAGCTGGAAAGAGAAATCAGAATCCTTGAATCTTGAACGAGACACAGTTTTATCCACACAAGAAAAATGTGGAAGCTTGTAAAACAGCTTAATGATGGTACAGAAAGAAACACCAAAATTGCACTGAAGAAGGATGGAACCATTCTAACAGGTAAGCATGCAGCAAATCACTTTGCAGACTCCTTTGTGAAGGACAATAATATTGAAATTAGCCTAGAGAAACGACAAGAGACCCATTTAAAACAACAAAATGCAAGACAAGAAGCGATCGTACATGAAATCATGGAAATACCCTAAACACAAAGAGAGCTAGAGCTGGCAATATCCAAATTAAAAATGAATAAATCACCAGGCAGTGATGGAGTGTCCAATGAAATGATTAAGAACTTGGGAACTGCAGCTAAAGCAAAACTACTGCTGGATCACAGGTAGAGTGCCACAGGCATGGAGAGAAGCAATTATGATACCACTACTGAAGCCAGGAAAAGATTGTTCAACGACATCCAGCTAAAGACCAGTCAGCCTTACAATCTGTTTGTGTAAAACAATGGAACGTATAATCAATCTCAGGTTGCAGTGGTACCTGGAAAGTGAAAACCTCCTTTTGCCACAGCAAGTAGGCTTTAGGCAGTGTTTACAGCACTCGGAAAAAAATGACAAATAATCAACAATAGAAAACAAACAAAGAAATATGGTCCGAAGCATGATCAAACCCGCAAACGGTAGGGAACACTGCCAACTCAGCTAATTATCGCCTCGGAAGTTTCCCTCTATAATAATATTCATTTATTATTAGTTGTCTCTTCTTTAGGCAGTGTTACTCTACTGAAGAAGGCAATTGAAGGCAATCTATCTTTCCGAGGAAAATGAGGATGCGTTCCAAGAAAAGAAACTCGTACTAGCAGCACGGATAGAAAGAATTTAAAAAAAAAATAGAAAAAATAAATAAATAAATAATTTGATAAGGTATGGAAGGAAGGAAGTTCTCTTGAAGAAACTGAAAAATTGGCAGGATATTCAAATATGTGAAGAAGAGTACACAAAATTGCAAGTGGATAAAAGCAAGAAGGTCCTATTGCGCCAAGTGACAATGTTTGCAGATGACCTGGCAATGTGGTGCACAGAGGATTATGCAACAGGGGCCTCCAAATTTGTGCAATGAGCTATGAATGCACTGAACTCGTGAAAAATAAATGGTGTATCAGCAGCAATACAGACAAATATAGTACTACACTTTATACTCACCCCCTACCCCCCCCCCCCACCAAAAAAAATAAATAAAAATAAATAATTTTTTTTTTAAACAGGAGCCGTCTACATAAACAATGAGCATGTGAAAGAAAACATACAAGCAACTTATCTCGGAGTTACATTTGACAACAAACTATCTTGGAATCAGCAGATAAATAAGGCAACCCAAAAAGCAAGGAAAAAGTTTGTTGTCCCAAGAAAGCTGTGTGGTACCACGTGGGGTGCATGTGAGAAAATACTCGGTAAAGTTTACCAACAGAGTATACGCCCACATTTAGAATATGGATCATCCGCATGGTGCTCAGTATCAAACACCACACTGCAAGAACTGAATAAAGTACAAAACCAGGCAATTAGGGTCATCATAGGAGCAATGAAATCAACACCAATATTGGAGATGGAGAAACTGTGGAGGATACCAGCACTGAGAGAACGGAGGGACACAAAGGTGCTGATACAGGCAGAAAAATGTGCATGCATGCCAAGACATCCAATGAAGGACCGATAAAATGTTGCATTGGGAAGGCTAAAAAGAAGCAGTTTTATCCACCAAGCCAAGCGTATTAGTAGACAAACACCAGACATGCCAAGAGTTGTTAACCCCCTACTGCCCATACCAGAACAGACTCCCTGGACGGAGGAATCCGGATTGTAAATACAAATACGGACACAAGTGAAAGGAATAGTTGACAAGGAAGAACAAAATAGTCTACAGCGAAAAACAATAACTCTGTTTCCTGGATGAAGAATACCCACAAGACCTATGGATCCGTGTGTACACAGATGGATCAGCACAGAATGCAGTAAAGAATGTGGGAGCAGGTGCATATATAGAGTACCCAAATAACACTAGGGATATGAATAAAATAGCAACAGGGAAATATTGTCACAATTACGATGCAGAAATCCAAGCAATAAAGTTGGCAATAGAAAAATTGGTGAACGGTAATACTGACTCACAGCCTGTAGTGTTTTTGACAGATGCAAGATCAGTACTCCAGGCACTACAATCCAGAAAATTACCACATCTGCAGACCTTATTGACTGAACTCTGCAAGCACCACAGGGTTGCCCTGCAGTGGATCCCGCCTCACTGTGGAATACCAGGAAATGAAAAAGCAGATCAGTTGGAAAACCTTAATTAGATACACCGGTTACATACCATCAGAAGAAACAGATAATCAAATCAATCAGAGGACCACAAGGCTCAAACCAGGATGCCTTTCATAATATGAATAGATATGAACAAGTTATCATTATACGCCTCAGAACAGGACACAGTCGACTCCACAGTCACATGTATACAAATTCAAGATCGGCACCTCAACTATTTGTACATTCAAGACTGCACTGAATATAGTAGACTGCGGAAAATCCAGGGGCGCGTAAATACAACACTACAGATACAACTATATAAGGCCACTGCAGGAATTACAAAAGACGGTAAAATTTATACAGGAAACGACATTGCAGGAATAGACAATATTTTAGGTGAAACAAAAGATAGAAAGAGATAACTAAACAAAACAGATGAACCACTAATTTCATCACAGAACAAAACAAATAAATCAATAATTTTATCATAGAACAAAACAAAAAAATCAATAATTTTATCATAGAACAAAACAAATAAATCGATAATTTTATCATAGAACAAAACAAATAAATCAATAATTTTATCGCAAAAAAATACAAATGAACCATTAATTTAATCACAGAACAAAACCAAAAATGGCACCGATACTTACAACAAAAAGATAGACGGTTGGAAAGCGAAATGGTTGCTAATGTAACTAGTTACAACAATTATTTTTGACTTGATGACAACGACGACGATGACGACAACGACGATGATGATGATTGGTCAGTTTAAGTGAGTACATGTTCGAGTTTGACCTACAGTGCCAACAGAAAATAGACTCTTTCCCCGTTGGACATTGTATTCTTCGTCATTCGCTTGTTAGCTGATTATGTTAGCTGATTGTGTTAGCTGATTATGTTAGCTGATTGTGTTAGCTGATTATGTTAGCTGATTGTGTTAGCTGATTATGTTAGCTGATTGTGTTAGCTGATTGTGTTAGCTGATTGTGTTAGCTGATTATGTTAGCTGATTGTGTTAGCTGATTATGTTAGCTGATTGTGTTAGCTGATTATTTTAGCTGATTGTGTTAGCTGATTATGTTAGCTGATTGTGTTAGCTGATTGTGTTAGCTGATTATGTTAGCTGATTGTGTTAGCTGATTATGTTAGCTGATTGTGTTAGCTGATTATGTTAGCTGATTGTGTTAGCTGATTATGTTAGCTGATTGTGTTAGCTGATTATGTTAGCTGATTGTGTTGGCTGATTATGTTAGCTGATTGTGTTAGCAGATTATGTTAGCTGATTGTGTTAGCAGATTGTGTTAGCTGATTGTGTTAGCTGATTGTGTTAGCTGATTGTGTTAGCTGATTGTGTTAGCTGATTGTGTTAGCTGATTATGTTAGCAGATTGTGTTAGCTGATTATGTTAGCTGATTGTGTTAGCTGATTGTGTTAGCTGATTGTGTTAGCTGATTGTGTTAGCTGATTGTGTTAGCTGATTGTGTTAGCAGATTGTGTTAGCTGATTGTGTTAGCAGATTGTGTTGGTTGATTGTGTTAGCTGATTGTGTTAGCTGATTGTGTTAGCTGATTGTGTTAGCAGATTGTGTTAGCTGATTGTGTTAGCTGATTGTGTTAGCAGATTGTGTTAGCTGATTGTGTTAGCAGATTGTGTTGGTTGATTGTGTTAGCTGATTGTGTTAGCTGATTGTGTTAGCTGATTGTGTTAGCAGATTGTGTTAGCTGATTGTGTTAGCTGATTGTGTTAGCTGATTGTGTTAGCTGATTGTGTTAGCTGATTATGTTAGCTTATTGTGTTAGCAGATTGTGTTAGCAGATTGTGTTAGCTGATTGTGTTAGCAGATTGTGTTAGCTGATTGTGTTAGCTGATTATGTTAGCTGATTGTGTTAGCTGATTGTGTTAGCTGATTGTGTTAGCTGATTGTGTTAGCTGATTGTGTTAGCTGATTATGTTAGCTTATTGTGTTAGCTGATTGTGTTAGCTGATTGTGTTAGCTGATTGTGTTAGCTGATTGTGTTAGCTGATTGTGTTAGCTGATTATGTTAGCTGATTGTGTTAGCTGATTGTGTTAGCAGATTGTGTTGGTTGATTGTGTTAGCTGATTGTGTTAGCTGATTATATTGCACTGTGCTGATTGTGTTAGCTGATTGTGTTAGCTGATTGTGTTAGCTGATTGTGTTAGCTGATTGTGTTAACTGATTGTGTTAGCAGATTGTGTTGGTTGATTGTGTTAGCTGATTGTGTTAGCTGATTGTGTTAGCAGATTGTGTTAGCTGATTGTGTTAGCAGATTGTGTTAGCTGATTGTGTTAGCTGATTGTGTTAGCAGATTGTGTTAGCTGATTGTGTTAGCTGATTGTGTTGGTTGATTGTGTTAGCTGATTGTGTTAGCTGATTGTGTTAGCTGATTGTGTTAGCTGATTGTGTTAGCTGATTGTGTTAGCTGATTGTGTTGGCTGATTGTGTTAGCTGATTGTGTTAGCTGATTGTGTTAGCTGATTATGTTAGCTTATTGTGTTAGCAGATTGTGTTAGCAGATTGTGTTAGCTGATTGTGTTAGCAGATTGTGTTAGCTGATTGTGTTAGCTGATTATGTTAGCTGATTGTGTTAGCTGATTGTGTTAGCTGATTGTGTTAGCTGATTGTGTTAGCTGATTATGTTAGCTTATTGTGTTAGCTGATTGTGTTAGCTGATTGTGTTAGCTGATTGTGTTAGCTGATTGTGTTAGCTGATTGTGTTAGCTGATTATGTTAGCTGATTGTGTTAGCTGATTGTGTTAGCTGATTGTGTTAGCAGATTGTGTTGGTTGATTGTGTTAGCTGATTGTGTTAGCTGATTATATTGCACTGTGCTGATTGTGTTAGCTGATTGTGTTAGCTGATTGTGTTAGCTGATTGTGTTAGCTGATTGTGTTAGCTGATTGTGTTAGCAGATTGTGTTGGTTGATTGTGTTAGCTGATTGTGTTAGCTGATTATATTGCACTGTGCTGATTGTGTTAGCTGATTGTGTTAGCTGATTGTGTTAGCTGATTGTGTTAGCTGATTGTGTTAGCTGATTGTGTTAGCAGATTGTGTTGGTTGATTGTGTTAGCTGATTGTGTTAGCTGATTGTGTTAGCAGATTGTGTTAGCTGATTGTGTTAGCAGATTGTGTTAGCTGATTGTGTTAGCTGATTGTGTTAGCAGATTGTGTTAGCTGATTGTGTTAGCAGATTGTGTTGGTTGATTGTGTTAGCTGATTGTGTTAGCTGATTGTGTTAGCTGATTGTGTTAGCAGATTGTGTTAGCTGATTGTGTTAGCTTATTGTGTTAGCTGATTGTGTTAGCTGATTGTGTTAGCTGATTGTGTTAGCTGATTATGTTAGCTTATTGTGTTAGCAGATTGTGTTAGCAGATTGTGTTAGCTGATTGTGTTAGCAGATTGTGTTAGCTGATTGTGTTAGCTGATTATGTTAGCTGATTGTGTTAGCTGATTGTGTTAGCTGATTGTGTTAGCTGATTGTGTTAGCTGATTATGTTAGCTTATTGTGTTAGCTGATTGTGTTAGCTGATTGTGTTAGCTGATTGTGTTAGCTGATTGTGTTAGCTGATTGTGTTAGCTGATTATGTTAGCTGATTGTGTTAGCTGATTGTGTTAGCTGATTGTGTTAGCAGATTGTGTTGGTTGATTGTGTTAGCTGATTGTGTTAGCTGATTATATTGCACTGTGCTGATTGTGTTAGCTGATTGTGTTAGCTGATTGTGTTAGCTGATTGTGTTAGCAGATTGTGTTGGTTGATTGTGTTAGCTGATTGTGTTAGCTGATTATATTGCACTGTGCTGATTGTGTTAGCTGATTGTGTTAGCTGATTGTGTTAGCTGATTGTGTTAGCTGATTGTGTTAGCTGATTGTGTTAGCTGATTGTGTTAGCTGATTGTGTTAGCTGATTGTGTTAGCTGATTGTGTTAGCTGATTGTGTTAGCAGATTGTGTTAGCTGATTGTGTTAGCTGATTATGTTAGCTGATTGTGTTAGCTGATTATGTTAGCTGATTGTGTTAGCTGATTATGTTAGCTGATTGTGTTAGCTGATTATGTTAGCTGATTGTGTTAGCTGATTATGTTAGCTGATTGTGTTGGCTGATTATGTTAGCTGATTGTGTTAGCTGATTATGTTAGCTGATTGTGTTAGCAGATTGTGTTAGCTGATTGTGTTAGCTGATTGTGTTAGCTGATTGTGTTAGCAGATTGTGTTGGTTGATTGTGTTAGCTGATTGTGTTAGCTGATTGTGTTAGCTGATTGTGTTAGCAGATTGTGTTAGCTGATTGTGTTAGCTGATTGTGTTAGCAGATTGTGTTAGCTGATTGTGTTAGCAGATTGTGTTGGTTGATTGTGTTAGCTGATTGTGTTAGCTGATTGTGTTAGCTGATTGTGTTAGCAGATTGTGTTAGCTGATTGTGTTAGCTGATTGTGTTAGCTGATTGTGTTAGCTGATTATGTTAGCTTATTGTGTTAGCAGATTGTGTTAGCAGATTGTGTTAGCTGATTGTGTTAGCAGATTGTGTTAGCTGATTGTGTTAGCTGATTATGTTAGCTGATTGTGTTAGCTGATTGTGTTAGCTGATTGTGTTAGCTGATTGTGTTAGCTGATTGTGTTAGCTGATTATGTTAGCTTATTGTGTTAGCTGATTGTGTTAGCTGATTGTGTTAGCTGATTGTGTTAGCTGATTGTGTTAGCTGATTGTGTTAGCTGATTATGTTAGCTGATTGTGTTAGCTGATTGTGTTAGCAGATTGTGTTGGTTGATTGTGTTAGCTGATTGTGTTAGCTGATTATATTGCACTGTGCTGATTGTGTTAGCTGATTGTGTTAGCTGATTGTGTTAGCTGATTGTGTTAGCAGATTGTGTTGGTTGATTGTGTTAGCTGATTGTGTTAGCTGATTATATTGCACTGTGCTGATTGTGTTAGCTGATTGTGTTAGCTGATTGTGTTAGCTGATTGTGTTAGCTGATTGTGTTAGCTGATTGTGTTAGCTGATTGTGTTAGCTGATTGTGTTAGCTGATTGTGTTAGCTGATTGTGTTAGCTGATTGTGTTAGCAGATTGTGTTAGCTGATTGTGTTAGCTGATTATGTTAGCTGATTGTGTTAGCTGATTATGTTAGCTGATTGTGTTAGCTGATTATGTTAGCTGATTGTGTTAGCTGATTATGTTAGCTGATTGTGTTAGCTGATTATGTTAGCTGATTGTGTTGGCTGATTATGTTAGCTGATTGTGTTAGCTGATTATGTTAGCTGATTGTGTTAGCAGATTGTGTTAGCTGATTGTGTTAGCTGATTGTGTTAGCTGATTGTGTTAGCAGATTGTGTTGGTTGATTGTGTTAGCTGATTGTGTTAGCTGATTGTGTTAGCTGATTGTGTTAGCAGATTGTGTTAGCTGATTGTGTTAGCTGATTGTGTTAGCAGATTGTGTTAGCTGATTGTGTTAGCAGATTGTGTTGGTTGATTGTGTTAGCTGATTGTGTTAGCTGATTGTGTTAGCTGATTGTGTTAGCAGATTGTGTTAGCTGATTGTGTTAGCTGATTGTGTTAGCTGATTGTGTTAGCTGATTATGTTAGCTTATTGTGTTAGCAGATTGTGTTAGCAGATTGTGTTAGCTGATTGTGTTAGCAGATTGTGTTAGCTGATTGTGTTAGCTGATTATGTTAGCTGATTGTGTTAGCTGATTGTGTTAGCTGATTGTGTTAGCTGATTGTGTTAGCTGATTGTGTTAGCTGATTATGTTAGCTTATTGTGTTAGCTGATTGTGTTAGCTGATTGTGTTAGCTGATTGTGTTAGCTGATTGTGTTAGCTGATTGTGTTAGCTGATTATGTTAGCTGATTGTGTTAGCTGATTGTGTTAGCAGATTGTGTTGGTTGATTGTGTTAGCTGATTGTGTTAGCTGATTATATTGCACTGTGCTGATTGTGTTAGCTGATTGTGTTAGCTGATTGTGTTAGCTGATTGTGTTAGCTGATTGTGTTAGCTGATTGTGTTAGCAGATTGTGTTGGTTGATTGTGTTAGCTGATTGTGTTAGCTGATTGTGTTAGCAGATTGTGTTAGCTGATTGTGTTAGCAGATTGTGTTAGCTGATTGTGTTAGCTGATTGTGTTAGCAGATTGTGTTAGCTGATTGTGTTAGCTGATTGTGTTGGTTGATTGTGTTAGCTGATTGTGTTAGCTGATTGTGTTAGCTGATTGTGTTAGCTGATTGTGTTAGCTGATTGTGTTAGCTGATTGTGTTGGCTGATTGTGTTAGCTGATTGTGTTAGCTGATTGTGTTAGCTGATTATGTTAGCTTATTGTGTTAGCAGATTGTGTTAGCAGATTGTGTTAGCTGATTGTGTTAGCAGATTGTGTTAGCTGATTGTGTTAGCTGATTATGTTAGCTGATTGTGTTAGCTGATTGTGTTAGCTGATTGTGTTAGCTGATTGTGTTAGCTGATTATGTTAGCTTATTGTGTTAGCTGATTGTGTTAGCTGATTGTGTTAGCTGATTGTGTTAGCTGATTGTGTTAGCTGATTGTGTTAGCTGATTATGTTAGCTGATTGTGTTAGCTGATTGTGTTAGCTGATTGTGTTAGCAGATTGTGTTGGTTGATTGTGTTAGCTGATTGTGTTAGCTGATTATATTGCACTGTGCTGATTGTGTTAGCTGATTGTGTTAGCTGATTGTGTTAGCTGATTGTGTTAGCTGATTGTGTTAGCTGATTGTGTTAGCAGATTGTGTTGGTTGATTGTGTTAGCTGATTGTGTTAGCTGATTATATTGCACTGTGCTGATTGTGTTAGCTGATTGTGTTAGCTGATTGTGTTAGCTGATTGTGTTAGCTGATTGTGTTAGCTGATTGTGTTAGCAGATTGTGTTGGTTGATTGTGTTAGCTGATTGTGTTAGCTGATTGTGTTAGCAGATTGTGTTAGCTGATTGTGTTAGCAGATTGTGTTAGCTGATTGTGTTAGCTGATTGTGTTAGCAGATTGTGTTAGCTGATTGTGTTAGCAGATTGTGTTGGTTGATTGTGTTAGCTGATTGTGTTAGCTGATTGTGTTAGCTGATTGTGTTAGCAGATTGTGTTAGCTGATTGTGTTAGCTTATTGTGTTAGCTGATTGTGTTAGCTGATTGTGTTAGCTGATTGTGTTAGCTGATTATGTTAGCTTATTGTGTTAGCAGATTGTGTTAGCAGATTGTGTTAGCTGATTGTGTTAGCAGATTGTGTTAGCTGATTGTGTTAGCTGATTATGTTAGCTGATTGTGTTAGCTGATTGTGTTAGCTGATTGTGTTAGCTGATTGTGTTAGCTGATTATGTTAGCTTATTGTGTTAGCTGATTGTGTTAGCTGATTGTGTTAGCTGATTGTGTTAGCTGATTGTGTTAGCTGATTGTGTTAGCTGATTATGTTAGCTGATTGTGTTAGCTGATTGTGTTAGCTGATTGTGTTAGCAGATTGTGTTGGTTGATTGTGTTAGCTGATTGTGTTAGCTGATTATATTGCACTGTGCTGATTGTGTTAGCTGATTGTGTTAGCTGATTGTGTTAGCTGATTGTGTTAGCTGATTGTGTTAGCAGATTGTGTTGGTTGATTGTGTTAGCTGATTGTGTTAGCTGATTATATTGCACTGTGCTGATTGTGTTAGCTGATTGTGTTAGCTGATTGTGTTAGCTGATTGTGTTAGCTGATTGTGTTAGCTGATTGTGTTAGCTGATTGTGTTAGCTGATTGTGTTAGCTGATTGTGTTAGCTGATTGTGTTAGCTGATTGTGTTAGCAGATTGTGTTAGCTGATTGTGTTAGCTGATTGTGTTAGCTGATTGTGTTAGCAGATTGTGTTGGTTGATTGTGTTAGCTGATTGTGTTAGCTGATTGTGTTGCACTGTGTTTACACTGTCATCAAGAACACAGGCATTCTTTATGTTGGACTTATAGCTTGCTTTGACTTTAATGCAACTGTTGGAGCAGATATGGGAAATTGCTGACTTGCAATGAAACTTGTCTAAGCGATGCTCAGATGGGCTTCAGGAGGAATAGAGGTTGCACAGATGCCCTATTTATCATAAAACAACTAGCGGAGAAAACAATAGAGCATAATAAAACACTGTATACAGCTTTTATTGACCAAGAAAAGGCGTTCGATAGGGTGGACAGGGAACAACTGTGGTCCGTATTGCCCTTGTACGGAGTGAGTCACCACCTAGTAGAGATATGTAAGAGCCTCTATGAAAGTAGTCGCACTACAGTAAGATCTTCAGCAGGCTACTCTAAACACTTCACCATTAACTCCGAAGTAAGACAAGGCTGCGTGCTTTCCCCCTTACTTTTCATCACATATATGGACAATATATGCAAATTAGCATGTCCAAGCAAAGGAAGTATACCAACACGGATGATAACAAGCGATAACACAAAAGAGAACGAAATATACGTACCAGAAAACAGCAGAAGAGAGGAAGAAATAAATTAAATACTATTTGCAGACGACCAAGTTCTGATACATGAAACAACTGAGGACCTGCAAGATCATATCAACAGGCTAAACAACACTTGTAAACAATACAACATGAAGATAAACAAAACCGAAGTAATGGCAATAGCGAGAAAGAAAGAAAAACTAAACATCATAATAGATAATACAGCTCTGAAGCAAGTAGACAATTTTACATATCTGAGTAGCTCGTTAACACTTGACAATAACCAAGTGACAGAAATAGATATAAGGTGTAACAAAGCATGCCAAGTTATAGGCCAAGTATCAACACTATTGAAAAACAAAGCAATAACTACGGAAGCAAAAAGGGCAATATACAAATCAATTTTTCTACCAACTCTGTGCTATCAGTGCCAGGTTTGGATGCTGGACTCTAGAACAATAAGAAAGATAACGACCACCGAAATGAAATGTGTCAGAAGAATGACAGGAAACAGCTTAAGGGACAGAGTAAGAAACACTGACCTGAGGAAGAAACTCGAAATTGAACCAGCCATCGAATACATACAGAAACAACAGATAAATTGGTTCAGCCACATAACAAGACAAAAAGAACTAACAATGACTCAAAGAGCCATAAACAAACGCTACGAAAACGCCAGATTAATAGTAAGACCGAGAAAGAGATGGATAAAGGGAATACTAGAGTCACTAGGAGGGATAACATCAGAAGAGGCCAACAGAAGAGCAAAGAATCACAGATTGTTTCTCCCCTCGACGCCAACGGCAATAGAGGAAGGATAGAAGAAGAAGAAGAATGAAACTTGTTCCATGGATAGAATGTGATTTAATTTAAGACGAATCCAGAAATAAGAGAATGATAAAACATTAATAAAATATATCAACTATAATCCAGAAATAAGAGAATGATAAAACATTAATAAAATATCAACTATAATCCAGAAATAAGAGAATGATAAAACATTAATAAAATATCAACTATAATCCAGAAATAAGAGAATGATAAAACATTAATAAAATATAGACTATAAACCAGAAAAGAAGACAAGAATAAGTTGGCCATTTTTTTGTGAAAAGACAAAAAAAAAAAAAAAAACAAGAGAATCACAGAGTAGGTCCTCAAATGGGAATCAGAAGCTGACCTAGAGAAACAACAACAAGAACACTGAAGCGAGAAGAAACACCAACAAGAACACTGAAGCGAGAAGAAACACCAACAAGAACACTGAAGCGAGAAGAAACACCAACAAGAACACTGAAGCGAGAAGAAACACCAACAAGAACACTGAAGCGAGAAGAAACACCAACAAGAACACTGAAGCGAGAAGAAACACCAACAAGAACACTGAAGCGAGAAGAAACACCAACAAGAACACTGAAGCGAGAAGAAACACCAACAAGAACACTGATGCGAGAAGAAACACCAACAAGAACACTGAAGCGAGAAGAAACACCAACAAGAACACTGATGCGAGAAGAAACACCAACAAGAACACTGAAGCGAGAAGAAACACCAACAAGAACACTGAAGCGAGAAGAAACACCAACAAGAACACTGAAGCGAGAAGAAACACCAACAAGAACACTGAAGCGAGAAGAAACACCAACAAGAACACTGAAGCGAGAAGAAACACCAACAAGTACACTGATGCGAGAAGAAACACCAACAAGAACACTGAAGCGAGAAGAAACACCAACAAGAACACTGAAGCGAGAAGAAACACCAACAAGAACACTGATGCGAGAAGAAACACCAACAAGAACACTGAAGCGAGAAGAAACACCAACAAGAACACTGATGCGAGAAGAAACACCAACAAGAACACTGAAGCGAGAAGAAACACCAACAAGAACACTGAAGCGAGAAGAAACACCAACAAGAACACTGAAGCGAGAAGAAACACCAACAAGAACACTGAAGCGAGAAGAAACACCAACAAGAACACTGATGCGAGAAGAAACAACAACAAGAACACTGAAGCGAGAAGAAACGCCAACAAGAACACTGAAGCGAGAAGAAACAACAACAAGAACACTGAAGCGAGAAGAAACACCAACAAGAACACTGAAGCGAGAAGAAACACCAACAAGAACACTGAAACGAGAAGAAACAAGAACACGCATCAGCTTCGGTGTAGAAATGTGTTTAGTTCTCTCAGAACTGAGACATGTGGCGAGACACAATGCGGGCCCTGTGCATAGTTTGACACTAAACTGCAACAACTGACTGACTTAGAGAGTCTCTAACTGTCTGCCTTATGTGTCGCCATCGGCTCGAAAAGACAAGATATATAGATTTTAAATATTATTTGTTAGTTTGTGTATAGATTAACACATACTCCAAGACTGCATTGAGTATAGTAGACTGAGGAAAATCCATTGGCCCATAGATACAGCACTACAGACAAAACTATATGGGACACTGAAAGAATTACAAAAGACTAACATTTATACAGGAAAGGACATTGCAGATATAGACAATAATTCGGGCGAACGAAGGATAGATTAGTTTGTGTTTAGATTAACATGACAAGGATTTTAATTACTTTATTTCATGGGGCCGTTTTCTTACGCGCCGGCCTCGAGACAGAGAGATTGTGGGTACAAATCCCGGCTGCACCAGTTGGGATTTTTATTTATGATTTCTCTCTGCGGCAACCACCCCTGGTCTCAACAGCGAGGCCCGGCTTGAAACGTCAATTACTCATGGACGAAAAAATATGAGTACCTCCGAAGACGGCGTTATCTGCCTATCCGGCGAGGGACCCCTGTGCACACGGCTGCCACGGAAAAACGGATGCAACATTCAGTTGCTAGTCTCTAGGGACTTCGGCAAAAGTGATCGCTGACGAACGCAAAAAGAACAAATATTTTATTTGTTAAAATACACTTCTAGTGGACTAAACACAATTCAAACAAGAGAAATAAAATCTTTGGGGCGTGTTAAAAGACACATCAGCCAACAAAAAGTAATCTTGGAAGGGAAAATACAAGGTAACAGAGGTAGAGGCAGATCAAGACTAACATGGGCGAATAATATCAAAAGATGGACAAGTCAGCCTTTGACAACCTGCACTATCAAAGCAAAAGAGAGAGCGGAATGGTGATCCAGGGTAGCCAACCTTCTTTTCGGAGACGGCACTCGATGAGTGTAGTTATTAAAGTTGTTTTTTTTTTTTTTTAAACTATTTTCCTTTTTTTTTTGTTGTTTAAAATTTAAAACAAAAACAATTTGGGCAGTAGATAAATGAAAGATTGGTCGAAATGTGACCGGCGAGCTAAAATTTGCGCACCTCTGATGTAGAAAAACAGCGCGTCTGGGGAAGACTCCATTATGATTGCTTAATCATCATCCCTGCGTGGCAGTTTAAGATGGCGGAGATAGTCTCTGTGTATATTTTTTTTAAGTATTGCTGTTGTAAAAGCTTTACGAGAGATCCCCCCTCGAGTTGAGTGACGTTTGGAGTGCAAAAACGTGGATTATTTTCAGAAGTTAAGGACTCGTGGAATCTCTCGCAGTCTGGGGGTATCGAGTTTATCACGAGCGAGTTTTATCACATCTTTAATGAAGAAAATTTCAGAACTTTGTCTCTCGTGAGTCGGAAAATAGACGAGACTAAGGCGAGGGTTTTTCCCCTACTCGCGAGGGGTATTTTTAAGTTAGTGTGAACTGGACCCAACAAAATAGAAAAATGTGATGTAAGTGAAGAGTGATGCACAAAATAATTGGAATCATGTTTTAAATCATGATAAATACAGTAATAACTGTCAAATAAACTATGGTTCTAAACCTAACTTAGGTTCATGTGTGAAAGTGTTCGTATTTTTACTTTCGTGTCTAGCAAAGGGTAAAGACTAGAAGTCAAAATAAATGTAAGAATTAATGAAAGACGTAGTTTACAAGTTTAGGAAAGGTGAATAAGTAAGTATGGAAAGGGAAAGAAGAGAGAAGACAGACAGACAGACATACAGATAGATAGATAGATAGATAGATAGATAGATAGATAGATAGATAGATAGATAGATAGATAGATAGATAGATAGATAGATAGATAGATAGATAGATAGATAGATAGATAGATAGATAGATAGATAGATAGATAGATAGATAGATAGATAGATAGACAGACAGACAGACAGACAGACAGACAGACAGACAGACAGACAGACAGACAGACAGACAGACAGACAGACAGACAGACAGACAGACATAGACAGATAGATAGATAGATAGATAGATAGATAGATAGATAGATAGATAGATAGATAGATAGATAGATAGATAGATAGATAGATAGATAGATAGATAGATAGATAGATAGATAGATAGATAGATAGATAGATAGATAGATAGATAGATAGATAGATAGATAGATAGATAGATAGATAGATAGATAGATAGATAGATAGATAGATAGATAGATAGATAGATAGATAGATAGATAGATAGATAGATAGATAGATAGATAGATAGATCATTGTAAACATGTTATATAATATTACCATTACGGAAAGTAGATTTATGTTTGCTGTTTCTTTTATTTTTTTTTTTTGTCTGCGTTTTTATCTGGCGAATTCCCTAGAGACTAGGAACTGAATTTTGCGTGTTATTCTGTTTTTCCCTTGCAGCTTGTGCACAGGAGTCCCTCGCCGCACAGGCAGATAACTCCAAATTACAGAGATACTCATATTGTTTCCGTCGATGCGTATTTGACGTTCCAAGCCAGGCCTCGCTGTTGAGACCAGGGGTGGTTGCCGCAGAGAGAAATCAGGAATAAAAATCCCAATTGGTGTAGCCGGGATTTGAACTCACAACCTCTCTGTCTTGAGACAGGCGTCTTGCCTCGAGATCAACCAGTCCGCCAGTCTACTATTTTCGTCACGATAAAAGTCATATTTCATTATTGTTTTTATTGTGAAATTTAACTTGTCAAGGAAGAACAGTGTTGTAGTGTATTCAGGCAGTCATGTTTATTTTCTTCTTCTTCTACCTTTCAGCTCCCTGTGGAGCAAAAGTCTTCAACAAACACTTTCCAAGTTGTTCTGTTTTTTGCCATTATTTTAAGATCATTCCATGTCTTTCCCATCATCTTCAATCATCTTTCACCTGTCGTCTCTAAGTATATTCTGGTCTTTCCTCTTTGCCTCCTCTCCTTGGGATCCCATTTGGGGATTCCAAAAATGGGTTTATGTTATACTTCCAGTTGGCTTCCGCAGTGTGTGCCCTATCCAGGGCCATCATTTTCGCTGTATCTCTTTATCTACTGGTATCTGACCTGTGATTTCTCATAATTATACTAAAGTGATTTTGTTCTGCCATTTCCATCCTTTCATTCTGCGCAAGCATCTATAGCTCGTTTCAAATCACGTACCCAACTTCAAAACGTTATTACTCAGTAACCGTTTGTTAAAAACTGTTGAAATTTTCCAAATGTTATTAGAATGCAAAAGACTCTTTAAATGTACATTTAACAAATATTTTGCAGCTGCAGTTTACTTAAAGCGGCGAATTTCTTTGATGTTTGTCAAAATTGTAAATTGTGAACCCCTAAATAATAGAAATTACCGTAGTTGCTGGTCTATGATTAATTTTCACTAGGTAAAGGCGTGGCTGTAATGGGGAAATAACTGGATAAAACAAAACACCAGGAGAATTATTGTCTTCTCAGTTCGAGGACGGGCGATAATATCAAGGTATACCTGTATGTCCAATTTTCATAGTTGTGTGGTCCTGAAAAGGACCGTTTGTTGAACCAATTTAAGGTAATATAGGGGCCAACATTGTGGGGGCTATATACTTTCATTCTGAATCAGACGAGTCTAAAAGATTAATAACTGTTTGGGTTGAACATTCCACAAACCATCATTTTTCCAATATTCCTCTTCCTGTTTTAAGACGTGGTCTTTACATTTAGCCCAATAATCTTTGTCTATATTTAATAAAGCGAGATTAGCAAGAGTCTTTACATCGCATATTTTGAATGTTGTATTTTCATCTGCCACTTGTCCTTTTAATTTTGCCCAGATTAGTTCTATTGGATTTAAATGAGCACGGTAAGGTGGCAGCCTCAAACTTATATGACCGTGCTCTTGGATAATCTTATCTATTTGAAAAATCTTTGTCCTCTGTTTTTGCTTTACTAGAGATAGTAATTCAGGTTTTAAGTACATCTTATTAAATTGTATGTGCTCCTTTGTGAGCCATATCTTAATAGCATCTTTTGTACTGGATGACGTCGGGACTTTATCTTCAAGCGCAACAATGTTGTGGTACGCTGCATTGTCCATTATTAGGCAAGATGGTCGATCTAGTGATGGGAGAATATAATTTTCAATCCAATGTCTAAATATGTGACCATTCATCTCAGAGTGATAATCCCGATTGTCTATGGATTTTGAAAGAAAAATGAGCTCTGCATTCTGTATTAGTCCATGATGTCGACTACCTGCATGAGCAATTATCAAGCGCTGTCCTTTGCTGCTAGGTATTAATCTCTTAATCTTTCCATCTGATGACTGCCATTCCCTTTGGTTAGTGTGGTGAGCATTGATCCATGTTTCATCCAAGTACACAATATCATAACCTTGCTTGCGCACCTCTTTTACTTCACGTAAGTACTTGCTTCTCATGACTACTATATGTGGCTTCTCACAGATGATGTTTCGTCCATTGGAATACTTTCTGAATGTAAAGCCTGCAGCTCTCACATTCCTCCATAATGTAGACTTTGATATTTCAATACTGTTGTTTTTTTTTTTCAGCGATACTTTTAATTTTCTTATTGTAACAGTTTCATTCATACCCAACATTTTGCTAATTTCACTTCTAATAAGTTCACTGTCGAAATTATCCAACATTTTTGCTCTTCCTTGTGATTTTGTATATTTTGAACATTTACGGTCATGTGCTTGAATCCAGCGATTAAATGACCGTTTAGATAAATCCAAAATATGTCTTGTCCTATTCTCAGGGTTTTCTAAAGAATGAAATAATCTTCCTCGTTTAGCCTCTTTGCAAAAATAGTCATACTTTTTTATTGCGATGTTTTGTAAACTGCAGAATTTCATTTTAAGACTCATGATAAATGTTTTCGTTCCACGTCTCCACCTATGAATGAACGGAAATGGAAATCACAATTTCTCGTGTTTTTTACAAGTGTCTAATTGTGTCAAAAAACCACGGCGAAAGCGTGCAAACACGTCAATTTTACCGTGTATGGATTTTTACTCGCTATTTTTAACTTAAAATACCGTAAACATTAAGTTTTGACTACATCAATGGGTCGTTATAAATTTATATAAATCAAATAAGCAACAATAATAACCAAATGTTTTTTTTTATGAAATTAATTCCCTGTTGGGTTATAATCATTATAACTTTACACGCAAATTTTGAACAACTTACAACAAGCGGTTAAAAAGCTATCGACTTTAAAAGTTGGGCACGAGTTATGAAACAAGCTATGATAATGAAGGTCTGTATCTTCGCGATTGTCCTGTTTGTTGTCCATGTTTCACAGCTGTGTAATAGAAATGATTTAACGTTAACCATGCTTATGTCCCCTAGAAAATAAGACAATTACGATAGATTGCCACTGTTCTCTGTCTTGAGCGAAACATTATAGCCAATTTTATGTTATGACGCTTTAGATTGTTTCGTTATCAACCTGTCTACTACGCGTTTCTGTTATTTAGTTTTCTTTTGTTCTCTCGTCATCTGGAGTCCAGGGACAGCTACTCTAGGTACAGTTCTCTTGGTCACTCTGACGTCATGTCTATAAATACACATATACACGATACTATAAATATCAAATAATTCATAATTAATAAATAGCTATTAAACATTGTGGACGAAGAAGTAGGAGCATGTTGTGAGCAAGACTTGGGGTACGTGAGTTGTTGTTGACTTATTGCCACGAGTTGATGCGGGTCGTAATGGCTTTCTTGACAGTCCATCTATCCCAGCCTATGGCTAGGTCTTCTACATCAGTGAGGGCCACCACTACAGGGAACACCGCGGTTATAGCTTCTGTTAGCCAGCCTGTTTTGACGCAGACTGTAACCAGAGGAGACCACGAGAAGGTAGAACTGATAGGTCTTGGTCAGCTGACGATGCGCCGACATTGCGACCGCAGGTTGAGGTACGTGAGCAGAATGGTCATCGTACCAAAACATGGTGTGAAGGTTTTTGTTCTCAATCCTAGCCACAGTTCGTAAAATGAAGTTTGAAGCGCTTATCAATACTTTGAAGTCAAGAAAAGAAAAAAGACAGAGAGAAAGAAGGAAAACGAGAAGAATAAGGTGATGATACTTATTGTGATGATGGTGATGGGGTAAAAATAATAATGGTGATGGTTGTGGTGTTGATGATGATATTGATAATGATAATGATGATGATTACGATGATGATAATAATAATGATGGTATTGATAATCTTTTGAATGGTAATGGCGGTGGTGGTAATGACGAAGGTGATGATGATGATGAAGAAGAAGATGAAGAAGAAACTTTGATTAAACTCAAAAGAATTTCACTCAGATTATAATTATCAAACAACAACAGAAAGAATACACCAACGAAGACATTAGTTATAGCGCGCTTTTGATTACATAAGATACGGACGTATCTTTCAATCACCTTCTGAACTATACAAACCGGTGCCAGCTTGAACAAGTAAAGTATAACCTGGTACATTTGATAAAATAGCTTCTATTAATGCGAGATTTCGCGAGATCTTGTGCTTATCTCAAAGTTAAAACATATACTGCGAGATTTACAGTTTGCCTGTTTTGTTGTTGTTGTTGTTGTTGCTAGGATCATCATCATCACTGCGCACCAAATGAACATATAGGTGCTCTGATATTCCCCTGAGAAAATACGAGGAGAATTCTGACCCTCGTGCACGAACTCCGTAGTATGGTCTGGGGTCTCGGCTTTGGTAGGTTTCTGCTGAAAACGTTGCCCCGGCAGCGGCCATATTCATGACCTACTCTTTTAGATTTCAAATATTAAGGGATCTTCTGTATCAACCTTTAATTGTCTTCGTCCGAGAGGGCTAGACGTCAGAACTCATTACCCAAGAGAGGGCTAGACGTCAGAACTCATTACCCAAGAGAGGGCTAGACGTCAGAACTCATTACCCAAGAGAGGGCTAGACGTCAGAACTCATTAACCTAGAGAGGGCTAGACGTCAGAACTCACTACCCAAGAGAGGGCTAGACATCATAACTCATTACCCAAGAGAGGGCTAGACGTCAGAACTCATTACCCAAGAGAGGGCTAGACATCATAACTCATTACCCAAGAGAGGGCTAGACGTCAGAAATCATTACCCAAGAGAGGGCTAGACATCATAACTCATTACCCAAGAGAGGGCTAGACGTCAGAACTCACTACCCAAGAGAGGGCTAGACATCATAACTCATTACCCAAGAGAGGGCTAGACGTCAGAACTCATTACCCAAGAGAGGGCTAGACGTCAGAACTCATTACCCAAGAGAGGGCTAGACATCATAACTCATTACCCAAGAGAGGGCTAGACGTCAGAACTCATTACCCAAGAGAGGGCTAGACATCATAACTCATTACCCAAGAGAGGGCTATGTAACAGAGTATGCTAAAGAGAGCAGATACTGAATCGTTACCGCTCTTTGAATGGACGAGAGCAGTATCATATAGTGGCGACCAGCAGATTTTAACTATGGTAATTTTCCAGGAATAACAGTTAGTCAGAGTGAGGAAGGAGAGAGGTAGAATAGAGGACGACACGATGAGAGTTAAGAGCCCATGGAATTTTCCATGCAACAGAAGATAGCGCAGTGTCTGCAGGGGTAGGGGTAGGACACCCACCAAACTAAGTTAGATGTCCATGCCAGTGTTCACAAGAGCAAAGTTGTTGGAAAGGACCAGGTATGACTAGTAACATGCAACGACCTCGTGGTGTTATTGTCAGAGCTCCACGAGTGTCCATCATGTTCACAACAACTAGTAGTTGTTATTGTGATGAGCATGCGTTGACCCCATGACTGGCCGGCTGATAAATAAGTAGTCATCCAACTTCCAGGAGAGGTCATTGTCATGAGGTAACATTATGTCGCCAAGTAGGCGAAAAACAGGATGCTTTGTCCAAAAGATGGGAAAGTTCAGGTGAGTCACAGATGGTGGACACTGGACACGTAAACATTGAGTGACCAGATCACGTTGGAGTGGTCAATTTGCGATGATCTTATTGGTCACCATCTCGCAGGTAGAAGAGAGTTGAGGAGTATTTAAAAGAACAAGGAGTTAGGACAAGGAAGTTTTAGCCAGAGAAGTTAAGCCAGAGAATTAGAAGAAGTAGAATGTAGACTAAGTCAGTTAAGTTAGGACAGAGTAGAAACATCTAGACAAGAGCAGTTAAACAGTTTAGAAACAAGAGTCAGAACAGTTAGAATTCTACAAGTTACAGTCATAAGTCAGTAATAGATTATTAAGACACTAGAGAAGTTATCAGTAGAAGTTGTTTTACAAGTGTCCAAGAATTGTGTTCCATTGTGTTACATATATTCTACATGTCGTAAGTAGACTCACAAGTTTATAAGAAAATGAAGATGTTGATGAACAATGTTCCATACCAATAAACATTAATAGTGAACATTGAGAGACTTTATGTGCAAGTCTATTATATATCATATTGTGTGTTGTGATCATTGAAGTACTAGCCACTATAGAAAGATAAAGAACAAAGAACATCACAATACTATAACAGCTAGACATCATAACTCATTACCCAAGAGAGGGCTAGACGTCAGAACTCATTACCCAAGAGAGGGCTAGAAGTCGGATCTCACTACCCAAGAGAGGGCTAGACATCATAACTCATTACCCAAGAGAGGGCTAGACGTCAGAACTCATTACCCAAGAGAGGGCTAGACATCATAACTCATTACCCAAGAGAGGGCTAGACGTCAGAAATCATTACCCAAGAGAGGGCTAGACATCATAACTCATTACCCAAGAGAGGGCTAGACGTCAGAAATCATTACCCAAGAGAGGGCTAGACATCATAACTCATTACCCAAGAGAGGGTTAGACGTCAGAACTCATTACCCAAGAGAGGGCTAGACATCATAACTCATTACCCAAGAGAGGGCTAGACGTCAGAACTCATTACCCAAGAGAGGGCTAGACGTCAGAAATCATTACCCAAGAGAGGGCTAGACATCATAACTCATTACCTAAGAGAGGGCTAGACGTCAGAACTCACTACCCAAGAGAGGGCTAGACATCATAACTCATTACCCAAGAGAGGGCTAGACGTCAGAACTCATTACCCAAGAGAGGGCTAGACGTCAGAACTCATTACCCAAGAGAGGGCTAGACATCAGAACTCATTACCCAAGAGAGGGCTAGACGTCGGAACTTACTACCCAAGAGAGGGCTAGACATCATAACTCACTACCCAAGAGAGGGCTAGAAGTCATAACTCATTACCCAAGAGAGGGCTAGACATCAGAACTCATTACCCAAGAGAGGGCTAGAATCGGAACTCACTACCCAAGAGAGGGCTAGATATCATAACTCACTACCCAAGAGAGGGCTAGAATCAGAACTCACTACCCAAGAGAGCGCTAGACATCAGAACTCACTACCCAAGAGAGGGCTAGACATCGGAACTCACTACCCAAGAGAGGGCTAGACATCAGAACTCACTACCCAAGAGAGGGCTAGACATCGGATCTCACTACCCAAGAGAGGGCTAGACGTAGGATCTCACTTCCCAAGAGAGGGCTAGACGCGGATCTCACTACCCAAGAGAGGGCTAGATGTCGGATCTCATTACCCAACAGAGGGCTAGATGTCAGATCTCATTATCCAACAAAGGGCTAGATGTCGGATCTCATTACCCAATTGAGGGCTAGATGTCAGATCTCATTATCCAACAGAGGGCTAGATCTATCTATCTTTCGTTCGCTCGAAGTATTGTCTATATCAGCAATGTCGTTTCCTGTATGAATTTTACTGTCTTTTGTAATTCTTGCAGTGGCCCATATAGTTTTGTCTGTAGTGTTGTATCTATGGGCCAATGGATTTTCCTCAGTCTACTATATTCAGTGCAGTCTTGAAGTATGTGTTCAGCAGTCTGGGGTGCCTGTCCACATGTACAAGTAGTTGATGTGCCGATCTTGAATTTTGTATACATGTGACTATGGAGTCGATTGTGTCCTGTTCTTAGGCGTATAATGATAACTTGTTCATATATATTCATATTATGAAAGGCATCCTGATATGGGGCTTGTGGTCCTCTGATTGATTGTATTATCTGTTTCTTATGATGGTATGTAACTGGTGTATCTAGTTGTGTGCCTGTTGAACCTTCCTTTGCCAACTGATCTGCTTTCTCATTTCCTGGTATTCCACAGTGAGACGGGATCCACTGCAGGGCAACCCTGTGGTGCTTGCAGAGTTCAGTCAATAAGGTCTGTAGATGTGGTAATTTTCTGGATTGTAGTGCCTGGAGTACTGATCTTGCATCTGTCAAAAACACTACAGGCTGTGGGCTAAGATTACTGTTCAGCAGCTTTTCTATTGCCAACTTTATTGCTTGTATTTCTGCATCATAATTGTGACAATATTTCCCTGTTGCTATTTTATTCATATCCCTAGTGTTATTTGGGTACTCTATATATGCACCTGCTCCCCCATTCTTTACTGCATTCTGTGCTGATCCATCTGTGTACACACGGATCCATAGGTCTTGTGGGTATTCTTCATCCAGGAAACTGAGGGCTAGATGTCAGATCTCATTATCCAACAGAGGGCTAGATGTCGAATCTCATTACCCAAGAGAGGGCTAGATGTCGGATCTCATTACCCAAGAGAGGGCTAGACGTCGGATTTCACTACCCAAGAGAGGGCTAGATATCATAACTCACTACCCAAGAGAGGGCTAGACGTCGGATCTCACTACCCAAGAGAGGGCTAGATATCAGAACTTACTACCCAAGAGAGGGCTAGACATCGATCTCACCACCCAAGAGAGGGCTAGATATCAGAACTCACTACCCAAGAGAGGGCTAGACGTCGGATCTCACTACCCAAGAGAGGGCTAGATATCAGAACTCACTAGCCAAGAGAGGTCTAGACATCAGATCTCACTACCCAAGAGAGGGCTAGACATCAGATCTCACAACCCAAGAGAGGGCTAGACATCTGAACTCACTACTCAAAAGAGGGCTAGACATCATAACTCACTACCCAAGAGAGGGCTAGACATCAGAACTCACCCAAAAGAGGGCTAGACATCATAACTCACTACCCAAGAGAGGGCTAGACATCAGAACTCACTACCCAAGAGAGGGCTAGACATCAGAACTCACTACCCAAGAGAGGGCTAGACATCAGAACTCACTACCCAAGAGAGGGCTAGACATCAGAACTTACTACCCAAGAGAGGGCTAGACATCAGAACTCACTACTCAAGAGAGGGCTAGACATCAGAACTCACTACCCAAAAGAGGGCTAGACATCATAACTCACTACCCAAGAGAGCGCTAGACATCAGATCTCACTACCCAAGAGAGGGCTAGACGTAGGATCTCACTACCCAAGAGAGGGCTAGACGTAGGATCTCACTATCCAAGAGAGGGCTAGATGTCGGATCTCACTACCCAAGAGAGGGCTAGACGTCGGATCTCACTACCCAAGAGAGGGCTAGACGTCGGATCTCACTACCCAAGAGAGGGCTAGATGTCGGATCTCACTACCCAAGAGAGGGCTAGATGTCGGAACTCACTACCCAAGAGAGGGCTAGACATCAGAACTCATTACCCATGTGAGGGCTAGACATCGGATTTTACTATCCAAGAGAGGGCTAGACGTCGGAACTCACTACCCAAGAGAGGGCTAGACATCAGAACTCATTACCCATGTGAGGGCTAGACATCGGATCTCACTACCCAAGAGAGGGCTAGACGTCAGATCTCACTACCTAAGAGAGGGCTAGACGTCGGATCACACTACCCAAGAGAGGGCTAGACGTCGGATCTCACTACCCAAGAGAGGGCTAGACATCAGAACTCATTACCCAAGAGAGGGCTAGACGTCGGTTCTTACTACCCAAGAGAGGGCTAGACATCAGAACTCACTACCCAAGAGAGGGCTAGAAGTCGGATCTCACTACCCAACAGAGGGCTAGATATCGGATCTCACTACCCAAGAGAGGGCTAGATGTCGAATCTCATTACCCAATTGAGGGCTAGATGTCAGATCTCATTATCCAACAGAGGGCTAGATGTCGGATCTCATTACCCAAATTGAGGGCTAGATGTCAGATCTCATTATCCAACAGAGGGATAGACGTCAGATCTCATTATCTAACAGAGGGCTAGATGTCGGATCTCATTACCCAACAGAGGGCTAGATATCGGATCTCACTACCCAAGAGAGGGCTAGACGTCAGGGCTCACTACTCAAGAGAGGCCTAGATGTCGGATCTCACTACCCAAGAGAGGGCTAGACGTCGGATCTCACTACCCAAGAGAGGGCTAGAGTCGGATCTCATTACCCAAGAGAGGGCTAGACGTCGGATCTCATTACCCAAGAGAGAGATTTAACGTCGCATCTCGCTACCCAAGAGATCAGGGTTGGGTAACGTCATATTAAAAAACAAGTGATTAATTTTTTTTTTTAATTCACCACAGCTTCTGGTGATCTTTGATCGGGCGTCCTTCATGTTATGAGGCTCACGAGGTACGTCTAGAGTACCCAGCCCCAAACTGTGACATTGAACAAAATCTTCTAGAGTACCCAGCCCCAAAACTGCGACATTGAACAAAATCTTCTAGAGTACCCAGCCCCAAAACTGTGACATTGAACAAAATCTTCTAGAGTACCCAGCCTCAAAACTGTGACATTGAACAAAATCTTCTAGAGTACCCAGCCCCAAAACTGTGACATTGAACAAAATCTTCTAGAGTACCCAGCCCCAAAACTGTGACATTGAACAAAATCTTCTAGAGTACCCAGCCCCAAAACTGATAGTGAACAAATTATTCTAGAGTACCCAGCCCCAAAACTGTAACAGTGAACACAATCTTCTAGAGTACCCAGCCCCAAAACTGTGATAGTGAACAAAATCTTCTAGAGTACCCAGCCCCAAAACTGTGATAGTGAACAAAATCTTCTAGAGCACCCAGCCCCAAAACTGACAGTGAACAAAATCTTCTAGAGTACCCAGCCCCAAAATTGTGATAATGAACAAAATCTTCTAGAGTACCCAGCCCCAAAACTGTGACATTGAACAAAATCTTCTAGAGTACCCAGCCCCAAAACTGTGATAGTGAACACAATCTTCTAGAGTACCCAGCCCCAAAACTGTGACAGTGAACAAAATCTTCTAGAGTACCCAGCCCCAAAACTGTGTGACAGTGAACAAAATCTTCTAGAGTACCCAGCCAAAAAAGAGTGTCTATGTGAACAAAATCTTCTAGAATACCCAGCCCCAAAACTGTGACAGTGAACAAAATCTTCTAGAATACCCAGCCCCAAAACTGTGACAGTGAACAAAATCTTCTAGAATACCCAGCCCCAAAACTGTGACAGTGAACAAAATCTTCTAGAGTACCCAGCCCCAAAACTGTGACAGTGAACAAAATCTTCTAGAGTACCCAGCCCCAAAACTGTGACAGTGAACAAAATCTTCTAGAGTACCCAGCCCCAAAACTGTGTGACAGTGAACAAAATCTTCTAGAGTACCCAGCCAAAAAAGAGTGTCTAAGTGAACAAAATCTTCTAGAGTAACCACCCCCAAAACTGTGACAGTGAACAAAATCTTCTAGAGTACCAGCCCCAAAACTGTGACAGTGAACAAAATCTTCTAGAGTAACCACCCCCAAACTGTGACAGTGAACAAAATCTTCTAGAGTACCCAGCCCCGAATCTGTGTGACAGTGAACTATATCCTTTAGAGTACCCATCCCCTAAATTGTGACATTGAACAAAACCTTCTAGAGTACCCATCCCCTAAATTGTGACAGTGAACAAAATCTTCTAGAGTACCCAGCCTCAAAATTGTGACAGTGAACAAAATCTTCTAGAGTACACAGCCCCAAAACTGTGACAGTGAACAAAATCTTCTAGAGTACCCAGCCCCAAAACTGTGAGAGTGAACAAAATCTTACAGAGTACCCAGCCCTAAAACTGTGTGACAGTGAACAAAATCTTCTAGAGTACCCAGCCCCAAATGTTGACAGTGAACAAATTATTCTAGAGTACCCAGCCCCAAAACTGTAACAGTGAACAAAATCTTCTAGAATACCCAGCCCCAAAACTGTGACAGTGAACAAAATCTTCTAGAGTACCCAGCTTCAAAACTGTGACAGTGAACAAAATCTTCTAGAGCACCCAGCCCCAAAACTGACAGTGAACAAAATCTTCTAGAGTACCCAGCCCCAAAATTGTGCCAATGAACAAAATATTCTAGAGTACCCAGCCCCAAAACTGACAGTGAACAAAATCTTCTAGAGCACCCAGCCCCAAAATTGTGCCAATGAACAAAATCTTCTAGAGTACCCAGCCAAAATAGAGTGTCTAAGTGAACAAAATCTTCTAGAGTACCCAGCCCCAAAACTGTGACAGTGAACAAAATCTTCTAGAGTAACCACCCCCAAAACTGTGACAGTGAACAAAATCTTCTAGAGAAGCCACCCCCAAAACTGTGACAGTGAACAAAATCTTCTAGAGTACCCAGCCCCGAATCTGTGTGACAGTGAACTATATCCTTTAGAGTACCCATCCCCTAAATTGTGACATTGAACAAAACCTTCTAGAGTACCCATCCCCTAAATTGTGACAGTGAACAAAATCTTCTAGAGTACCCAGCCCCAAAATGTTGACAGTGAACAAATTATTCTAGAGTACCCAGCCCCAAAACTGACAGTGAACAAAATCTTCTAGAGTACCCAGCCCCAAAATTGTGACAATGAACAAAATATTCTAGAGTACCCAGCCCCAAAACTGACAGTGAACAAAATCTTCTAGAGCACCCAGCCCCAAAATTGTGCCAATGAACAAAATCTTCTAGAGTACCCAGCCCCAAAACTGTAACAGTGAACAAAATCTTCTAGAGTACCCAGCCCCAAAATTGTGCCAATGAACAAAATCTTCTAGAGTACCCAGCCCCAAAACTGACAGTGAACAAAATCTTCTAGAGCACCCAGCCCCAAAACTGACAGTGAACAAAATCTTCTAGAGTACCCAGCCCCAAAATTGTGCCAATGAACAAAATCTTCTAGAGCACCCAGCCCCAAAACTGACAGTGAACAAAATCTTCTAGAGTACCCAGCCCCAAAATTGTGCCAATGAACAAAATATTCTAGAGTACCCAGCCCCAAAACTGTGACAGTGAACAAAATCCTCTAGCATCGTGTGACATACTTTGCAAAAATTGCGTCTGTGCCATTGACTAAAAAAAACAATTATTTCCCATATATTCCAGTCTATGCTTTTCTTTATCAGCTCTACGGCTGGTCTAGTTTGTACGTCAGACCCTTCTACTGTCTACTATTTGTGTTGCTCTCTCTCTCTCTCTCTCTCTCTCTCTCTGTCTGTCTGTCTGTCTGTCTCTATTCCCATTTTATTTTTCACGTTGTTGCAATATTTTCAACAATTCTTTATCACGTGACATGATAAAGAAGGAAGTCTACTTTTTTGGCTTCAACTTTACAACATTTCTATTTCAACACTGTCATCAATCAAGATTGCATCATTGCTCCCTCTTTTTTCTCTCCTTTTTTTCTGTCTGCGCTCTTCACATTCTCCTGTTGAGCTGCAGTTTTACCCTTTTAATTGATTTTCTTGCTCTGTCCGTTAATTATCCATGACTCACATCTACAATAGAGGTCGGGATCTATGTATGTATTAAAGAACCATGTATCTAACTTTACTAATAAAACAGCAGTTAGTAAACTAGTGTGCTCAGGACATGGAGTTCAGTTCTATCTCGACAGAACAGCTTCTATGTTCCTCTTCCTCTTCTTCCTTTCAGCTCCCTGTGGAGCATAGGTCTTTTACAACCACTATCAACTCCCTGTTGAGCATAAGTCTTCAACAAACATTTTCAACTCCCTGTGGAGCATAGGTCTTCAACAAACACTTTCAACTCCCTGTTGAGCATAAGTCTTCAGCAAAAACTTTCAACTCCCTGTTGAGCATAGGTCTTCAACAAACACTTTCAACTCCCTGTTGAGCATAGGTCTTCAACAAACACTTTCAACTCCCTGTTGAGCATAGGTCTTCAACAAAAATTTTCAACTCCCTGTTGAGCATAAGTCTTCAACAAACACTTTCAACTCCCTGTTGAGCATAGGTCTTCAACAAACACTTTCAACTCCCTGTTGAGCATAGGTCTTCAACAAACACTTTCAACTCCCTGTGGAGCTTGTCTTCAACAACCACTCTCAACTCCCTGTGGAGCATAGGTCCTCAACAATCACTTTCAACTCCCTGTGGAGCATAGGTCTTCAAAAACCACTTTCAACTCCCAGTGGAGCATAGGTCTTCAACAAACACTTTCCAAGTCGTCCTGTTTCTTGTCATTCTTTTAAGATCATTCCATGTCTTCTGCATCATCTTCATCTCTGCCTCTATCTGTCTTCTATATGTGGTCTTTGTCATTTAAAAGGTGAGTCGGCGACCCGGACTCCTTGCGGTTTTCTCCGGATTGTGTCATACATCTCTAGACAGAGTGCCCTGATCTTTCCTGAATGGCGTATTTACTTTTTTCTGATCTTTGACTTCTCCATGTTTGCGATGTTTTTGCGGCTTATTTTTTTTTTTACAGTACAGCATAACCAGTCCGATGCCCAACCCTTCTTAATCAACGGTTACAAACATGCCTGGTAGGAAACAGCGCTACAATTCTTTACTCCCTTTTCGAGCCCCGGTCACGCACTGGTGCTTATAGTTTCACCCGACTGTTAATGGTTACCAAAGATTGTCTGTGTGAGATCAAATACAGAAAATGACAAATGTCTTCTGAAATAACGCTATGTTAGCAGAAGTGAGAATAGAAAGTTCAGCGGTGCTATATAAAACTTATTCTGACCTATGGAAGTGAATCATGGACAGTAAATAAACAAATGAAAAGACGATTAGAGCCCACAACGATGTGGTTTCTCAGAAGAATGTTGAAAGTTCCCTTGACAGCTAAAAAGACCAATGAGGAAATTCTCAAAGAGGCCAACACAAAAAGGGAGCTCCTAAAAAATATCAGAAAGAAGCAATCAACACTTTTCGGGCAAATAGCGAGAAGGGGAAAGTTGGAATAGTTAGTAACAACTGGCAAAATGCAGAGAAAGAGAGATCGTAGGACAAAGAGAAGACACTGAATAGCTTAGTTGTCATGGCACGGGCAAAACCCAACAACATAATTAATACGATGTACTTGGATAGATAATTGTGGAAGGACATGACCGCCTACACCAACCGATGTGGTACATGATGATGGTGATGAATGAACGCAAAATTAAATTACTTGGCCATCCATCTCTGGCCTGGCAAAAACCATTCTACAAGGAACAGTGAAAGGAGGGTGAAGGAGTAGTTGACAGGGGATGAGATGAGAAGATAACACTAAAGAAGGAATAAATGTCAACTTGACAGCGGAATAAAGAATGACTGAAGATAGAGATCAATGGAGAAGGTTGATGAAGTCTCTCAATAGTGCTCCATCAAACAACAGGTTTATGTGAATAATAATAATAATAATAACAACAGCAACAACAACAACAACAACAACAACAAAAATAACAAGATGAACAAGATGCAGAAGAAGATAGAGAAGAAAAAACTGTAGTGGCATAGTAAAGTAAAGTAATGTGCCCCGTCACACCACATGACGTAAATGGTATGGTGTTAGTGACCATACATTTTACAGACCTTTCTTCGGCACATGATTTTTGGGGTAACGTGGTCGGTATTACGCCCGTGCGGATTTACGTTCCCAAAATAAAATCGTATACCCATTTATGGCTGGGTGAATCTGGAAGCCGTCGATCAGGATCGAACCGGACCTCTTGTCCTGTATACTGGCATAGTGCCGACTATCAAATCTTTAAATAATGCGCTGGTGGTAGAGAAACATGGACACTAGCACTATTAATCCCTATTTGCCACTCTTGAGGCTGACCAGGCAGATTTTTTTTTTCTTTTGCTTTTCTCTTATTAATAGCAATACCTTTCGCAAAATACTTTTTATTTGTCGTATTTTACACGCCTTAAGTTTCAGTAACAGCAGCCAACAGACGCCAGATTCTCACGTCCAGGATGTTCTCACGGGTGCGGTGGGTGAGTACCGTCTAATGAAACTCTCCTCGAATCAACGTCTCCACTTGTTCCGCGCTGAGCTGCCATACCCTCTCAAGTGGTCAGGGCATTAACTCAATGTGCCCTAATGCGTGTAGGCCGGTAAATCTCAGTACTTGCGGCCGATAAACCTCAGTACTTGGGACGTCAAGAAACAGGTATCAGGCGAATTCGCTGACAGGCGCGTTTTCAGCCCTCGTAGGCTTCACGGAAGAAGAGGGTTAATGCAAGTACGAATGTTTTGAAAATACTAGGGAGATTTAATGAACGGGACTAGGCTTACGATAGTTATTTAATTCAAGAGTAACCAATCGTTATTTTATAATTAGAATTATCTATTATTTTAGAGAATGGTTTGTGTTAATTAACAGTTTTCGAGTTTTGTTTTATATAAAAGTTATGTTATGTTACGTTATATTATGTTATGTTATGCTATGCTATGCTATGCTATGTTATGTTATGTTATGTTATGTTATGTTATGTTATGCTATACTATGTTATGTTATGTTATCCTGTGCTAAGTTATGCTATGCTATGCTATGATATGCTATGTTATGTTATGTTATGTTATGTTAGTTATGTTATATTATGTTATGCTATGTTATGCTATGCTATGCTATGTTATGTTATGTTATGCAATGTTATGTTATGTTATGTTATGTTATGCTATGCTATGCTATGTTATGTTATGTTATGCTATGCTATGCTATGCTATGCTATGTTATGTTATGTTATGCAATGTTATGTTATGTTATGTTATGTTATGTTATGTTATGTTATGTTATGTTATGTTATGCTATTATCATCATCACAGTACATCGGTGTACTCCATAGTTACTCCGATCCCCCCCCCCCCAACATTTTATATATCGAGAATCCGCAAGGATAACCCGACCCTTGTGCACGAACTCCGTAGCAAGGGCTGCGATCCAATGTGTGGGTAGATTTTTTACTGATTTTTTTTTGCCCGAACAGAGGCCGTTTCCTGACGTACTCTTTTCGTAACTGCCAATGGTTCTTTAACGTGCGCAACTGTACACAGAACCTCTTGTTTTTATTTTTACCGTTCTTCTGGAGGGCTTGACGTCGGCTCTCACTAACAGAGTTGATGGTAAAGCCATGAGGAAACCACACATGCAATTTGTCTTTATTTTTGAACAAAAATATTCTCACTGGAGAAATTGAACCAGGGACCTTTCTCTCCAGCTTCTGTTACAGAATAGTGAATTGCTGAAGTATTTATTTCATGAATAAAATTCATGAGTGTAATTTTATGTTTAAAAGTATAATTAATACCTTGTCATCATTGGGTGTCGTCTCCGCGTCAAAGGTGGGCTACCATGGAGCGCCATTTTACTCTGTCTCTTGTCTTAATGGTGCATGTTGTTATAAGTTCACATGTTCATCTTTTCACGTTATTAGCCCACTTTAGTCTTGGTCTGCTTCTACCTCGTCTACCTTATACCTTCCCTTCTAAGATGACATTTGGAAGGGAGTTATCTCTCTTCACATGTCCACACAATTTCAGTTGTCTTTATTGATTTGCGTTAAATAGTTCTTTTTTTCATTTTCAGCTGATACTAAACTTCTTTATTTGTCTTCGTTTTCTTTTACCTACTTCTCCTCATTTTTCTATCCACATTTCAAAGGCTTCGGTTTTCTTTTTTATTTACATTATTTTCTTATTTAATGTCCATGTTTCTGTACCATACAAGAATGTTGAAGAGATATAACATTTTAATTTTCGTAGTTTTAATTTTGGTGATATTTGCCTTTTTGGTGATATATCCTAAAGACCTACAACAATTGCTTAATGTGATAAACACAACAAGCAAAAAAATATGGACTAGAAATGAATATCAAAAAGACTAAAACTACGTAATATGATCATAAATAAAGAAAATTCTCAAGACCTACGATTAAATATCACAGTTGAGGGAACACATCTGGAGACAGTCCAGAGTTACAACTATCTAGGACATACTATAACCAATGATGGAAAATGCAAAACTGAAATAAACAAAAGAATAGGTATGGCAAAAAGTAATTTTAATGCCATGAAAAATATACTAACAACAAAACAAATATCAACAGGGCTGAAACTAAGAATGGCATAATGTTACATCTTCTCAATATTCCTGTATGGTGCAGAAACATGGACATTAGACAAGAAAACAGAACAGAAAATTGAAGCCTTTGAAATGTGGATTTATAGAAGAATAGGTAGAATTGGATGAAAACAAAAGATAACAAACGATAAAGTTTTAAAACAACTAAAAATAAAAAGAGAACTACTAAACACAATTAAGACTAGACAAATTAAATTTTTGGGGCATGTTAAAAGACACAACAGCCTACTAAAAGTAATATTGGAAGCAAAAATACAAGGCAAAAGAGGCAGAGGCAGACCAAGACTAACATGGACGAGTAACATCAAAAGATGGACAAGTCAATCTATGTCAGCCTGCACCATCAAAGCAAGAAACAGAGTAGAATGGCTATCCATGGTAGCCAACCTTCGTTGCGGAGAGGGCACATGATGATGATGATGATGATGATGATGATGATGATGATGATGATGATTTGCCTTGAGGTAATTTATATTTGTCACGCTAAATTTTTTTTTTTTTTTCCTTTTTCTATTCTTTCAAAGAAAAAGACATCACCGCAATGCACAATAAAGACACGTGGAACAATATTAAAACAGGTAGATGAATTTACATATCTGGGAACACTGTTAACCTCAGATGGTAGATGTATAACAGAGGTGAGATGCAGAATAGCTCAGAAAAACGGTGCTTTCCAAAAAATTAGAAAGATACTGTGCAATCCATTTTTGACAATCGAAACAAGACAGAGTTCTTAAAAGTTATGTAGAGCCAGCCTTAACATATGGATGTGAATCAGGACAGACGCAAAACAATACTGGAGGCTGTAGAATTGTAATTTTACAGAAGAACATTGAGAATACCATGGACACCAAAGAAGAGTAATGAAAACGTTCTGTAAGAGGCCAAAACAAAAAGACAGATAATTTCCAATATTCTTCTTCGTCATCTACCTCTTTGACTTTATTGATAAAGCAACGGTTAGTAAACTAGCGTGCTCAGGGCATAGGTTCAGTTCTTTCTCGACAGAACCGCTGATAGTTTCTAGTTTCTTCTTCTTCAACTCCCTGTGGAGCATAGGTCTTCAAACAAACACTTTCCCAGCCGTTCTGTTCCTTGCCATTCTTTTAAGATCGTTCCATGTCTTCCCCATCATCTTCATCTCTGCTTCCATCTGTCTTCTAAAATAATATCTTGGACTTCTTCTTTGTCTTTTTATTTAGGGATTCCAAAAGGACATGTTGTGTAATACTCTCAGTTGACTTCCGTAGTGTGTGTCCTATCCAGCGTCATCGTCTTCGCTGTATCTCTTTATCCACAGGTATTTGACTGGTAAAAAAAAAGTAAGTAAAGTACCCCCGTCACGCCAAGTGGCGTATAGGGAATATGGTGTTAGTGACCCTATATTTTACAGACCTTCAGCACATGATTTTTGGGGTAATGTGGTCGGTATTACGCCCGTGCTGCTTTACTTTCCCAGAAAAATCCGGTACCCATTTAAGGCTGGTGAACTCGGTTGGGATCGAACCCTACCCCTTGTCCGTAGTAGTCCAGTTCACTAACACTGAGCTATCGCGGCTCCCACTAATTTTTAGGGAATTAGTAAAACCCAGGTGTCCTCGCCAGGGTACGAACCCCGGCTGTTGCCGTGTAAGCCAACCGTATTTGACTGGTACATTTCCATAATTCTATGTTAGTGATTTTTTCCTGCCATTTTCATCCTTTTATTCTGCGTAAGCATCCATTAATGATGGTCTGTATCTTCATGATTATCATTTTTGTTCTCCATGTTTCACAGCCATATATTAGGACTGACTTAATATTGCAGTTGAAAACGTTTATTTCTGCAATCTCCAGTTATACCTGGCTACGACCAGACTATTTCCACACAGTCATGTTCATGTAAAGGGGGGAACGGTTGGTCTCGGGGCAAGATGCCGGCCTCGAGACAGAGAGGTTGTGGGTTCAAATCCCGACTACTTGAGTACCACCGAGTCGGTGTTATCTCCTGTGAGGCGAGGGACCTCTGTGCACACGGCTACCAGGGAAAATTGGATTAACACGCAAAATTCAGTTCGTAGTCTCTAGGGACTTCGTCAGAGGTAAAAGCTGGCGAACGAAACAAAAATGTAAAGGAGCTGAACGTCACTTTAATGAACACCTTTCACGTTCCTTCATCTTCTTATTTTACCATCTACTGTATTTCCATAGAGATGTATTTAGGGATCCATTCTTCCTGCATTTGGAGCTGGTAACTCAAATATTACTTCTCTATTTCCTTAGAGTTCACTTGTTAAGTGGACGTAGATCCGTTGTGTCGCTAGTTTACAGCGACGCCGCGACATCTGCGCCTTTCGACCCGACACATCCGTCTTCGGCTTGAATGAGTAGATTTGTTTAACAATTGTTGCCCGGACATCGGCAAATTTGTGGCTTACCCTTTCCAATTTTTAGCTGCCACTGGTTCTTTAACGTGCGCGAGTGCACACAGGACCTCTATTCCCCCCCCCCCAGGTAGGTAGGTAGGTAGGTAGATAGATAGATAGATAGATAGATAGATAGATAGATAGATAGATAGATAGATAGATAGATAGATAGATAGATAGATAGATAGATAGATAGATAGATAGATAGATAGATAGATAGATAGATAGATAGATAGATAGATAGATAGATAGATAGATAGATAGATAGATAGATAGATAGATAGATAGATAGATAGATAGATAGATAGATAGTTAGATAGATAGATAGATAGATAGATAGATAGATAGATAGATAGATAGATAGATAGATAGATAGATAGATAGATAGATAGATAGATAGATAGATAGATAGATAGATAGATAGATAGATAGATAGATAGATAGATAGGTAGATAGGTAGGTAGGTAGGTAGGTAGGTAGGTAGATAGGTAGATAGATAGATAGATAGATAGATAGATAGATAGATAGATAGATAGATAGATAGATAGATAGATAGATAGATAGATAGATAGATAGATAGATAGATAGATAGATAGATAGATAGATAGATAGATAGATAGATAGATAGATAGATAGATAGATAGATAGATAGATAGATAGATAGACAGATAGACAGATAGACAGATAGATAGATAGACAGACAGATAGATAGATAGATAGATAGATAGATAGATAGATAGATAGATAGATAGATAGATAGATAGATAGATAGATAGATAGATAGATAGATAGATAGATAGATAGATAGATAGATAGATAGATAGATAGATAGATAGATAGATAGATAGATAGATAGATAGATAGATAATGAAATCTCTCGGGGCGGAGACACCCACACGGGACCTAATTCCCCAGCTGTCCAGTAACAAGCTCTAATGTAGCGAGACGTTGCTCTAGCAGTGTCCATGGGAAAGCAACTCACAGGCGATGTCTTCCCATGAGCGGTCTGTCTGAATTAGAACTATAGGATAACATGGGAGATTATTCGGGGATTTGGGGGCGATTACTGTTGGCAGCCCGATGATGGGAGTGGGACAAGTGACACTGATGTCATGGAGTGAAAGGAAGAATGAGAGAAGATGAAAGTGGATTGAGGTGTGGGGATGGAAAAAGTGGGTGAAGGGAAATTGTAAGGAAGTGGGGATGGAGAGATTGTTTAATTGATGGAGGTAGAATGAAGAAATGTTAGACAGGATATGAAGAGAGAGGGAGAGAGATTAGAAGAGTTGCGTGTTTTGGAGATGAAGAGAGTGAGATGGAGGAGGAGTAGGGATATAGGGCTTTATGGGATCGTGATAGAGTGAGATGGAGAGAGGAATGAGCTCTGAGATAGAGAGGGTGAGTGTGTGAGTGGGTAGGTGAGTGAGTGAGTAAGTGAGTATGTGAATGAGTAGGTGGATGGATGGGTGAGTGAGTGATTGTGTGGTGAGTGGGTGGGTGAGTGAGTGAGTGAGTGAATGGGTGGGTGAGTCGGTGAGTGGGTTTCTGAGTTGGTGAGTGAGTGGGTGCATGGTGCATTGGTTGGTGACTGAGTGAGTAGGTGGGTGGGTGAGTTCTTGGGTGTGCGAGTGTGTAAATGGGTGCTGAAGGGAGGGAGTGAATGGATGGATAGCTGGATAAATGGGTTGACTGGTGAGTGAAAGTGCCTAGGTGGGTGAAACGATAGATGTGTGGATGAGTAAGTGGACGAATGAACGAATAAAGACATGGACGGTTGAATGAATGGATTGGATACTTGGATGGATTAATCTAATTTATTATAGGCCTCAAACTCACGTTACACACTGAATTATAGCGTCAACTCAGATTGTCTGTTTACGAAATAGCGATAACTTTGCAGGCTAATTTTGGAAGGGCAAACACGTCTGCAAACATTTATTCCTCGCAATAAAGACCTTGCAAGAGCTCTTTCCTCTATTTTGCCCTTGTAGCATTTCCTCTCATTCCAGGTCTCTCTGGTACAGAGGTTCTCATCGGTGTGACCGCGAGGGCCATTGCGCCCGCTGAGGGTTTTCTTGGTGCACGGTTAATTTCCCGGTTTATTCAAAAGAGTGCAGC
>JAVIAB010000108.1:77605660-77615660 GCA_032433765.1 Megaustenia siamemsis
TGCCTGGCGTCTGGAGCAGTGACTTTTCACTCGTTGTTAGCTCTAACGTTTGCAAACCTATTTTTCTGTTTCGTTAATGGAGTATAACAGTGGTATTATTTTAGTACACCTTAAATCTTTAGCAAATAATGCATTAAAGTAATTCAAATAATTTATGTTTGATTCGCCCGAAAAAATGGTAAATTTAGCACTAAAGTTAAATAGTAGTTAAATTATTAAATAAAATAGCATCGTGCAAAAGGAAAAACATGATATCTCCAATACAAATGGAAGTTGGTACTGTTTGATATATCATCATCATCATCATCATCATCATCATCAAGTGCCGTCTCCGCATGGAAGGTTGGCTACCTTGGGGCGCCATTTTACTCTGTCTCTTGCCTTGATGGTGAACATTGTTATAAGTTCATATGTTCATCTTTTGATATTATCAGCCCACTTTAGATTTAGACTGCCTCTGCCTTTTTTACCTTGTATTTTTCCTTCCAAGATTACTTATAGTAGGCTGTTGTGTCTTTTAACATGCCCCTAAAATCTCATTTGTCTTGTTTGAATTGTGTTTAGTAGTTCTATTTTGATTTTTAGTTGTTTTAAAACTTCATCGTTTCTTTTATTTTCTTTCCATCCAAACTTTCCTATTCTTCTATAAATCAACATTTCAAAGGCTTCAATTTTCTGATCAGTGTCCAAGTTATGTATATTTTTTTGGATAATGCTTTAAAAAATAAAGAATTCAGATTAAGGCAAAATTGTTAATGTCTTTGTCATTAATTCGAAACAATAATACAAAGGTAACAACAATAATACAACAGTAACAACAATAATACAACAGTAACAACAATAATACAACAGTAACAACAATAATACAAAGGTAACAACAATAATACAACAGTAACAACAATAATACAACAGTAACAACAATAATACAACAGTAACAACAATAATACAAAGGTAACAACAATAATACAACAGTAACAACAATAATACAACAGTAACAACAATAATACAAAGGTAACAACAATAATACAACAGTAACAACAATAATACAACAGTAACAACAATAATAATTTGGATCCGCGCAATAAATTAGAAAACAAAATAGTTTGTCTTTAGCGGCCAAAATAAAATGCATTTGAATCTCTGGAAACAAAAATATCATTTAGGTTATTGGATGAAAAACAATAAAATTTTGGTTCATTGGATGAGAAACAATAATAATTTGGTTTATTGGATGAGAAACAATAATAATTTGGTTTATTGGATGAGAAACAATAATAATTTAGTTTATTGGATGAGAAACAATAATAATTTAGTTTATTGGATGAGAAACAATAATAATTTGGTTTATTGGATAAGAAACAATAATAATTTAGGTTATTTGGTGAGAAACAATAATAATTTGGTTTATTGGATGAGAAACAATAATAATTTGGTTTATTGGATGAGAAACAATAATAATTTGGTTTATTGGATGAGAAACAATAATAATTTGGTTTATTGGATGAGAAACAATAATAATTTGGTTTATTGGATGAGAAACAATAATAATTTGGTTTATTGGATGAGAAACAATAATAATATAGTTTTTTGGATGAGAAACAATAATAATTTAGTTTATTGGATGAGAAACAATAATAATTTGGTTTATTGGATGAGAAACAATAATAATTTAGGTTATTTGGTGAGAAACAATAATAATTTAGTTTATTGGATGAGAAACAATAATAATTTAGTTTATTGGATGAGAAACAATAATAATTTGGTTTATTGGACGAGAAACAATAATAATTTGGTTTATTGGATGAGAAACAATAATAATTTGGTTTATTGGATGAGATACAATAATAATTTGGTTTATTGGATGAGAAACAATAATAATTTAGGTTATTGGTTGAGAAACAATAATAATTTAGGTTATTGGATGAGAAACAAAAATAATTTAGGTTATTTGGTGAGAAACAATAATAATTTGGTTTATTGGATGAGAAACAATAATAACTTAGGTTATTGGATGAGAAACAATAATAATTTAGGTTATTGGATGAGAAACAATAATAATTTTAATCATTCTTCTTCTTCTTTCCTTCCTGCCTTTCAGCGTCGAGGGGAATAATTTGAATCATCGGATGAAAAAAAAAATTAATCCTTTAGATCAATTCGGGATGAATAAGTAATCATTTGGGAAATCGTCAGCAGTAAATATCAGTGGATGACGTTCACGCTATCATCATGTGTCATCTTTATCCCCGATCAACAATCACACTGTTATTATGTGTAATGTTGGGTTCAAAACCACGTTCATACTGTCATCATGTTCAGTTTTGCAGTGACCTGACGCGTTTGTATGATGTGAGGCTATTACTAAACCCACATCAGGTCCTTTATAGGACGTTGCATTCATCACAGCCCGTTTGAAAGAATCTCTGTCTCTAGTCAGATCTCCCACAGTAAGTTGCATTCATCACAGCTCGACTGAAAGAATCTCCATCTCTAGCCAGATCTCCCTCAGAACGTTGCATTCATCACAGCTCGACTGAAAGAATCTATGTCTCTAGCCAGATCTCCACAATTCTTCTGTTATCATGTTCAATGTCTCTTTGATGTCTTGTAACCATCTTCTTCTTGGTCTGCCCGTAATGCATCGCTCAGGAACCATGCCTTCCAATATTGTTCCTTCCAGCCCGCTGTTTCTTTGTGGTGTTCGTATATTACAATAAATCCACGCTTATTCCTCAAAACTGAAAATACACAGAGACGAACTCCACAACATCACGTACAAATAAACGAGAAAATATTAACCGATCTGTCAAAATTACTGCAGAACAAGAAGACATGAAGACAGTTTTGTTGCAGGCACGTGTTTCACTAATTATTACAATTTGATATTGATTATAAAGCAGATGGGTATGTGTGGAAGTGTAATATGTACATAAAATATCGTATATCACTACGTATCATATTTTAATTACATTTTTATGCATTATGTTAACATCTATTGCATCCCTTGATCAGATATGATCCCAAACGCTTGGTAATCAGTCTAGGTATAAATAATACAGTGAAACATCTCACGCCATCCTAAAAAAAAAAAAAAAATTTATGTAACGTGCATTACAAATTGATATGTTCCGCCTAATAAATAACTACTTGTACGTTTGTATGCTTTCATGTCCTCGCATAACATACACACACACACACACACACACATATATATATATATATATATATATATATATATTTATATATCTATCATCATCATTATCATCATCAAATACTGTGCTGCTGGCGTGGGTGATCATGTCAGTCCACAACTTACAATCCCGACAGTTATTTATCATTTCTGTTGACCTTCTGCAAAGCCATTCTCTTAAGTTGTCTGGTATCTTTTCTCTTTGCTTCCCTCTATCTCTTGATCACTCAATTTTTCCAGTTGTTACAATATATTCCAGCTGTTCCCTTCTCATTACATGGCCAAAACATGATTATTGTTTCTTCCTAATATTGGATATTACCTCTCTTTTTGCTTTGGCCTCTTTCAAAGCGTTTTCATTACTCTTCTTAGCTGTCCATGGCATTCTCAATATTCTTCTGTCAAACCACATTTCTACAGCCTCCAATGATTTTCTTGCCTCTTGTCCTATTTTCCATGATTCACATCCATATGTTAAGACTGGCTCTACATAACACTGAAGAACTCTTTTTTTTTTTTAGTTTCTGTTGTCAAAATGGATTGCATAGTGTCTTACTCATTTTTTGGAAAGCTGCATTTACTTGAGCCATCCTGCATCTCACCTCTGTTGTACATCTACCATCTGAGGTTAACAATGCAAAATGCAGAATATATATGTATGTATGTATGTATGTATGTATGTATGTATGTATGTATGTATGTATGTATGTATGTATGTATGTATGTATGTATGTATGTACGTATATATATATATATATATATATATATATAGAGATAGAGAGAGAGAGAGAGAGAGAGAGAGATTGAGAGAGTAAAGTAGAAAGTAAAAGTTGCCTCCATACTTTGCTATCCGTATGGGGTATATGGTGTTAGTGACCCTATTTTTCTATGACCACACCCTTTTTGGGTGATGTGGTTGGTTATCATGTCAGGCTACCTTTACTTCCCAGAAGTATCTCTGGTACCCATTTTTAGATGCTGGGTGAACCCCGAGGCTTTGTCTTTCCGAAAAATAATTCGCCACTTCTGAGGATCGAACTCGGGCCTTTCTGATGAGGAAGCAAGTAAACTAACATCTCAGCAATATTCTTCTAAATTATGTTAACTGAATTTCTGTGCATATACATATATGTCCTGACATTGGAAACATATGATCACATATGTCCTGACATTGGAAAGATATGATCATATATGTCCTGACACTGGGAAGATATGATCACATATGTCCTAATATTGGAAAAATATGATCATATATGTCCTGACATTGGAAAGATATGATCAAATATGTCCTAACATTGGAAAAATATTATCACATATGTGCTGACACTGGGAAGATATGATCACATATGTCCTGACATTGGAAAGATATGATCACATATGTCCTAACATTGGAAAAATATGATCATATATGTGCTGACACTGGGAAGATATGATCACATATGTCCTGACACTGGAAAGATATGATCACATATGTCCTGACACTGGAAAGATATGATCACATATGTCCTGACATTGGAAAGAGACAAGTTCTTAACACTGAGAAGACATCATGAATCAATTTTGTACAATTGGGAGACACGATTCACCAACATCTTGACATCTAGAAGACATGATGCGCCAACATCTTGACATCTAGAAGACACGATTCGCCAACATCTTGACATCTAGAAGACACGATTCGCCAACATCTTGACATCTAGAAGACACGATGCGCCAACATCTTGACATCTAGAAGACATGATGCGCCAACATCTTGACATCTAGAAGAACATGATGCGCCAACATCTTGACATCTAGAAGACATGATGCGCCAACATCTTGACATCTAGAAGACATGATGCGCCAACATCTTGACATCTAGAAGACATGATGCGCCAAAATCTTGACATCTAGAAGACACGATTCGCCAACATCTTGACATCTAGAAGACACGATTCGCCAACATCTTGACATCTAGAAGACATGATGCGCCAACATCTTGACATCTAGAAGACATGATGCGCCAACATCTTGACATCTAGAAGACATGATGCGCCAACATCTTGACATCTAGAAGACACAATGCGCCAACATCTTGACATCTAGAAGACACGATTCGCCAACATCTTGACATCTAGAAGACACGATTCGCCAACATCTTGACATCTAGAAGACATGATGCGCCAACATCTTGACATCTAGAAGACATGATGCGCCAACATCTTGACATCTAGAAGACATGATGCGCCAACATGTTATCATCTAGAAGACATGATGCGCCAACATCTTGACATCTAGAAGACATGATGCGCCAACATGTTATCATCTAGAAGACACGATTCACCAACATCTTGACATCTAGAAGACATGATGCGCCAACATCTTGACATCTAGAAGACATGATGCGCCAACATCTTGACATCTAGAAGACACGATTCGCCACCATCTTGACATCTGTTAGACATGATGCGCCTACATCTTGACATCTGGTAGATATGGCTGAGTGACACCAGTTTTCACACAAACTAACTCCACCAAGATTAATCTATTTATGATATCAAGAATATGGTTGAACGGTACTTTCGCTATCCGAGATATCGATCTTGAATCGTCAGTTTGCGACAGAGCCTCGGGCTGCACGCTGATGCGGAAACTGGCTTGTTAGTATTATCTTTCCTCATATCACCATAAATTAAAAGCTATTACAGCGGTACTCGAATTACGGACGACCGTTTGTGCGAGATGAAAGGATTCGATCTGCTTTTACGTTGTCTAATTTTCCAGAGGAATAACAATTGATGATACTATTACCGCAAACATTAATTTTTATGATGAACTAGCAGCAAATTTACCCAGCTTTTTTCCCTGAATGTTATTATGGCGAGGATAACATTTATAGACAAAATTTATTTATTTATTCTCTGACGGCGTATAATGCTCTAGTCGCTTAGCTAGTTCTTGGTTCTTAACTTGATCTTATTTGCATCACCAAACATGTGACACTGTATTATTATTCACTTCTCTTCATTATTATTTTATATCTTCCGTGTTTTCTAAATATAATTTTGACCAGAGGTTCTCAAAGTGTAGGACACTAGCTCCCCAGGCGTTTGTTGGTTTTAGGGTGAAGGGGTATATCAAATAAAGTGTGGAGTTACTGCAATTATCTAAAAGGCTTTGAAATGCTGAATGAATTAATATTTAAAATTCGCTTAATTATTTAATATTCGCTTTCAGATAACTTGTTTCCATCATGAGAATAATTTGTCAAATATTCTGTGACCTGACTATCATTAAACCTTTCTCTTATCAGAGCGAGCCAGCTTCAGTTTCAACTTATAATTACATTTAATTCTGTAACAAATATGTTTGGTTATGTTGAGTTTTCTTTCATATTTCACAACAACTTCTCTGAGGATTATGTCCGAGTACGTCACACGTTTCTCTCATAATCACAACGTCTCTGATAATAATGTCCGTCTACGTCACATGAAGCAACGTTAAGCTGTACTTTAGTCGCAAGGTCATCATCATCGGACATCGAACAACATCATAACGACCAGACCCCCTCTCAACATATTCCCCGGGCACATCCGGCACACACCAGCAGCAGCACAGACTATGACTTCAGCCTTCTGATGCACGAACTCCGTAGACCGAAGTTCATGAGGACTCCTTATTCACCTCTTGCGTAATATATGACAGTGGCTACACTCTTTTCCGCCCTGGCCGTGATCAGGGTTCCATAAGCATACGGCTGAGATACTAAAGTAGTGTAAGTAAAGTAAGCTTCAATTTAAACTTTTTACAAATGTTCTTGTTACAGATGTTCTTGTTGCAGATGTTCTTGTTACACATGTTCTTGTTACAGATGTTCTTGTTACAGATGTTCTTGTTACAAATGTTCTTGTTACAAATGTTCTTGTTATAGATATTCTTGTTACAGATGTTCTTGTTACAAATGTTCTTGTTACAACTGTTCTTGTTACAGATGTTCTTGTTACAGATGTTCTTGTTACAAATGTTCTTGTTACAGATGTAATGTAAATTAAGGATAAACAAATATTTACTTTCACTGCTTCCATATGAGTCTGAATGCTCAATCACAAAAACTGTGATGTTATTAACTCAGAAGGAAGAAAATAGGGGGCAGATTGAGGAGAGCTAAGCGCAGAACAGTAGAAGCATGGATGAGCAGTGTGGACCAGACATACGTCACTCTGGAATAGATGACTGCGAATCGTACGTAATGGGATGACTTTGTTTACTTAACAAAACGTCACATGGTGACAGATTGTTGTGACTCAGTCATCAGTGGTCCAGAAGAAGAAGAATAAGAAGAAGAGGAAGGGGTGAAACAAGGAAGAATGCAGTTTCAAGTATTTACCAAATCATCATTATCAGCACAGCCGTTATCTAGCTTGCCTTTGTTCAAACGTGGCTCTCATGGCAACTACTGTTCTCCGCGAGATCACCAGCGTCTGCAATTACCATGCACAGCTCGTCTGTTACATGACGACAAATTCATTCACTGGGTGCCGTCTCCACATTAAAAGTTGACTACCATAGAGCGCCATTTTACTCTGCCTCTTATCTTAATGGTGCACTTCATAGGTTCACCTCACCACCTTTTGATGTTATCGGTCCACTTTAGTCTTGGTCTGCCTCTGCATTGTATACCTTGTAGCTTCCCTTCCAAGATGACTTTTAGAATGACTTTATGTCTTTTCACATGTCCGGAAAATATCAGCTGTGTCCTTTTCGAGTTGTGTTAAGTAGTTCTTTCTTTCATTATCAAAAATGATTCAGAAATTGTTTATTTGTCTTTTTTTTCTTTCCATCCTATTCTCCCCATTTTCATATAGATCTACATTTCAAAGGCTTCAATTTTCTGTTCTGTTTTCTTATTGCATGTCCACGTTTCTGCACCAAATAGGAACATTGAGTAAATAAAGCATTTTGCTATTCGTAGTTTTAATTATGATGTTATTTTCTTTCATGTTAGTATATTGCTCATGATGTTATAATTGGTTTTTGCCAATTCTATTCTTTTTTATTTATGTCTTACATGTACCATCATTTCTTACATGTACCATCATTTCTTACACGTACCATCATTTCTTACATGTACCATCATTTCTTACATGCCCCATCATTTCTTACATGTACATCATTTCTTACACGTACCATCATTTTTACATGTACCATCATTTCTTACATGTACCATCATTTCTTACATGCCCCATCATTTCTTACATGTACCATCATTTCTTACATGTACCATCATTTCTTACATGTACCATCATTTCTTACACGTACCATCATTTCTTACATGCCCCATCATTTCTTACATATGCCATCATTTCTTACATATACCATCATTTCTTACATGTACCATCATTTCTTACATGTACCATCATTTCTTACATATACCATCATTTCTTACATGTACCATCATTTCTTACATATACCATCATTTCTTACATGTACCATCATTTCTTACACGTACCATCATTTCTTACATGCCCCATCATTTCTTACATATACCATCATTTCTTACATATACAGTCGAACCTGGTCTTAGGACCACCTGTTTAAAGCGTTTCCCTGGTTATAGGACCGGGTCTACAATTTCCCCGAGTTTTTTACTAATGCTAACACTGATTACGGCGCTCACCGTATGACGCGACCAGAGACCAGGCTAATAACCGCCGCCAATGTTATTTATCCCGTTTACGACACGCGGGTAATAGACCGAGATAACGATACACTGACCAGCCAGTCCTCCTCCGTCTCGCTGGGAGCCATAAACGATCGACACAGGTGTCTACAGGTGTCGAAGTTTTCCCGTATTTAGTGAGTCACAGATTACAGTGGGACGTGTTTCGTTTATCATCAATACTGTGTGAGAAACACGGCAGACGCAGATCTATGATTCGTGAAGTGACATCACTTCGCGGTTCCGTCTAGACCAGAGTAGACATTGCGTGGCCCGTATAATTTACAGGATTAACTAAAGAATTAGTCATTGCCCGCTTAGAGTGTATTCACGTACATGTACATTTCTCAGTGAATTATTTTTGTGGATTTAAAAGTGTTACACACAATATAGGAAATGGCCATGTCAAAGTGTAAAACCAAAAGCATTAAGCTGGAAGAACGAATATCAGTGATTCGACAAATATTTTGTGTGTTTAACTATCGTGTTTTATGACAAGTGTCCACCAGTCTATTGTAGACCGACATGTGCACTATTTCTACTCATGGATTACGCTGATTTGCAGGTTAGTTTTCATAGTGCTTAGGATAAAATTTTTTTATCGCTCTATTTATTGTGAAACTGTGAGGCAGGACCACCTGTCCTATGGGACAGTTTTGAAAGTCCCGTGAATGGTCGCCTTAGACAGGTTCGACTGTACCATCATTTCTTACATGTACCATCATTTCTTACATGTACCATCATTTCTTACATGTACCATCATTTATTACATGTACCATCATTTCTTACATGTACCATCATTTCTTACATATACCATCATTTCTTACACGTACCATCATTTCTTACACGTACCATCATTCTTACATGTACCATCATTTCTTACATCTACCATCATTTCTTACATGTACCATCATTTCTTACATCTACCATCATTTCTTACATGTACCATCATTTCTTACATGTACCATCATTTCTTACATCTACCATCATATCTTACATCTACCATCATATCTTACATGTACCATCATTTCTTACATCTACCATCATATCTTACATGTACCATCATTCTTACATCTACCATCATATCTTACATGTACCATCATTTCTTACAT
>JAVIAB010000108.1:77625660-77853160 GCA_032433765.1 Megaustenia siamemsis
TCTCCACCTTTTTTTTTTTTTTTATATTAAGGTTATGGCCGCAGGTCAAAGGCGAGGGTCAGGAATTTAAAATATCGATTTTTCCCCTCTCGTCATTTTTCTGTATCATCAACATCAAGTACCGTGCTAGCTGACATAGATGATCATGTCTCTCCACAACTTTCTATTTCAAAATTTGTTCATCAAATAACTTCCTACCGTTAAAATGCTGGGGAGGATGCGGACGCTCGGTGGTCAATAGGTAAGACGTCGAACTCTGGACAAAAAGTCAATTCTGGTTCAATTCTCATCATCATCATCTTCGAGTGCCGTCTCCGCAACGAAGGTTGGCTACCATGGATCGCCACTCCACTCTGTTTCTTGCTTTGATGGTGCAGGTTGTCATAGATGACTTGTCCATCTTTTGATGTTTACTCGTCCATGTTAGTCTTGGTCTGCCTCTGCCTCTTTTACCTTGTATTTCCCCTTCCATATTACTTTTAGTAGGCTGTTGTGTCTTTTAACGAGTCCCAAAAATTTCATTTGTCTTGTCTAATTGTATTTAGTAGTTCTCTTTCATTTTTAGTTTTTTAAAACTTCATCACCTCATCGTTTGTTTTCTTTTCTTTCCATCCAATTCTACCTATTCTTCTATATATCCACATTTCAAAGGCTTCAATTTTCTGTTCTGTTTTTCTTGTCTAATGTCCATGTTTCTGCACCATACAGGAATATTGAGAAGATTTAACATTTTGCTATTCTTAGTTTCAACACTGCTGTTATTTGTTTTACTGTTAGTATATTTTTCATGCATTAAAATTACTTTTTGCCATACCTATTCTTTTGTTTATTTCAATTTTACATTTTCCATCATTGGTTATAGTATGTCCCAGGTAGTTGTAGCTCTGAATTATCTCCAGGTGTATCCTTCAATGTACAATTCTCACCACAGATTTCTTTTAAAAAATACGCGGTTTCTTGTATCTTTTACTTGTCTATGGTCTCTGGATAGTGAGCTCCGATATCTAACCCTCTCAGATGTATCTGTTACTTGTCTATGTCTCTGGATAGTGAGCTCCAATATCTAACCCTCTCAGATGTATCTTACTTGTCTATGTTCTCTGGATAGTGAGCTCCGATATCTAACCTTCTCAGATGTATCTTTTACTTGTCTATGTTCTCTGGATAGTGAGCTCCGATATCTAACCCTCTCAGATGTATCTTTTACTTGTCTATGGTCTCTGGATAGTGAGCTCCGATATCTAACCCTCTCAGATGTATCTTTTACTTGTCTATGGTCTCTGGATAGTGAGCTCCGATATCTAACCCTCTCAGATAAAGGCAAAACAAACCGGAAGTCTGTGTGCATTCTGCGCAACACTAAAGAACACTTAGCTGTCTAAAATCGAAAAGAGAAGCTTAAAAATGGCCGCTGACCGGGCAAAATTGGTAGGGAATTTAGCCAAAACGTTAAAACTCTCTACAATAAAAATGTCCTCTGAACTCTGAGACTGTCTGCCTGTATGGCGATGGACACTTGAGCCTACCGATGAGAAAAAAAATAGGAAAAATTGTTTCACGCAAATTCAGTCCCTCCGGACTTTGCTAGAGATATAAAGGTAGCCTAGACAGTGCTCCCCATACTCACATATTTTTAGAACCTTCCATGGATTTGATCCTCCGACCAGCAGGGTATTACAGCGCCACCCGCGACTCTCTCTCTCTTTTTCATTCCGCACGGTCCACGACAAGAAGACATTTTTCTTTTCTTAAACCAGTTTCGATTATTTTGTTTTGCATGTTTCCATTACTTGATGGCTATGTAGGATTAATTTATTTACTTAATACTGTGTGCGTGTTGTTTGTTGTTCCTGCTGAAGGCCTGTTGAGCCGAAACGTCGTTCAAATTTGTGTCGTCTATTAATCACGTAAAGCTTTTTCTATCTATCTATCTATTGTCCTTTCGAGTCGAAGACGGCAGAACCACAATCTCAAAAATGGAAAACTTGCGTGCCAAAATGGCACATACTGCAGAGATCCTGCTTCTAAAATCTATGGCTGTTACCATAACAATACTTTTTACAATGACAGCTTGTCAAGCCATCGATCAATCTCCTTAGTCGCCTCTTATGACATGCCTGGAAGTTCACAGTGCCACTATTCTTTACTTCCTCACAACGAGGCCCGGTACACACAGGAGTAGATTACAATACCGTAGTAAAAATTGCAGCAACAAAACACACATTCCTCTAAAATCTGACACCTTACCGTGTCCAAACATTACCCTACTCTGTGCACCTTACTAATTTCCACTATGGTGACTCCTGGGTGTTAGTTTCCATTACTGTTTGAATTTTTTTTTTTTATGTATTATATCATCTGCAAAATCTACGTCTTCCATGTTATCTTGTCATCCCATGAATGCCATTATTGCCTTAGCAACATTTACTCATTATGTAAACAATAGTAAAGCTTTTACCATACCATTTTTCTATTTTATTTTCAATTCTCCCTCACATTTAGCTTTACTGCCGATTCGCATTTTATGCATTCATTTGCATTTCTTTGCCTTACCTACTAGAGATATAAAGCTGGCGAATTCAACAAGAACATTATGTTTCTTTACGCTCTGCTTCCATTTACACGTTCTTCCAGTTGTTAAAACACTTCCTCCTGTTTCCTGGCTGATGAGCTCTTCATCTCGATGTTTGTGTTAACCTTTCAGTGTGTCAGACCACTAAAAACGTCACAGTTTGCACATATTTTCAGCTATTGATAGTAGTTTAAACATTTTCATGTAAACCTCATTCGAACACCACCAAGCAATCTTGTGAAATAGTCAATGAACTTGTATCACAATGAAGCAGGAAAGTTGGAACGCCCAAACAAACATGGAGAAGAACTTTTTGAGACAGAAGTAAAGGGTCAGCTTGGACGTAAGCTTGTTTGGGGAAGATAGTTTGGATGTTTATTTGTGATTTCTCTCTGCGTCAACCACCCCCTGGTCTCAGCAGCCAGGCCCAGCCCAGCTTGAAATGTCAATTACTCATCGACGGAAAAAAATGAGTATCTCGGAAGACGGAATCACCTGCCTGTGCGGCGAGGGACCCACTCAGGGAAAAACAGATAACTTGCACAATTCAGTTCCTCGTTTCTGCAGACTTCGCTAGAGATAAAAGGCGGCGAATGCCAAAAGGAGAAGATAACACATAACAAGTCCGAGTGTAGTTACAGCCCTTTGTTCCACGAGGAACGAATGTAAAAAACCACATTTTGTTTCTATTTACAAATATTCTATTGCCTGGTTGTCCATGATACCCCACCATTTGTAAAACTAGCTCTATATAGCGATGAATAATTCTATCCTTACTTTCATAGCCATTTTACAATTAACAAAAATAATTTTGGCTACAATTATTTTATGGCAACTGATGTAATAATAAAACAAGAAGATATCAGTAGTAGTAAAAGTCAAGTACCCCGTCACGCCAAGTGCGTATAGGCAATATGGTGTTAGTTACCATACATTTTACAAACCTTCGGCACATGATTTTTGGGGTAATGAGGTCAGTATTACGCCCGTGAAGCTTTACTTTCCCAGAAAAAAATCCGGTACCCATTAAAGGCTGAGTGAACCGGAAGCCGTTGGTTGGGATGGAACCCTACCTCTTGTCCTTTGTAGTCCAGTTCACTAACACTGAGCTATCGCGGCTCCGTAAGAAGACATAGTCTAAAGTCAAATGTGCGTCGCCAAAAAGAAGCCAAAAAAAGCAAAAAAGATAAATTGATCAATTTTCATAGAAGGGTGTTTTTATATCTTTCCCACTATTTGGAATGCATCAAACATTTTATGCTTTCTCTCTAGCGTTCACCTGTTGATTACTAACGGATTTGATTGCACACTTCGTCATCCGCCCTTAAAAGACGTTAAGTGGGCTAGAATGTGGTGTGTTTAGGTTGCAGTAGAACACAGATATTTGTACCTTTCGGTCCAACACATCCGACTTTAGCACGGGATATTTAAGTACGGGTTGCCATCCTTCTTTGATCCACACATGCGTGGTCAGACAAGACAGATTAGTCTGTTTATTGGAGACAATAATAAATGAATATTATTCTAGAGGGAAACCTCCAAGGCGATCAGCGAATCATAGGAGACTGATGTATGTTTTACAGCACTCAGAAAAAAAGACAAATAAACAACAAAAAAAAAACAAAGAACAATATATGGTCCGAAGCATTATCGAGTCCGTACTCCTTAGCACTGCACCTTGCCACGAGAAGCCGAACGCTAGGGAACACTGCCACTCAGCTAACTAAAGTCGGCTTCTCGTGGCAAGGCGCAGTGCCAAGGAGCACGGGCTCGATCCTGCTTCGGACCATATATTGTTATTTGTTTTTTTCTGTTGTTGTTTATTGTCATTTTTCTGAGTGATGTAAAACATACCTCTTCCTCATAGTCTGTTCTCCAGGCGCTGTAGGGTATGTATGGTTCTGGTTCACCGATCCTGGCGCAAGCCATCAGCTATGAGTCGCTGACAGTTTCACTAACAGCTTTCAGTTCTCTTACTGTCGAGGTCCTTGCCTCATCTAATTTTATCATTGTAAACTTCACTTCATCACTAACTCGTTTGTCTGGACCCTGTAAACTTCACTTCATCACTAACTCGTTTGTCTGCACCCTGTAAACTTCACTTCATCACTAACTCGTCTGTCTGGACCCTGTAAACTTCACTTCATCACTAACTCGTCTATCTGGACCCTGTAAACTTCACTTCATCACTAACTCGTCTGTCTGGACCCTGTAAACTTCACTTCATCACTAACTCGTCTGTCTGGACCCTGCAAACTTCACTTCATCACTAACTCGTCTGCCTGGACCATGTAAACTTCAATTCATCACTAACTTGTCTGTCGGACACTGTAAACTTCACTTCATCACTAACTTGTCTATCTGGACCCTGTAAATTCCACTTCATCACTAACTCGTCTGTCTGGACCCTGTAAACTTCACTTCATCACTAAACTCGTCTGTCTGGACCCTGTAAACTTCACTTCGTCACTAACTCGTCTGCCTGGACCTTGTAAACTTCATTTCATCACTAACTTGTCTGTCTGGACCCTGTAAACTTCACTTCATCACTAACTTGTCTGTCTGGATCCTGTAAACTTCACTTCATCACTAACTTGTATGTCTGGACCCTGTAACTTCACTTCATCACTAACTTGTCTGTCTGGACCCTGTAAACTTCACTTCATCACTAACTCGTCTGCCTGGACCCTGTAAACTTCACTTCATCACTAATTTGTCTGTCTGGACCCTGTAAACTTCACTTCATCACTAACTTGTCTGTCTGGGACCCTGTAGACTTCACTTCATCACTAACTTGTCTGTCTGGACCCTGGAAGCTTCAGCCTTTCATTTTTATATCCGGCTAAGACTGCGATTTCTCATATTTCTGTACCTGACTTATTGTTTATGAGTCCGAACTTAACTTTCAAAAACTTAGATTACCCTTTCAATCATGACAAAAATGGAGTTTACATCGCTTTAGCTAATAGTGGGAAATCATAGACATTGATCTTTGACAAGTAAGAACCACTAATTCAGAGTTGAAGTTAGTTCTATTTCAAAGAATCAATTCTGACTTTTACCAAATACTTTGATTGATTCGACGATATCGATCCATGGCAACATTGCTGTAGAAGCGAATCATTTCGGGGGTGGGGGAGGTAGCAACATTCAGGGAAAAAAATCACAAATAATCAGCAACAAAAAAAAAAAAAACAAAGAACAATAGGTGGTCTGAAGCAGAATCGAACCCTTACTCTACACACAGCGCTTTGCCACAAGAAACCAACCGCTAGAGCACACGGCCAACTTGGCTACCTTTGCCGCAGTAGTCTGTTTTTCAACAGCGGTTCTTTGATAAAGAAGATAAGGATGTTGATGGGTCCTACATCTCTTCATTGTTCACAGACTTCAGACCGTTGTATCAAATCTTAGTACACAACAACGGACGGCTGTCTCACATCTCTTCATGTTCACAGACTTCAGAACCGTTGTATCAAATCTTAGTACACAACAACGGACGGCTGTCCTCACATCTCTTCATTGTCCACAGACTTCAGAACCGTTGTATCAAATCTTAGTACACAACAACAACTGTCCTCGCAGCTCATTGTAAACGTTCTTGTAAATTATGCCTTTTGTATTAATATGCAAACTATACCCTAACAGATTATTAATCAATCGATCAACAAATTAAGTCGATCAGCAATCAAATCAGTCAGCCAATCAAATGAAAATGGCAATCAAATCAAACAGGCAATCAAATCAATCAGCCCATTAAATCAATTAGCTAATCATATCAAACAGCCAATCAAATCAACTAGCCAATCAAATCAAACAGACAATCAAATCAAACAGCAATCAAATCAAACAGTCAATCAAATCAAACAGCCAATCAAATCAAACAGCCAATCAAATCAATCAGCCAATCAAATCAAACAGCCAATCAAATCAATCAGCCAATCAAATCAAACAGCCAATCAAATCAAACAGCCAATCAAATCAAACAGCCAATCAAATCAAACAGCCAATCAATCAATTAGCTAATCAAATCAAACAGCCAATCAAATCAATCAGCCAATCAAATTTTGTGACTACTGTGATTTATCTATCATGAGCTAGACTCTCGAGCCTACCTCAAGTGAAGCTCTTCTCTTAAGAACATGAAATGTTGTATATGGCAAGATTCGTTAGCTTGTGGGGGGGGGGGGGGGAGAGAGAGAAAGAGAGAAACATCAACGAAACCGAGACGATTAAGTCTTATTAACAGGGTGAATGTGGAGGTAAGACGTCGGAAGAATGGTGTGGAGGTAGGACGTCGGCCTATGTGACAAGAAGGCTTCAGATCGCGCTATTGGCTGTGGGAATGTTTCTTTTTTGAATCAATGGTTTTACCCTCACCTGGTCTCTTGGTATTGAGATCTCGAGGTCTATCATTCTCTGATGAAAAGGAGGTTTAGTGCGCCCGCTCGCGTGTTGAAGAACCATTGACAGTTAAAAGTCGGATAGAACAGGACCAAAATGGCCGCTGCTCGAGCAGCAAATCTACTCGTGCTATAGATGGACATGTTCATCCAAAGGCGCAGATGTTGGAACTTTGTCGCAAACTAACGACACAAAGCATCCAAATCCACTTACCGGATGAATGGTGAGAAGAAGAAGAAAAGTGCATCTGAAGCCGGGAATGTCTGCCTGTATGGCGAGGGACATGACGAGATATAAAACTGGGGCACACAAAGTAACAAACAAGTATTACATGAAGTACACCAGGCAGAAGAGAAACAAAATTACTGGAAGAAAACTACAACAAGCACAAATACATACAGGAAGGACATGCCAATCTTCGAGGGTAATTCACCTCAAGGAAAAACAAACAGGGTTCAAACCTCGAGCAAGAGAGCCTCACAAGCATGCTATGACTGTTGAAGGCCTATTGAGCCGAAACGTCGTTCAGATGTGTTTTTAAAAAAAACTATCTTCACGACACATAGTACCATTGCTGGTGTATGTCGGGGGGGGGGGGGGGCAACGATGTAACCAGAGGGATAAAGGCCGCTTGGTCAAGCAGTCGCCACGAAGTGCGCGACACAGGATTTTTATTTCACCCCCCCCCCCCCCCCCGATAGAAAAAATCCTTTCTGTCTACCGCGGGCTTCGAACACCGTACGTCAGCTTTTCAGCCAGCGGAACAGTGGTTCTAGCCGCACGGCCACGCGCATCTAGTTCAGATGTGTGTTATCCATTAATCACGTAAAGCTGTAACCAAACCATTTTTTTCTATTTTTGTTTTCATTTCTCCTCCACATTCAGCTTGACTGCAACCTCACATTTCTTGGCCTTGACCACTCCCACAGATGGCTTTTAAGACGAATTCATAGGCCCGTAAGATGCTAACACAGTGCAGTGCAATCAGAAAATAAGTGAACGAAGACTGGTCAAATGTTAAGTTTGGTCTGAGGTTCGGAAATCTAAGGATCGACTGAAACACGGAAGAATAAAGGAGAGAAAGAACCTCGTTTAAGTGCCAATAGAGGCTAGGTGATGAAACTCGTATCGGAGTCGATGTCGCACCTACTTCAGCAGCAGAGTTTGAAGTTGTCAGCGACCCACAGCTGATGGCTTGCGCTTGGATCGGTGAACCAGGACCATCCAGACCCTGCTCCACCTCTCCGATGTGCCCCCAGTAACAGACTAACCTGTCAATCTGGCCAAGCGAGTGGTGATCGAAGAGGAAGACAACCCGGTACTCAAAAATATCGTGCTGAAGTCGGTTGTGTTGGGCCGAAAGGCGCAAATATAACAGTTATATTGTAAATCACAACACAGACTCGTCAACTTAACTCATTTAGTCACCGGGTGAACGCAAGCAAGCAAGCTTACATGTATATGTCTTGACAACCTCACAGTTAGACCAATGGTGGCTGTCATAAGATTAACTGAGGGCCGGATCTGCTGGCCCACGGACCACCATTTGCCCATCTGTTTTATACATATGATTAGAGCTACGTCATCACGCCTTGACAGCACTAAAGGTAAACGTATACTATGGATTTTGTTCAATGGGAGACAAGTACGAATACTATTTCTATTATCACCAGTTATCTCGCTTGTTTTATTACATTAGCTTTGAACTTTGTTTATAATTGAATATAGTAGGAGACTTTGCTACTTTTTCTTTTACTACTACAATTTCTTCTTCTACTTCATCTTCATATACTGCTACTTCTACTACTACAATTTCTTCTTCTACTTCATCTTCTTATACTGCTACTTCTACTGCTATTTATACTGTTTCTACTAGAACTTCTACACTTCTACTTCTAACTCTTCTTCTACCAATTCTTCTTCTACCAATTCTTCTTCTACTATTACTTATACCACTTCTTCTGCTATCACTTCTGGTACAATTTCTTCTTCTACTACTTCTACTACTATTTCATCTTCTGCTACTACTTCCACCTCTTCTTCTACAACTACTTCTACTTCTACTACTATTTCTTATCTGCTACTACTTCCACTTCTGCTACTACTTCTTCTTCTACAACTACTTCTTCTTCTGATACTAAATCTACTTCTACTACTATTTCTTCTTCTGCTACTACTTCCACCTCTGCTACTAATTCTTCTTCTACTACTACTTATTCTTCTGATACTACTTCCACTTCTGCTACTACTTCCTCTTCTGCTACTACTTCTTCTTCTGCTACTACTTTCACTTCTGCTACTACTTCTTCTTCTGCTACTACTTCCACATCTACTACTACTTTCACTTCTGCTACTACTTCTTCTTCTGCTACTACTTCCACATCTACTACTACTTCCACATCTACTACTACTTTCAATTCTGCTACTACTTCTTCTTCTGCTACTACTTCCGCTTCTGCTACTACTTCCACTTCTGCTACTACTTCCACTTCTGCTACTACTTCTTCTTCTGCTACTACTCCTTCTTCTGCTACTACTTCCACTTCTGCTACTACTTCCACTTCTGCTACTACTTCCACTTCTGCTACTACTTCCACTTCTGCTACTACTTCTTCTTCTGCTACTACTTCTTCTTCTGCTACTACTTCTTCTTCTGCTACTGCTTCCTCTTCTGCTACTACTTCTTCTTCTGCTACTACTTCTTCTTCTGCTACTGCTTCCTCTTCTGCTACTACTTCTTCTTCTGCTACTACTTCCACTTCTGCTATTACTTCTCCTCTGCTACTACTTCCACTTCTGCTACTACTTCCACTTCTGCTATTACTTCTTCTTCTGCTACTACTTCCACTTCTGCTACTACTTCTTCTTCTGCTACTACTTCTTCTTCTGCTACTACTTCCACTTCTGCTATTACTTCTTCTTCTGCTACTACTTCTTCTTCTGCTACTACTTCTTCTTCTACTACTACTTCCACTTCTGCTACTACTTCCACTTCTGCTATTACTTCTTCTTCTGCTACTACTTCCACTTCTGCTATTACTTCTTCTTCTGCTACTACTTCTTCTTCTGCTACTACTTCCACTTCTGCTATTACTTCTTCTTCTGCTATTACTTCTTCTTCTGCTATTACTTCTTCTTCTGCTACTACTACTTCCACTTCTGCTACTACTTCCATTACTGCTACTCTTCCACTTCTGCCACTAATTCTTCTTCTGCTACTACTTCCACTTCTGCCACTACTCCTTTTTCTGCTACTACTTCTTCTTCTGCTACTACTTCTTCTTCTATTACTACTTGAACTTCTGCTACTATTTATTTTTCTGCTCTTACTTCCACTTCTGCTACTACTTCAACTTCTGCTACTATTTCTTCTTCTGCTACTATTTCCACATCTGCTACTACTTCCACTTCTGCTACTACTTCCACTTCTGCTACTACTCCTTCTTCTGCTACTACTTCCACTTCTACTACTACTTCTTATTCTGCCACTACCTCTTCTTCTGCTACTACTTCCACTTCTACTACTACTTCCACTCCTGCCACTACTTCTTCTTCTTCTGCTACTACTTCCACTTCTGCTGCTACTTCCACTTCTGCTGCTACTTCTTATTCTGCCACTTCTTTTCTACTACTACTTCTACTACTTCTTCTTCAACCACCTCTTCTTCTACTACTAATTCTTTTACTACTTTTTCCTCTACCACTTCTTCTTCTACTACTACTTCTTCTACTACTTCTTCTACTACAACTTCTTCTTCTTCTACTACTACTTTTTCTACTACTACTTCTTCTTTCCTACTACTTCTTCTACTACAACTTCTTCTTCTTCTACTACTACTTTTTCTACTACTACTTCTTCTTTCCTACTACTTCTTCTACTACTATTACTTCTACTACTACTTCTTTTACTACTACTACTTCTTCTACTACTTCTTCTACTACTACTACTACTTCTTCTACTACTACTTCTTCTACTTCTTCTACTACTACATCTACTTCTTCTGCTACTACTGCTACTTCTTCTACTACTACTTCTGCTACTACTACTACTACTTCTACTACTACTTCTTCTTCTACTACTTCTACTAATTCTTCTTCTACTATTTCTTCTTATACTACTACTTCTTCTACCACTTCTTCTTCTACCATTTCTTCTTATACTACTACTTCTTCTACCACTTCTTCTTCTACCATTTCTTCTTCTACTATTTCTTCTTATACTACCACTTCTTTTTCTACCACTTTTTCTTCTGCTATTTCTTCTTCTACTACTTCTTCTACTACTTCTTCTTCTACTACTTCTTCTTCTACCACTTCTTCTTCTACCACTTCTTCTTCTTCTACTTCTTCTTCTACCACTTCTTCTTCTACCACTTCTTCTTCTACCACTTCTTCTTCTTCTACTTCTTCTTCTACTACTTCTTCTTCTACCACTACTTCTTCTACTACTTCTTCTACTACTTCTTCTTCTTCTACCACTTCTTCTTCTACTACTTCATCTTTTAACACTACTTCTTCTACTACTTCTTCTACTATTTCTTCTTCTACCACTTCTTCTTCTACCACTTCTTCTTCTACCACTTCTTCTTCTACCACTTCTTCTTCTACCACTTCTTTTTTTACCACTTCTTCTTCTACCACTTCTTCTTCTACTACTTCTTTTTCTACCACTTCTTCTTCTACCACTTCTTCTTCTACCACTTCTTCTTCTACTACTTCTTTTTCTACCACTTCTTCTTCTACCACTTCTTCTTCTACCACTTCTTCTTCTACTACTTCTTCTTCTACCACTTCTACTACTACTTCTACTACTTCTTCTTCTACCACTTCTACTACTACTTCTACTACTTCTTCTTCTACTACTTCTTCTTCTACCACTTCTACTACTACTTCTACTACTTCTTCTTCTACCACTTCTACTACTACTTCTACTACTTCTTCTTCTACTACTTCTTCTTCTACCACTTCTACTACTACTTCTACTACTACTTCTACTACTTCTTCTTCTACTACTTCTTCTACTACTACTTCTACTACTTCTTCTACTACTTCTTCTTCTACTACTTCTTCTACTACTTCTTCTACTTCTCCTTCTACTACTACTTCTACTACTTCTTCTTCTACTACTTCTTCTACTACTTCTTCTTCTACTTCTTCTTCTACTACTACTTCTACTACTTCTTCTTCTACTACTACTTCTACTACTTCTTCTTCTACTACTTCTTCTACTACTTCTTCTACTACTTCTTCTTCTACTACTTCTACTACTACTTCTTCTACTACTTCTACTACTTCTTCTACTTCTTCTTCTACTACTTCTTCTACTACTTCTCCTTCTACTACTTCTACTACCTCTACTACTTCTTCTTCTACTACTTCTTCTACTACTTCTTCGTCTACTACTTCTTCTACTACTTCTTCTTCTACTACTTCTACTACTACTTCTACTACTTCTACTACTTCTACAACTTCTTCTACTTCTTCTTCTACTACTTCTTCTACTACTTCTCCTTCTACTACTTCTACTACTTCTACTACTTCTTCTTCTACTACTTCTTCAAGTACTTCTTCTACTACTTCTTCTTCTACTTCTTCTTCTACTACTTCTTCTACTACTTCTCCTTCTACTACTTCTACTACTTCTACTACTTCTTCTTCTACTACTTCTTCTACTACTTCTTCTACTTCTCCTTCTACTACTACTTCTACTACTTCTTCTTCTACTACTTCTTCTACTACTACTTCTACTACTTCTTCTACCACTTCTACTACTACTTCTACTACTTCTACTACTACTTCTACTACTTCTACTACTTCTTCTACTACTACTTCTACTACTTCTTCTACTACTACTTCTTCTACTTCTTCTACCACTTCTTCTACTTCTCCTTCTACTACTACTTCTACTACTTCTTCTTCTACTACTTCTTCTACAACTACTACATCTACTACTTCTTCTTCTACCACTTCTTCTACTACTTCTCCTTCTACTACTACTTCTACTACTTCTTCTTCTACTACTTCTTCTTCTACTACTTCTTCTTCTACTACTTCTTCTACTTCTCCTTCTACTACTACTTCTACTACTTCTTCTTCTACTACTTCTTCTACTACTTCTTCTTCTACTACTTCTTCTACTACTTCTTCTACTTCTCCTTCTACTACTACTTCTACTACTTCTTCTTCTACTACTTCTTCTACTACTACTTCTACTACTTCTACTACTTCTACACTTCTTCTACTTCTTCTTCTACTACTTCTTCTACTACTTCTCCTTCTACTACTTCTACTACTTCTACTACTTCTTCTTCTACTACTTCTTCAAGTACTTCTTCTACTACTTCTTCTTCTACTTCTTCTTCTACTACTTCTTCTACTACTTCTCCTTCTACTACTTCTACTACTTCTACTACTTCTTCTTCTACTACTTCTTCTACTACTTCTTCTACTTCTCCTTCTACTACTACTTCTACTACTTCTTCTTCTACTACTTCTTCTACTACTACTTCTACTACTTCTTCTACCACTTCTACTACTACTTCTACTACTTCTACTACTACTTCTACTACTTTTACTACTTCTTCTACTACTACTTCTACTACTTCTTCTACTACTACTTCTTCTACTTCTTCTACCACTTCTTCTACTTCTCCTTCTACTACTACTTCTACTACTTCTTCTTCTACTACTTCTTCTACAACTACTACATCTACTACTTCTTCTTCTACCACTTCTTCTACTACTTCTCCTTCTACTACTACTTCTACTACTTCTTCTTCTACTACTTCTTCTTCTACTACTTCTTCTTCTACTACTTCTTCTACTTCTCCTTCTACTACTACTTCTACTACTTCTTCTTCTACTACTTCTTCTACTACTTCTTCTTCTACTACTTCTTCTACTACTTCTTCTACTTCTCCTTCTACTACTACTTCTACTACTTCTTCTTCTACTACTTCTTCTACTACTACTTCTACTACTTCTTCTACTACTTCTTCTACTTCTCCTTCTACTACTACTTCTACTACTTCTTCTTCTACTACTTCTACTACTACTTCTACTACTTCTTCTTCTACTACTTCTTCTACTACTACTTCTACTACTACTTCTACTACTTCTCCTTCTACTACTTCTTCTTCTACTACATCTTCTTCTACTACTTCTTCTACTACTTCTTCTACTTCTCCTTCTACTACTACTTCTACTACTTCTCCTTCTACTACTTCTTCTACTACTTCTTCTACTACTTCTTCTTCTTCTACTTCTTCTACTACTACTTCTTCTACTACTTCTTCTTCTACTACTTCTTCTACTACTTCTTCTTCTACTACTTCTTCTACTACTTCTTCTACTACTTCTTCTTCTACTTCTTCTACTACTTCTTCTTCTACTTCTTCTACTACTTCTTCTACTACTTCTTCTACTACTTCTTCTACTACTTCTTCTTCTACTTCTTCTTCTACTACTTCTTCTACTACTACTTCTTCTACTACTTCTTCTTCTACTACTTCTTCTACTACTACTTCTTCTACTACTTCTTCTACTACTACTTCTTCTACTACTTCTTCTACTACTACTTCTTCTACTACTTCTTCTTCTACTACTTCTTCTACTACTACTTCTTCTACTACTTCTTCTACTACTTCTCCTTCTACTACTACTTCTACTACTTCTTCTTCTACTTCTCCTTCTACTACTACTTCTACTACTTCTTCTTCTACTTCTTCTTCTACCACTTCTTCTTCTACTACTTCTTCTACTACTTCTTCTACTTCTTCTTCTACTACTTCTACTACTACTTCTTCTACTACTTTTTCTACTACTTCTTCTACTTCTTCTTCTACTACTTCTACTACTACTTCTACTACTACTTCTTCTACTACTTCTTCTTCTACTTCTTCTTCTACCACTTCTTCTTCTACTACTTCTTCTACTACTTCTTCTACTTCTTCTTCTACTACTTCTTCTACTACTTCTACTACTACTTCTTCTACTACTTCTTCTACTACTTCTTCTACTACTTCTTCTACTACTTCTACTACTACTTCTTCTACTACTTCTTCTACTACTTCTTCTACTACTTCTTCTACTACTTCTTCTACTACTACTTCTACTACTACTTCTTCTACTACTTCTTCTTCTACTACTTCTTCTACTACTTCTTCTACTACTTCTTCTTCTTCTACTTCTTCTACTACTACTTCTTCTACTACTTCTTCTACTACTTCTTCTTCTACATCTTCTTCTACTACTTCTTCTACTACTTCTTCTTCTTCTACTTCTTCTACTACTTCTTCTACTACTTCTTCTACTACTTCTTCTACTACTTCTTCTACTACTTCTTCTACTACTACTTCTACTACTACTTCTTCTACTACTTCTTCTTCTACTTCTTCTTCTACTACTTCTTCTACTACTTCTTCTTCTTCTACTTCTTCTACTACTACTTCTTCTACTACTTCTTCTACTACTACTTCTACTACTTCTTCTACTACTTCTTCTACTTCTTCTACTACTACTTCTTCTACTACTTCTTCTTCTACTTCTTCTTCTACTACTTCTTCTACTACTTCTTCTACTACTTCTTCTTCTACTTCTTCTACTACTTTTTCTTCTACTTCTTCTACTACTCCTTCTTCTACGACTTCTTCTTCTACTACTTCTTCTACTACTTCTTCTTCTACTACTTCTTCTACTACTTCTTCTTCTACTACTTCTTCTACTACTCCTTCTTCTACGACTTCTTCTTCTACTACTTCTTCTACTACTTCTTCTTCTACTACTTCTTCTACTACTTCTTCTTCTACTACTTCTTCTTCTACTACTTCTTCTACTACTTCTTCTTCTACTACTTCTTCTACTACTTCTTCTTCTACTACTACTTCTTCTACTACTTCTTCTACTACTTCTTCTACCACTTCTTCTTCTACTACTTCTTCTTCTACTACTTCTTCTTCTACTACTTCTTCTACTACTTCTTCTACTACTTCTGTTACTACTTCTTCTTCTACTATTTCTTCCTCTACTACTTCTTCTTCTACTATTTCTTCCTCTACTACTTCTTCTTCTACTATTTCTTCCTCTACTACTTCTTCTTCTACTATTTCTTCCTCTACTACTTCTTCCTCTACTATTTCTTCCTCTACTACTTCTTCTTCTACAACTTCTTCTTCTACTATTTCTTCCTCTACTACTTCTTCCTCTACTACTTCTTCCTCTACTACTTCTTCTTCTACTATTTCTTCTTCTACTACTTCTTCCTCTACTACTTCTTCCTCTACTACTTCTTCTTCTACTACTTCTTCTTCTACTATTTCTTCCTCTACTACTTCTTCCTCTACTACTTCTTCCTCTACTACTTCTTCCTCTACTACTTCTTCCTCTACTATTTCTTCCTCTACTACTTCTTCCTCTACTACTTCTTCCTCTACTACTTCTTCTTCTACTACTTCTTCCTCTACTATTTCTTCCTCTACTACTTCTTCCTCTACTACTTCTTCCTCTACTACTTCTTCCTCTACTACTTCTTCCTCTACTACTTCTTCCTCTACTACTTCTTCCTCTACTACTTCTTCCTCTACTACTTCTTCTTCTACTATTTCTTCCTCTACTACTTCTTCCTCTACTACTTCTTCCTCTACTACTTCTTCCTCTACTATTTCTTTTTCTACTACTTCTTCTTCTACTATTTCTTCCTCTACTACTTCTTCCTCTACTACTTCTTCCTCTACTACTTCTTCCTCTACTACTTCTTCCTCTACTACTTCTTCTTCTACTATTTCTTCTTCTACAACTTCTTCTTCTACCACTACTTCTACTTCTTCTTCTACCACTACTTCTTCTACTACTACTTCTTCTACTACTACTTCTACTGCTTCTACTACTACTACTTCTTCTATTACTACTTATTCTTCTACTACTACTTCTTCTTCTACTACTACTACTACTACTTCTTCTTCTTCTACTACTACTACTTCTTCTATTACTACTTATTCTTCTACTACTACTTCTTCTTCTTCTACTATACTACTACTTCATCTTCTCCCAATTCTTCTTCTACCACATCTTCTTCTACCACTTCTTCTTCTGTAACTTCTTCTTCTACTTCTTCTTCTCTACCACCTCTTCTTCTACTTCTTCTTCTACCACTACTTCTTCTTCTACCACTACTTCTTCTACCACTACTTCTTCTACCACTACTTCTTCTTCTACCACTACTTCTTCTTCCACTACTTCTTCTTCTACCACTACTTCTTCTACCACTACTTCTTCTACCACTACTTCTTCTTCTACCACTACTTCTTCTACCACTACTTCTTCTACCACTACTTCTTCTACCACTACTTCTTCTACCACTACTTCTTCTTCTACCACTACTTCTTCTACCACTACTTCTTCTTCTACCACTACTTCTTCTACCACTACTTCTTCTTCTACCACTACTTCTTCTACCACTACTTCTTCTTCTACCACTACTTCTTCTTCTACCACTACTTCTTCTACCACTACTTCTTCTACCACTACTTCTTCTTCTACCACTACTTCTTCTTCTTCTACCTCTTCTTCTTCTATCACTACTTCTTCTACCTCTTCTTCTTCTATCACTACTTCTTCTACCTCTTCTTCTTCTATCACTACTTCTTCTACCTCTTCTTCTTCTATCACTACTTCTTCTACCTCTTCTTCTTCTATCACTTCTTCCACTACTATTTCTACGAATACTTTTTCTTCTACAACTTCTGAGGACTTCAGATTTATGGTGGTTCCGTCCTATTTGTGTCAACGTTCACTGTTACGTTTTTTTTTTTTGCTCGAAAGATGGTTCATTCTTTCTTTCCAATACAGGTAAGTGTCTAGATCGAAAGTTGGGATCTTCGTCGGTGAAGCGGAATACGTCCACACGATCTGAAATCCTCTTCAGTGTGCGCAATAGTGTGTTCTGTGTTGATTGCAATATACGCCATCATTGGAATACCGGTCAAAATGGAGGATAGGCGGCAAGAACGAGTCCCTGCCTGAAACGTGTTTCTGGTAGCAGTTTCCTCATATTCCAAGTCCGGCTTGCTGCCGGAGCTATTGAGTTTAGTGCTCTATGTACAGCGTGTGCTGTGTGTTTCATCCGGATTGTGTTTCTGTGTTGAGATTGCTTATGATGAATGATGATATCGTATGAAATTGTAAGGTTCTAAGCTGGTTAAGTTCAATGAAACTTGACGGCCCTAAGCTGTTAGTAAAGAGTAAAGTGCCCACGTCACGTTAAGTGACGTATAGGGAAAATAATGTTAGTGACCATAAATGATCTCCCGGAGAACGAACTACAAGAAATGATAGACATAATAGTAAAAGAAAGCAACAAGAAAGGTCTCAGTCTGAATAGTAAGAAACAGAAGTAATGGTTATATCGAAGAAACAATCATCACCATCATGAAGCATAAAAATAAACGAGACAAATCTGAAACAAGTGCAACGTTTCAAATACTTGGGCACAATAATAACATCAGATGGGAGATGCACCACAGAAATAAAAAGCAGAATAGCTCAGGCCAATATAGCATTTCAGAAAATGAAAATATCTTATGCACAAATCTATGTCAATAAAAATGAGAAAGAGAGTTCATCGGTACTATATAGAACCAATTCTGACCTATGGAAGCGAATCATGGACAATAGACAAACAAATGAAAAGGGGATTAGAAGCCACAGAGATGGGATTTCTCAGAAGAATGTTGAAAGTTCCCTGGACAGCTAAAAAGACCATGATAAGTTCTCAAGAGGCCAACACAAAAGGGAGCTCTTAAAAAACATCAGAAAGAAACAATCAACATTTTTCTGGCACATCGTGAGAAGAGGAAAGTTGGAATACTTGGTTACAACTGGCAAAATAAAAGGAAAGAGATATCGCGGACGACAAAGAGAGAAAATACTGGATAGCTTGGTGTCATGGCATGGAAAACAGTCAACAACAGAACTGATACGATGCACTGTAGATAGAAGATTATGGAGGGACATGATCGCCTACGCCAACCGGTATGGCACATGATGATGATGACCATAAATTGTACAGACCTTCGGCACATGATTTTTTGGGTTATGTGGCGAGATTACCCCCGTGCCGCTTTACTTTCCCAGAAAAAAATTGGTACCCATTAAAGGCTGAGCAAACCTGGAGGCCGTCGGTTGGGATCGAACTATACCTCTTGTCCTTTGTAGTTCAGTTCACTAACCAATGAGCTATCACGGCTCCCTCCTAAGCTGGTTATGCTAAATGAAATTTTGAGGCTTTACGCTGGTTAAGCTAAATTAAACGTTGAGGCTCTAAGCTGATTAAGCTAGATGAAACTTGGAGACTCTAAGCTGTTTAAGCTAAATGAAACGTTGAGGCCCTAAGCTGGTTGCGCTAAATGACACATTGTGGCTCTACGCTGGTTAAGCTAAACGAAGCTTTGAGGCTCTAAGCTGGTTAAGCTAAATGAAACTTTAAAGCTCTAAGCTAGTTAAGCTAAATGAAACTTTAAGGCTCTAAGCTGGTTAAGCTAAATGAAACTTTAAAGCTCTAAGCTAGTTAAGCTATATGAAACTTTAAGGCTCTATGCTGGTTAAGCTAAATGAAACTTTGAGGCCCTAAGTTAGTTAAGCTAAATGAATCTTTAAGGCTCTAAGCTAGTTAAGCTAAATGAAACTTTGAGGCCCTAAGTTAGTTAAGCTAAATGAATCTTTAAGGCTCTAAGCTGGTTAAGCTAAATGAAACGTTGAGGCTCTAAGCTAGTTAAGCTAAATAAAACGTTGAGGCTCTAAGCTAGTTAAGCTAAATGAAACGTTGAGGCTCTAAGCTAGTTAAGCTAAATGAAACGTTGAGGCTCTAAGCTAGTTAAGCTAAATGAAACGTTGAGGCTCTAAGCTAGTTAAGCTAAATGAAGCTTTGAAGCCCCATGTTCTTCTTTCTTTTCGTACGCCAGCTTTGACCTCTGACGAAGTCCCTATAGACTAGGAACTGAGTTTTGCGTGTTAATCCATTTTTCCCTGGCAGCCGTGTGCACAGGGATCCCTCGCCATACGGGCAGATAACTCTGACTTCGGAGGTACTCATATTTTTTTTCCGTCGATGAGTAATTGACGTATCTAGCCGGGCCTCGCTGCTGAGACCAGGCGTGATTGCCGCAGAGAGAAACCATAGATAAAAATCCCAACTGGTGGAGCCAGGATTTGAACCAACAACGACATCTTGCCTCGAGACCAACCAGTCCCCCGCAAGCCCCATGTTAAAATACAAACACCATAAAGTCGTTATTAATGACTGAAACATACACAAATTTGCCCCCCCTCCCCTTTTTTCCCTGGATTGTGCCCCTTATTTATTCATAGAAGCTGTAGTTTAAGTATCATAGCCCTAACTCCGGTCCTGATAATCTCCTTGTTCGATCCTTACCCGCTTTTGATCAGGTATAGTTCTCAGATACTGACGCAAGCAGCCAGCTATGGGTCGCTGGCCACTTTTAGATATTGGTCACTGAATTGTGAAGCACGTGCAGAGACAACAAATAAAATGGTTTGCTCATCTGGTAAGATTGCCAAGAGATTATATACCAGACAAAGAGATACATTAAAAAAAAAGAGAGAGAAGATGAGTCCATGGTAAACTGAGACTGAGATGGAATGTTAACATCTGAGAAGTGCTACAACAACATCAACTGGCAATGGCTGAGGCTGCCATTAGGACAAGAACTAGAACTTTGTATTTTCTTCGACATCGGATGGGGTATAAGAGGCAGTGAAAAGAGAGGTACTGGCAGTTTTGTTTTTCCCGCCCAAGCTACAATTTGAGTTTGATTGACTTCTCGACTGACATGTTCCTATCCAGCACTTCGCACGTGCGAACTGACGTAATTTCCGGCTGAATATGTCGTTTTTACCTCCCCCTTCCTCTCTCGTACTTGCAAACCCCTTCACCCCCACTGGAGGCGGTTTTAAGACCGACCGCATAAATGGGCGTGTCGCTGTGTCGCTAGTTGACTAAGAGTTGACCAATCAGGTGAAAGTATTAAAGAAAAAGAAATCATTCCGCTTTAGTGCTTGCCTTCTTTTTAATCCGTTAAAGCATTAAATGAGTGTAGGAGCCGAGGTTGAGCAGTGAACTGGTCTATTAAGTGAAAGAGATCCCCCGATTGACCCACTTCTATGTTCTTATTCTTCTATCTTCCAGCACCCAGCGGAGCATAGGTCAACAAACACTTTCCAAGTCGTTCTGTTTCTTGCCATTCTTTTAGGATCATTCCATGTCTTCCCCATCATCTTCATCTCTGCTTCCATCCATCTTCTCCAAAAATGTGTTGGTCGTCCTCTTTGTCTTTTTCCCTGGGGATTCCAGAAAAGGGCATGTTCTGTAATACTCTCAGTTGGCTTCCACAGTGTCTCCTATCCAGCGCCATCGTCTTCGCTGTATCTCTTTATCCACTGGTGTTTGACTGGTACATTACCATAATTCTATGTTAGTGATTTTGTCCTGCCATTTCCATAATTCTATGTTAGTGATTTTGCCCTGCCATTTCCATAATTCTATGTTAGTGATTTTGTCCTACAATTTCCATCCTTTTACTCTACGCATTCATCCATCAATGATGGTCTGTATCTTCATGATTGCCATTTTTGTTATTTTCCATGTTTCACAGCCATATAATAGGACTGACTTAAACTTCTATGTTCAGCCACCTAATTTGGTTCTGGAGAATTTTTTGTGTGAAAAGAAAGACATTGAATCTGACTATAACAAGACAAGAGCTTTCATGGAACCCACAGGAAATGAGAATGTCATGGATGTCCAGGAAAGCATGAATAAGCGAGAAGTCATTGAAACCCTCAAGAACTTGTCTAGACTGGGGTGAAGCAGAGAAAATATGCAAAAATATGGATGGATGGCTGTAAAACATGGAGAACAACAAAATTTACAATTATGAAGATACAGACTTTCATTAATGGATGCTTACGCAGAATAAAAGGATGGAAATGGTAGGACAAAATCACTAACATAGAATTATGGAAATGTACCAGTCAAATACCAGTGGATAAAGAGATACAGCGAAGACGATGGCGCTAGATAGGACACACACTGTGGAAGCCAACTGAGAGTATTACACAACAGGCCCTTTTTGGGATCCCAGGGGAAAAGACAAAGAGGAAGACCAAGGAATTCTTGGAGAAGACAGATAGAAGCAGAGATGAAGATCATGGGAAGACATGGAATGGTCTTAAACGAAAAGCAAGAAACAGAACGACTTGGAAAGTGTTTGTTGAAGACCTATGCTCCACAGGGAGCTGAAGGTAGAAGAGAGAGAGAGAGAAGCGAGAGATGGATGGAGATATCTAGTCCATACATTTGAACAATATATTTCTTATTTTGAAACCAAATTCTTCATGCTCCCTCTGGAAAGGTCTACCTGATCTCCTAGGATGCTCAGACATTTGTTTATTATTATAATTATACTTTTTTTGCTCTTTTACTACTTTCATAAACATATCATGCATTGATCCACAAAGGCTACATTTAGTCTTATGGAAGGAACTTAAAAGAATGATAAGAAAGAGAACGGCTTGGAAAGTGTTTGTTGAAGATCTATGCTCCACGGGGAGTTGAAGTGAAGAAGACGAAGAAAAAGATGAAGAAGAAGGAGAAGACTTTTAACTCATCATCATCATGTGCCATACCGGTTGGCGTTGGCGATCATGTCGTTCCACAATCTTCTATCCACAGTGCATCGTATTAGTTCTGTTGTTGACTGTTTTCCATGCCATGACACCAAGCTATTCATTATTTTCTCTCTTTGTCGTTCGCGATATCTCTTTCCTTTTATTTTGCCAGTTGTAACCAAGTATTCCAACTATCCTCTTCTCATGATGTGCCCTGAAAAATGTTGATTGTTTCTTTCTGATGTTTTTTAGGAGCTCCCTTTTTGTGTTGGCCTCTTTGAGAATTTCCTCATTGGTCTTTTTAGCTGTCCAGGGTACTTTCAACATTCTTCTGAGAAATTCCATCTCTGTGGCCTTTAATCGTCTTTTCATTTATTTGTCCATGATTCGCTTCCATAAGTAAGAATTGGTTCTATATAGCACCGTTGAACTCTCTTTCTCATTTTTATTGACATAGATTTGTTGCATAAGATATATTTATTTTTGATCATGCATACAGTAGCTTGATGACGATCGGGTACCACCTGTAGCACATGACGCTCCATACTGGACGAGGTGGCTGTGGAGACCCCATTAACGTCATTAGCTGTAGATATTAAGTTGTGTTTTGCCATGATTATTCTAAGCAATATAAGAAGGTAGTTTGCTATTCCTACTTGGCAGTGACTGTACTAGTCGGAGATCGAAGCCATTGTCTCTATACATGAGATCCTCTGCCTGCCATTGCAAAGTGGGGACCATAACCGGCACTACTTTTTGGCTGCTCCCACAGCACCATCCACCACCTGCATTTTTAAACTACTAAATGTTAATAAAATAGTATATTTCACATAAGAAAATATAATTTGTATCAATCTTTGAAATATTTCTTCTCATAAATATTATTCTTCAATTAATTAAGTGGAACCTCTATCCTAAATTATCAGTCTTAGAAATGAGTAGAATGTAACTAAACTCAATGTATTGTCAATGCTAAACGTTGCATAATTTTCTAGGATTGGAACTAAAATCCCATTTTCAATTTAACACAACCAACTGTGCTCTGCTTGTGATAAACGTACATGTGGGATATGGATTAGATGCATTTGAAATGGTTTGTGGCTTTTGTGAAAGTTTTTTTTTCTTTTTTTTTTTATGGAAAAACAGCAAAAAGATGAGTAAGATAGTGGTAGAAAAGAAATTAGGAAAAATAAATAAGTAGATAGGAAGGAAGGAAGGAAGGAAGGAAGGAAGGAAGGGAAGGGAAGGGAGGAAGGAAGGGAAGGGAAGGGAAGGGAGGAAGGAAGGGAAGGGAAGGGAAGGAAGGAAGGAAGGAAGGAAGGAAGAAGGAAGGAAGGATGGAAGGTAGGAAGGAAGGAAGGAAGGAAGGAAGGAAGGAAGGAAGGAAGGAAGGAAGGAAGGAAGGAAGGAAGGAAGGAAGGAAGGAAGGAAGGAAGGAAGGAAGGAAGGAAGGAAGGAAGGAAGGAAGAAGGAAGGAAGGAAGGAAGGAAGGAAGGAAGGAAGGAAGGAAGGAAGGAAGGAAGGAAAGGAAGGAAGGAAGGAAGGAAGGAAGGAAGGAAGGAAGGAAGGAAGGAAGGAAGGAAGGAAGGAAGGAAGAAGGAAGGAAGGAAGGAAGGAAGGAAGGAAGGAATTCATATAGGTTAAAAGGAAGTAAATATTGATAAAAGAAATGACGAGAAATTTCCAATAGTGCCTGTTCCCCCCCCCCCCCCCTCTCCCCCCCCCCCCCTAATTTGTAGAATTTGACAAAAGTAACACTTTTACTATATGAACTTTAACCTTTCATTTGCATGCGATAGAAATCACTTCTATACTGGAAGTATCCAGACCAATCACGTGGTATTCTTGTCAGACATTTCACTGGAGGCGCACTTCTTAGCACAAAAAACATCACTAATGAGACGTCTCAAAGAAAAAATGTGAATAGCAATAGACTCATGTCGATAAACACGTTTTGGCCTAGCTGTTGAAACAACAATGGAGCAACATTAATCAAAAGTTAAAAGTACTGGCCTGCATTCCTAGTCTTTCTGATTCCTACCAGTGGAGTGTTGGTTTCTGGGACAGTGTGTTAGCTCTAAAAGCAAAGAAAAGGTCACCTAATCACGCAGAACAACCGAACTGAGATTTTTTCGGTCGAAGATTCGTTTTGGTTTTGTGTTGTTCCTCACCTATATAAACGTGTAACCACACAATTTTATTATCCTTTTTTTCTAATCATCTTCATCATCAGCTCTACAGCAACTTTGAGTTTTTATACCGTTACCCCTCTAGCTATGCATCGCTGCGGGCCACTTTCATTACGTATTCTTCCCGTCCTGCTCCCCTCCCCAACCCCTTTCTCCAAATAATTTGATCATCTGTACCCCCCCCCCCAACTTCCACGATTATGACAAGGTAATTATCGTTATCCAATGACCCATTGAATCTCTCCACCTGGACAAACTCCATCCGACAACTCTGTCATGGCCATCTGAACCTACAACCTCGCAGACTCGAACTGGCTGCAAAGTGTTCTTGAGACCGACAGAAAATCAAGGGCAAATTACTGGGAGAAATCCGAGCGCCCTGGATATTTGTGAAGTGTTAATTGAAGGTTGCTCAGGGCAGACAATTAGAACGCTCAACTTCTGATAACAAGAACGGCGGTATCAGCTGGTGATGATGCGGTTCATGAAGATGAGGTAATTTGAACAATCCCAACAATTAAGCGCGATATGTTTTTTTTTTCCTTCAATATTTTTTTTCCAGTGGAGTGGGATTGAGTAGTGTGTGTGGGTGGGGTGAGCCTGTACGCCATCCCACGTTGCAGGTCCAAGTGATACTATCTCCATGTAGCCACAGCTCTTATAGGTGGCCTTTATAGATATTTTATATGTTGCGGCTACTTAAGCTACTCTATTATATGTTGCAGCTACTTAAATTAGATTTAAGAGGAAAAGCATTACAATATTTTTTTTCTTAGGTAACGAGTTTGGCAGTGTTCGGTAATATTTACTTTTAGTAACGATAAATAATAATGTTCTAGGTAACAAGTTTCGCAATATTCATTAACACTTCTAGTATGATAAATATTAATAACGTTCTGGGTAACGAGTTTGGTTGTGTTCATTAACATTTATTTATAGTAACTATAAATAATAACTTTCTATGTACCGAGTTTAGTAATATTCATTTAACGCTTACTTCTAGTATAATAATAATAATAATAATGTTCTGGGAAACGAGTTTGGCAAAGTTCATTAGAAGGTTCCAAGATGGATGAATAGAGTTCGGTTCGAGTTCCATCGACTGTTACGGGATTTCCGTTTGTAGGCTGATTAATTTCAGGTCACGAATGTAGATCGCAGCGGTAAAGCCGGAAGTTCCACTTTACTGTTTGGAGCCAGAGATGCGGAGTTCGTGCACTTGGCAGCGGTCGTTTTTTTTTTTTTTAATGAATTAGGAGAGGTTTATAGGACCTTCCTCCGTCGTGAAGTCGACATGCATATTAGGTCATGACAATGAGAGCTGCTCAATAACAGCCGTTGTATTTGTTTATTGCCGATTACTATCAGCTCCTTAATGTTAATCGTTGTGTCATGTTGAAGGTACCATGAAGAATTTCGAAGGATTCTGGGATAGCGCTACGGTGTTCGTGTGTCTGACTGGGTTCTTTGGAGTTAAACCCTGTGGATGCTTCATTGTTGACAATTTTGTGCGTGATACGTCATAATGATGGAGGATCCATAACCGTATATGCTCAAAAGGAAGGGCGAGATGATAAAGACTTCGAGAATGTTCGCGAATATGCAGTCTTGGTATGACACCCGAATCTTCATGTTAGTCTAGAGGGATGTTGCCTAAATTGACTATAAACATTTGTTAATGGGCAACAATGACAAAATGTATTTAAAATCTGAGCAATCAAGTCCTTTCCTTGAAGTTAATTGAATTTCATTTCTTACTATGTCTTGTGGCTGTTTTCATAATCCAATCCATACATCATCAAGTCGCTTACTCTTTACAGAAAGTTGCATTCACCACAGCCCGTCTCTAACCAGATCTTCCACTTCTTCTATTGTCATGTTCAATGTCTCCTTCATGTCGTGGAACCACTTTCTTCTTGATCTGCCCCTGGTGTGTCGCCCAGGAACCATGTCTTCCATTATTGTTCTTTCCAGCCAGCTGAGTCTTTTGATATGGCCATAGTATTTTAATTTCAGCAACAGAATGGTGTCTATACGTCAGTTCTTTTTAATATTTAAATCGTTTAATCTCTCTCTCTCTCTTTCTCTCACTCTCTCTCTCTCTCTCTCTCTCTCTCTCTCTCTGCGATCAAGACTCAATCAGAGTATGATTCCAGACTCTCTAAGTCAGCTGTCTGTTTAAGCGGATCGATTGCCCCATGTAGTTTTTCTTCCAGGGAGGTGGGCGTGGACCACATTGCCCTTCTCAGGTCTGTGTACTGGGGAAATCCTGTAGAACATGTTTTGTAGTCATATTGTCCAGTGTACAGTGGCATAGGCTGGTGTACCTATTTTGAATTTGGTGAACATGTGATTTCTCATTCTATTGTGGCCAGAGCGTAGGCGAAGTATGATGACTTGATCCCTCATTGTGGATCTAGCAGACTCTAATTCGGATGTTCTGTCTGTGGGGGTGATCGACACACTTAACCTGACAGCTGACTTCTCATGTGAGAGTCTGGAATCCTACTCTGATTGAGTCCTGATCGCAGAGAGAGAGAGAGAGAGAGAGAGAGAGAGAGAGAGAGAGAGATCCCTCCTTGATAGTTGGTGGTATCCGTCACTCTCGTTATGCTTTGGGTGTTCTCGTTTCCATTTTTCATGGAACTGACCCTTGATGATGGATTTGGCTTCATCATAACTGAGCGGAAGGTTCTCTTGCGGTAATCTCCCTCCCTCTTTAGCTAATTTGTCTGCGCGTTCGTTCCCGTGTATATTACAGTGTGATGGTATCCACTGAATGACTACTCTCTGGAAGTTATTGCATAGTTGGTCCAGGGTTGTTCTCAAGTCATCTAGTTCATTGTTCTTGGGGCTTTTTAGAGCTGCTAATACTGACAGTGCATCAGTCATAATCACCAATTTATTGTGCATGTTATTTTTGTGTTGAGTTGCCAGTGTTGCAGCATCTCTGATGGCCTCAGTTTCTGCTTTAAAGTTGTTTGAGAATTTTCCAGTAGCTATTGACTTGGTGATATCGTCCTGATTATTCAGCGTCAAGAACACACCTCCCCCTCAATTTCTGGTGGAATTTGTAGCAGAGCCATCTGTGTATATGAGGGACCAGGAGTCCTGTGGGTAGGTATCGTGTATGTGTTTTTTTTTCTGCTACGTGTTTTCTTTCTGTGTCTGATTGGGTGCCTTTTTTCATGATTCCTGTTATATTTTTCTTAAGTTCTGGTATTTTATGTTTCCCATGAGGAGACATATCAGATGGGTCCAAGGGTTTCGATATTGTTTGGGAAAGTACTGTGTCTCCAGTAGTTAGTTCATTGGCGATTGCAGCGAAATTGCTCCTCATTAGTCGTACAATTCCGGAACCAGTTATTCTTTGGTGCATGGGGTGCCTAAGGAGCTTTCTATATTTCTCCGCTTGTTGCAATATTTTAGTGACCCGTATGTCATCTAAGGGTTGTAAACCTGTTACTGTTTATAGAGTCTTGATAGGTGTAGATTTCATAGCAACAGTGATGATACGGGCAGCTTGGTTCTGTGTTCTGTTAATTTTGCTAAGGTGTGATTTGGAAGCCATAGCCCAGGCTGTGACTCCATACTCTAGAACTTGTCTGACTCTTCCTACTTACAGTCTTTTCAAAATATTGCTGTTTGCCCCCCCCCCCCCCCCCCCCCCCAGTCCGTTCCTGCCAATTTCTTCATAATATTTGTTCGTTTTCTGGCTTTTTTTCCTTGCTCTGTCTATCTGATTTTTCAAAGTCATTATGTGATTCATGGTGACGCCAAGATATCTTGGGTTTTGGTCAATAGGGAGTGTATGGTCTTTTATCTTCAAGTTTGCAGAGAGTGTGTTTCTTGATATGCTGAAAATTGTATATGTCGTTTTTTTTCGTTGATTGGTAAGAACCCTGTGTTCGTCCCTTTTTCAAGTTCACCTAGGGCATCTTGCATCCTGAGTCCAGCCCCCGACATACTTTCCTCGTGAGCCCATAACGCCAGATCATCTGCGTATATTGCTGAGTTTATTTTGGGTGGAATGCCCATTAAACCCTCTCGTCATACCCTATCAAAAACCTTCTCCGTGTCACCCACACTGCCAGTGTGTGTTTCTTTTCTTGTTGAGCATCCTCTATTTCCCGTGCGATGTAGGTGATCAGGTTTTCATTTGATCTGTGCTGAAGGAAGCCACTTTGTTGTTGTACGATTTGTTGTTTTGTCTCTAAATGCCACATAAGTCTTCTGTTAACCAGCCTTTCCATGAGTTTACTCAGGCAGCTCAGTAGGCTAATTGGTCTATAGCTACTTGGGTCTAGTGGGTCTTTTCCACGCTTGAGAATGGGCACCATAATAGCTTCTTTCCAGATTGCCGGCACATGACCTCTCTTCCAGCTAGCATTTATTATCCTTAGAAGCTGGCTCTTGTCCTTCTGTATGAGATTAAGGAGCATTTCGTTGGAGATTCCATCTTTACCAGGAGAACTTTTGAGCTTCAATCCTTTGAGGACAACATCTAATTCAGTTGGGGTAAAGATGGTCGTCTGATGCTCTTCTGATGCTAAAGGCATGTGTTTTGCATCTTGGTTTTTCCGTCTTGCAGCTTTCTGTTTGTCTATTGGAATGTTTATTCTACTAATGTTTTTGTTAGTCTCTATCAGTAGATTTGCTGCCCTTTTGCCTGTGAGGATGTTCTGATTGTGTGCTAATGATATTGGAGGTCAGCAGTTGTTCTCGTCGCTCAGAGCTTTCGCAAGTTTCCATAGTTTATGACCATTTTTGTCTAGATTAAGGCTCTCTGTTTTGTCTATCCAGCTCTGTCTTGCTGATATCATGACCTCACGTCTGTATTTGGCCGAGGCTGCTCTCTGTTTTGTCTATCCAGCTCTGTCTTGCTGATATCATGACCTCACGTCTGTATTTGGCCGAGGCTGCTTTGTAGGCAATGTTGCTCTCTGTGCTGTGTGATGTTTCAGCTAGTTCTCTGGCAGAGTCCACTTCCTCTTCTAGTCTTTGTATTTCCTTGCTCCAGTATGGCTTGTAGTTTCTTCTTGCTCCTCTAGGAATGGATTCTTTAGCAGTTCTCAGGATTCCATTTATTAACCGCTGTATCATATTATTGACCTTCTTTTCGTGGGTGTTGATAGGCGCATTATATGCATCAGTAAGCCTTGCAAACTTTGCCCAATCTGCTCTCTTATAGTTCCAGCGGGGAGAGGTACTTTGCTCAATCTGCTCTCTTATTGTTCCAGCGGGAGGAGGTATTTGCAACTCCTGTTTGTGATCAAGATCCACTGAAAGTTTGACTGGTCTATGGTCAATATCTCCAAGTTGGTTCAGCACTTTTCTGGTTATTTTGATAGATATGTCTCCAGTTGCAAATGCTAGGTCGGGAGTGGAAGTTGTTTTCCATCATCTTGAGTAGAGGGTTGGGGGGTCCTCCCTAGAGTTTATGAGGAATAGGTTGTTGTCTATTTCCCATTCTTCCACTTCTTCACCTCGAACATTGGACTCCTTATATCCCCATCTTTCAGAGTGGCTGTTAAAGTCGCCTACTACCAGTCACTTTGATGGTGTTATTTCCATTGACTCCAGCTTCAGTAATTTGTCATTTGGACAGTATATATTAAATATCCTTATACTAGCGGAGTCAATGTATAAGTCTGTACCAAAGATCTCTGCCTCTCCGTTTGTGACTACATCTATCAGTTTTGCTGGGATGGAATTTTTAATAAGTATAAGAATTCCACCATTTGTAACCTTCCCTGTCTTGTCTAAATGTTTGGTAGTCCCTGATCATAAATCTTGTGCTGAGGATTAAAATGTGTTTCCTGGATGCAGGCAACGTTGATCGCCTCCTCTGCTAGTCTCATTGTTAGAGCTTACTTTTTGTGGTACATGCCCTCCGCGTTCCAGTGTATTATATTCAGCTGTTTCATGAAGCCTTTCCGGTCAGTGGTAGTTTCTATCATAATTAGAGTGTTAGATCCAGTCTGATTGATTACTTGTTAAAACGTTGCACTGTGTTCTGCGTCAGTGGCCCAGTGCATCCGATTTCAGCCAGAATTTTATTCAGGTTTGCTTTCCTTAGCCTTTGATTGTCCCCAATCTTCCTATAGGGCAGCAGATTGTCTTTTCTGTAGGGGGGATTCTGCCCTTAGATGGTCGGCCCTCCCAGGTTTACGAGCACCATCTGCCCAAGCTTGATGTAGTAATTAGTTGGTGATTAGACCATCACCATCACACATCAAACAACAGAATATAAGACCCTACCAACTATCACGAACGTCCGGGAGTCTCACCTATGCTGACAAGACATATACGAAACCCCACTCCGTCTTTCATTGATTAGTGTACGACCGTCCTAGGGCTATGCAACTAACTTGATGACGTAGCTCATACAACAATGGCTGCACTCACAATATCCCAGTTACTATAGTAAAAGCAGCCAACAGCACACGAAAAGCTGATGCACAATTTCCAAAGTGAAAACTTCTACCGACTAGACTGAGCAGAGCTTAGCAAGGAGTTGTACAATGCAAGAACTTGGCGTCATACAATTACATAGACGGTTTTGGAACATCACACGATGTGTTGACGTAATTCGCATATATCGCTAGGCAGGGGAAGGTCGTATTCACAAACATTTGACTTGACAATGAAGAACAATGAGGTGAGTACAACCTGTTATCATCGGCGAACTTTGCTAACTGGATCAGTTGATTAGCTCAGACGCAGAAAATTACACCGTAGAACCGAGGCTAATCAGTTTCCTTATGCAACTTCTGCAGCGGTCTAGCGAACGTGACCTCATTCCACCATGTTTGGAAACCCTACACCAAATCGTTTAATATGTCTTTATTTCTTTCTTTTTTTATCATCCAAAGTGTTTTAAGGATTTACCTGTAGCATTTTGTTTGGAATGAATCGATTTTCGTCCTTGTTATCGAGTCTATTGCCAACAGAAAGAGGAAGTAGGCATCCCAGTCTAGCTAAGGTATTTATTTACCTGCCACATTTCTCTTAGTTGTCCTACATGAACTGTAACGTATGTCATTCATTTATCACGGCTGTTTGTTTTAACACAAAGTGGCGTTTGTGTTATTGAGTTATTATTGAGTTATTTGCGGATCATCATCATTGCACTCCGAACATGTCCATAGGTGCTCAGGTCCCCTCCTCTGCAGGTCCCGCAGTGTCCAACGACTGACGACTCCAGTTCTGTGTTGGTTTATAAGTCTTCTTACACGGCCACTAAGTTTCTAATTTCTGGCTGTGCCCATCTTAACTCCCATCTTAACTCCCATGTCTTTCATCCGAAGGAGTGACGTGGACTCATTGTTGTCGAAGTCCTGTGTCCTTCCCACTTCCTGGAGGACATTGATGATGTCCGCACGTCGTGATGACCTTCCTCAACAATAGCACAGCTAGCCAACCTGTTCGCTCTTTCATTTCTCCGTATTCCCGCATGTCCTGGGACGCAGACAAAGGTGATCTTACGTATTTTTAACTTCTACAATGACTCTACCCATTACATACGTACAGAGCCCGACTCCACTGTTCTTTCATGCTCAACGAATCACTCAGTATACAGGCGTGGGTGTAGTCTTGTGACTCTAACCAGATACCGTTTGAGTTATTATCTTGAAGATGTTGCATGATTATTAGATGCAGATGTCCATAGTCTAGCACATTCCACTCTTTCTTAACATTGATATTATTTTGGGAAGTGGTTTCAATTTGTGACATCACACACAAAACATAAAACGTATGTAACAAATTTTTTTTTCTTCATTTCTTTATTTTACCCTGTTCTGCTTTTTGCCGGTAAGCGTCGCAGGCTTACGTCATTGATATGTTTTCAATCAAGAGGACGTTCTGTGGCTTGGTACATAGTGATATTGTATTGTTTTATTGTGTCGTAAATTCCTTCAATCTATCTTCTTCTTGGTCTACCTCTATATCTTAGTTGTTCCATTTTGTATTTATAAACTCTTGATGCTGAGGGGTTCATGCGCATTAAATGTTCAAACCACTTTTTGCAACCACACCCTGGTCTCAGCAGCGAGGCCCGGCTTGAAACGTCAATTACTCATCGACGGAAAAAAACATGAGTACCTCCGAAGTCGGAGTTATCTGCCTGTGCGGCGAGGGACCCCTGTGCACACGGCTGCCAGGGAAAAATGGATTAACAAGCAAAATTCAGTTCCTAGTCTCTAGGGACTTCGTCAGAGTTGAAAGCTGGCCAACGCAACAACAACAACAACAACAAACCACTTGAATCTTTGTCGCTCTATATATTCGATCAATGATAGAAATCCATTGGTGTTTCTTATTTCTTGGTTCTGTACATCATCTCTTCGTGTTTTGTTCACAGCTTTTCTGAGGCATCTCATCTCACATATTGTCAGTTTTCTTTCTTGATCTTTAGTCAGAGTCCATGTTTGACATTGATAGCAAAGAGTAGGAATAAAGATAGAAGTTATCAAGCTCTTCTTTGTTTCTATTGAGATAGCAGGAAGCTTTAAAAGTGGCCAAAATGGGAGTTAACATTTATTGATGAATATTTTTTTTGAATAAAGCCCGTTACTGAAGAATCAAAGAACACATTTGAGAGTTTTAGGGCTTGCAATATTCCTGTATATTACCGGGGCCTTCTTATGAGGGAGGTAAAGAATAGTGACACTGTGACCTTCCAGGCATCTCGTAGGAGGCGACTAAGGAGACTGATCGATGGCTTGACAAGCTGTCATTGCAAAAAGTATTGTTATGGAAACAGCGCCATATATTTTAGAGCAGTAATCTCTGCAGTATGTGCCATTTTGGCACGCAAGGTTTCTGCTTTTAAGATTGTGGTTCTGCCCTATGTGCCGTCTTCGGCTCGAAAGGACAATAGATAGATAGATAGAATATTCAACTTGGGAGCCGCGATAGCTCAATGGTTAGTGAAATGGACTACCAAGGACAAGAGATAGGGTTCGATCCCAACATACGGCTTCCGGGTTCACCCAGCCTTTAATGGGTACCGGATTTTTTTCTGGGAAAGTAAAGCGGCACGGGCGTAATACCGACCACATTACCCCAAAATCATGTGCCGAGGGTCTGTACAATGTATGGTCACTAACACCATATTTCCCTATACGCCACTTGGCGTGACGGGGGTACTTTACTTTTTTACTAATATTCAAATTGTAAACACAAACCTATTTAATTAGTAAAATACCGTTTCTTCTAATCAATGTGGTTGCATAATCATCATCATCGTGTGCCATATCTGCTGGCATAAGCAGTTATGTAATCCACAATTCTCTATCCACATTGCATGGAATAAATTCTGTTGTTGATTGTTTTCCGCGCTATGACACCCACAATCTATCTTTTGTCGTCCATGATCTCTATTTCCTTTTGACTACTGTCCATGATTCACTTCCATAGGTCAGAACTGGCTCTATATAGCACCGATGGACTCTCTTTCTCACTTTCATTGACAATGACTTGTTGCACAAAACGTATGTTCAACAGAACAGGTATCTTCATCATCATCAAGTACCGTGCCTGCTGGCGTAGGTGATCATGCCTCTCCACAACTCTCGATCTCGATAGTTATTTATCATTTTTATTGTTGTCCTGCCAAGTCATTCTCTTACACTGTCTGCTATCTTTTCTATTTGCTTCACTCTATCTCATGTCCCTCAATTTTCCCAGTTATTACAATATATTCCAGTTGTTCTCTTCTCATTACATGGCCAAAAATAATGATCGTTTCTTCATAATATTGGAAATTGGCTCTCTTATTTGTTTTGGACTCTACGATACTATGCAATCCATTTTTGACAATAGAAACAAGAAAAAGAGTTTTTAAATGTTATGTAGAACCAGTCTAAACATATGGATATGAATCATGGACAATAGGACAACAGACAAGAAAATCACTGTAAGCTGTAGAAATGAGGTTTTACAGAAGAATGCTCAGAATACCATGGACAGCTAAGAAGAGTAACGAAAATGTTCTGAAAGAGGAAAAAAAAAGAGAGCTAATTTCCAATATTAGATAGAAACAATCATCATTTTTGGCCTTGTAATGAGAAGAGAACAGCTGGAATATATTGTGACAACTGGTAAAATTGAGGGACAAAGAGATAGAGGGAAGCAAAGAGAGAAAATACCAGATAACTTAAGAGAATGGCTTGGCAGAAGGTCAACAACAGAAATGATAAATAACTGTCGAGATCGAAAGTTGTGGAGAGACAAGATCACCTACGCCAGTAGGCATGGTACTTGATGATGATGATTACTTATAGAACAAGTAGATTTATTTTATATTTCTGGAAAGGCACAAATAAGCAAAGCCACTAAAATATCACTAACAAACCGCTGCGGATCACGTGAACCTTTACTAGCTTGATTGGTATCGCCGTAGAGTCTTAGAAGTTTCCAGATGGTATTTGTTCTAGGATTTAGCACAGAGTTGTACTAACTGATCAGTGTCGGAGCTATCATATATACAAATACTCTTTTGTTGTCCCTCTTGTGCACGTGCAGCTCTGTTATTATATCCCTTTTATAGTTGACACAAGAGCTCTCCTTTTTGGATTGCAATAATTTGAATTGGTTGCTGCTTTATTTGAAACTCCTTAAAAAAGGGAGAAAGACAGAGAGGGAAATAAGATGAGAAAGAGAAAGTAGTGTATAAAGGTGAAAAAAGGAGGAAGTGGAAAATGAAAAAAAATGAAGAAGAAAAAAAGAGAAAGAAAAAAGAAATGAAAAAAAAGAATAGTACGAAGAAGGAAGATTAAAAAGATTTATTTATTTATTTCTTTGCTGGCTGGCTAGTTTGCTGATACAATTATAAATTGGTTGATTGTTTTATTAGTTGGTATGTTGACACGAGATGGGTACCCTTTGTTAGACCAACTGTTGCTTCCTTGATTTCAAGATTTCTAGTAACGACGTTGGAACTGATTCTTTCTAGAGGTATCTCTATAGTCCGGTTATGTATCAACAAACGCTGCCGCTGTGAGGGTTAAAGCGACCCTCACCTTGTTAGACAGTCACACAAACTGTTTTCTGGGAATCACTATGTGAGGTAAAGTGAGGTCTTGGTCAGCTTTCAGTTGCAGATCTTGTATTAGCGAATGTAGATCTCCTTATGCGGGTTTTACCGCCTAAGACAAAGAAGAAAACAGCAGACGGTGATGTAGTAGAAGAAAGTTGTTGAAGATGAATAAAGAAGATGACGGTGATGGGGGAGATGAAGGTGTTGATGATGGCGAAAAACAAAGAGATGTCATGCTTTGCTACAATTATATTTCACTTCTTCTCTTTAACTTGACCAATCTGCCTCCCCGCAATTTACGACACCCTCACTTACAAGTCTTATCACTAACCCATCACCAAACCCCCTCCCCAAGCAACATTTGAGCCTGCGTCGTCTCCAACATTGCGCCTGTAAAACAGAGCTAATGCCCAGTCCTGGCCACAGTTTCACTCTAAAACAGAGCTGATGCCCTGTCCTGGCCACTGTTCCACTCTAAAACAGAGCTGATGCCCTGTCCTGGCCACAGTTTCACTCTAAAACAGAGCTTTTGCCCTGTCCTGGCTACTGTTCCGCTCTAAAACAGAGCTGATGCCCTGTCCTGGCCATTGTTCCGCTCTAAAACAGAGCTTTTGCCCTGTCCTGGCCACTGTTCCACTCTAAAACAGAGCTTTTGTCCTGTCCTGGCCACTGTTCCACTCTAAAACAGAGCTGATGCCCTGTCCTGGCCACTGTTCCACTCTAAAACAGAGCTTTTGCCCTGTCCTGGCCACTGTTCCACTCTAAAACAGAGCTGATGCCCTGTCCTGGCCATTGTTCCGCTCTAAAACAGAGCTGATGCCCTGTCCTGGCCATTGTTCCGCTCTAAAACAGAGCTTTTGTCCTGTCCTGGCCACTGTTCCACTCTAAAACAGAGCTGATGCCCTGTCCTGGCCACTGTTCCACTCTAAAACAGAGCTTTTGCCCTGTCCTGGCCACTGTTCCACTCTAAAACAGAGCTGATGCCCTGTCCTGGCCACTGTTCCTCTCTAAAACAGAGCTGATACCCTGTCCTGGCCACTGTTCCTCTCTAAAACAGAGCTGATGCCCTGTCCTGGCCACTGTTCCACTCTAAAACAGAGCTGATGCCCTGTCCTGGCCACTGTTCCTCTCTAAAACAGAGCTGATACCCTGTCCTGGCCACTGTTCCACTCTAAAACAGAGCTGATGCCCTGTCCTGGCCACTGTTCCTCTCTAAAACAGAGCTGATGCCCTGTCCTGGCCACTGTTCCACTCTAAAACCGAGCTATTGCCCTGTCCTGGCCACTGTTCCACTCTAAAACAGAGCTGATGCCCTGTCCTGGCTACTGTTCCTCACTAAAACAGAGCTGATGCCCTGTCCTGGCCACTGTTCCACTCTAAAACAGAGCTTTTGCCCTGTCCTTACCACTGTTTCACTCTAAAAAAGAGCTAATGCCCTGTCCTGGCCACTGTTCCACTCTAAAACAGAGCTGATGCCCTGTCCTGGCCACTGTTCCACTCTAAAACAGAGCTGATGCCCTGTCCTGGCCACTGTTCCACTCTAAAACAGAGCTGATGCCCTGTCCTGGCCACTGTTCCACTCTAAAACAGAGCTTTTGTCCTGTCCTGGCCACTGTTCCACTCTAAAACAGAGCTTTTGTCCTGTCCTGGCCACTGTTCCACTCTAAAACAGAGCTTTTGCCCTGTCCTTACCACTGTTTCACTCTAAAAAAGAGCTAATGCCCTGTCCTGGCCACTGTTCCACTCTAAAACAGAGCTGATGCCCTGTCCTGGCCACTGTTCCACTCTAAAACAGTGCTGATGCCCTGTCCTGGCCACTGTTCCACTCTAAAACAGAGCTGATGCCCTGTCCTGGCCACTGTTCCACTCTAAAACAGAGCTGATGCCCTGTCCTGGCCACTGTTCCGCGGAGATGATCCATTGTTGGCTTCTCGAAGAGCAGAAACAAACCGTCCCAGCAGGATATCGCTAACAAGGAGCGACTGCGCAGCACAGCAGGTGAATCCCACGATTGTTCGAAACACAACGTTCCCCCCGAAAGATTACAACTCTTCACTGCTTCAACGTGACCCTAATGAGCTCGTCAAAGAACGAGTTATTTCAGGAACAAATAATTATCATTCGGCCTTTTCCTCTTCATCACAGATTTGTCAAATCTGAAGCGATCTGTGTCAGTCTTAACTGATTGTTCTTGCCATTCTGACTCGATTCAGTGGGGACAAATATTTGGTTAGGGAACTGAAAACGGCGCCATGCTGTTGATAGACAGAGAGACTGGCGAATCACAACTGGCCAATATTACTCTCTGCATATACAGATGTTAACCATTATTTAATTTCAAGCTGTTTTTACGTTAAGCAAATGTGAGTGTCATTTTAGTTGTGAGGGGAGCACTTAGAGGGCGTGCACGATTCAACTGTTCACGTGACCGTAAAGATGGATATGCGTGACGATAGTTGTATCCAATAATCATAATGCAGAACAGTTGTAGTGTCACAGCTCACATGATATTCCGCTCACATGTTCTGATCACACTGGAGCCGAGAGCTTTAACATCTGTTCTGTCAGTGAAAGATGCATCTATGAGTAAAAGGGATAGCATAGAAAATTCTACTCTAATTGTGGGTCGATTCTTTCACTTATCCCCTTTCTTTTTATTTATATACTTTATCACGTTGAACCAACACAGCATAATGATTGTCTATAATACATAGCTCCCGCATTCTGTCTCTTGTTTTGAATGCACAATGTCGATTTGTTCACCAGCGCATGAACGGCTCTTGAAGTCCAGCTACTTGGGTGTAACTTGTCTCTCCATCCTTTATATACATTTTTCATGTACGATTACTTTCAATTTACAATTATAGTTCTTTATATGTTCAACATATTTCATTTGTCTTGCTTGAGTTGTATTTAACTAATAGTTTTTTCTTCATTTTCAACTGCTTCAATCATTTATTTGTTTTCTTCTCTTGTTGTTTAATTGTTTCCATCGTTTCATAAATCCATAAGCATTTTTAAAAATCATTCCACGGAGGGGAAAATGTGAACAGATGAAAGGGAATTGCTGGGACACACTCTTTGAGAGGCCACTACAGGAACTGCCAGACAAGCTCTCGCGTGAACCCTACAAAGAGGGGGGGAAAAAAAGGGGGGGGGGATAAAACAGGGGACACTTAGAAAAACATTTACATGACGTTATGAGACAGAAATCTCAAAGATAATTTACATCTGGAGAAGTATAAAAGAGACAGCGAATGATAGAAATACATGGAAAGCTCATGTTGATCGTTAAGTGCCGTCTCCCTATCGAAGGTTGACTACCATGGAGCATCTTCCTTACGGTCTCTTGTTTTGATAGTACAGGTTGTCATAGAATGACTTGTACTTCTTTTGATCTTATTCGTTCATGTTAGTCTTTCTCTGCCTCTTCTTTTTTTAACTTGTATTTTCCCTTCCAAGATTACTTTTAGTAGGTTGTTGTGTCTTTGGGTCTCAAATGAAGATAGGTAGTCAACTCTACAAATGAAGATAGGTAGTCAACTCTACCCATAATTTATGGCAATTTATTATATTTAATTGAACCTAAACTGAAACGTATAATAGCTAGATTACCTATGTGCCATCAACGGAAACAAAGAGGAAATATAGAATAATAAAAATGTATACGTCATAACAATCACGTGATCTTCTTTCCAGACATTTCATTGGAGGCGCAATTCTTAGTACAAAAACACTGAAAGTCTGATTGACGATATTGAACACACACATTACAACACACCAGAGCTATGTGTTTTAGCAATAAACGGTGGGAACACAGCCAACTTTAGAGAATGAATGCGCACAACCCCATCATCGTGACGTGTTCAGCATTGCTAGCAAGGACGGTTATTTATAGAATTATGTCGGCCATCTGCAGCTCACAAAGGTGAACCATGACACGTGGCGTCACACTAGTAGGGTTGAGCGCAGGCCTTATCTAAGTTGGCTGTGGTGGGAATGCCGGGATGGTGGTTTCCCATTAAGCAAAAGGGAAATCACTGCTAATAAAAGAATTGATTCTTGTCTTTAGCTGCAGACCTTAACAGCAACTAATATTGAGAGACTGGACTTTTGTCTTTTCATCATCATCTTCATCTAGCTGCTTGTCTATGCTGTAACTTTGCCCCCATGACAGCTACTCTGAAATTGTCTCTGTCCTTTGCGAGATGCTCAGCGACTGCAGTAGTCAATCCCAGTTCGTCTGTGAAATATTGCACATACCCATTTCTATGTGTTCCTTTCTCTCTCTCTCTCTCTCTCTCTCTCTCTCTCTCTCTCTCTCTCTCTCTCTCTCTCTCTCTCTCTCTCTCTCTCTCTCTCTCTCTCTCTCTCTCTCTCTCTCTCTCTCTCTCTCTCTCTCTCTCTCTCTCTCTCTCTCTCTCTCTCTCTCTCTCTCTCTCTCTCTCTCTCTCTCTCTCGTTTATCTGGAACTATGCCCTCCATAATGATCTTTTCTACACGTTTATGTTGTTTACATAACCAAAATATTGTATTTGTGTGTTTATGGTCTTTATCAATCATTTATCTTTAATGAAATTCTTGCACAGTTGACTTCTTTGTTCTTAGTAAAGGGTTAAGGCATAAAAATGCGAAGCTGCAGTAAAGCTGAATGTGAGGAAAAATTTAAAAAAAAAATAGAAAAAAATGGCATGTAAGAAGCTTTACGTGATAAGTGGACGACTTCTTTGTTCTTATATTGTTTCCGTTCTACTCGGTGTTTTCCCCTGTAACACTTGCCTTCCATGACGGGTACAGCAACAACATTAGAGGTGTCCTCATTCGGTGCAGAAGATTAGAACTGTCGGGTATTGTGTGTGAGTGTGGGGGTGTGGGAGCATGTGTGTATGGGTCTGTGTGTCTCAGTATGCATGTGAGAATGTGTGTGTGAATATTTTTATGTGTGAGTGTATGAGTGAGCGTGTGAGTGTGTGTGAGAGTGAGAGAGCAGAGCATGCATGTGTGGGTGGGCGTGAACGTGTGTCTATGTGTGAGAGCATGTGTGTGTATGTGTGTGTGTGTGTGTGTGTGATATAACTTATTTATAACACTCCACACACACACCGGCCAAGGACAATCACGCCTTCTTTCGTCCTGTTGGGAAAATGTTAAAGGTAGTCCTATAGCAACTGCTGCTGTGTGATGAAACGTTTAGTGCTAAGTCTCAACTTCATGAAGTGGACTGTTCAGCTCCTATCCATACTGCCTGTCCTTCCTAGAGAATATCTCAGCTTCCGAAATGAATGTGGCTGGGTGAACTTCGGAAGCCGTTCAGGTCTGAAAAATGTTGCCTCCACTGGCATTTCAACCCCGAAACTTCATATCGTCATTCGAATGTGCTAACTACTACACCACAGAGAGAAGCAACCATGGCCCACTGTCTTTGTGCAACCATGGCCCACTGTCTTTGTGCAACCATGGCCTACTGTCTTTGTGCAACCATGGCCCCCTGTCTTTGTGTAACCATGGCCCTCTGTCTTTGTGTAACCATGGCCCACTGTCTTTATGCAACCATGGCCCACTGCCTTTGTGCAACTATGGCCCTCAGTCTTTGTGTAACCATGGCCCACTGTCTTGGTGCAACCATGGCCCTCTGTCAAGTGTAACCATTGCCCACTGTCTTTGTGCAACTATGGCCCACTGTCTTTGTGCAACCATGGCCCACTGTCTTTGTGCAACCATGGCCCTCTGTCTTTGTGCAACCATGGCCCACTGTCTTTGTGCAAACATGGCCCGCTGTCTTTGTGTAACCATGGCCCACTGTCTTTGTGTAACCATGGCCCGCTGTCTTTGTGCAACCATGGCCCACTGTCTTTGTGCAGCCATGGCCCACTGTCTTTGTGCAACCATGGCCCACTGTCTTTGTGTAACAATAGCCCTCTGTTTTTGTGCAACCATGGTTATCTGTCTTTGTGTAACCATGACCCACTGTCTTTGTGTAACCATGGCCCTCTGTCTTTGTGCAAACATGGCCCTCTGTCTTTGTGCAACTATGGCCCTCTGTCTTTGTGCAACCATGGCCCTCTGGCTTTGTGCAACCATGGTTATCTGTCTTTGTGCAACCATGGTCATCTGTCTTTGTGCAACCATGGCCCACTGTCTTTGTGCAACCATAATCATCCTATACAAGACACCCTATGCCTGACCTACACTATTCATCTTTGTCTCATTTGTCCATTTTCGTCTGCCCCTGATGCGTCCCCAAGGAACAGCACTTTCTATTATTGTTCTTTCCAACCCGTTGTGACTTTTGACATAGCTCTCGTCATTGAGTGCCGTCTCCCCATCGAAGGTTGGCTACCATTGAACGTCATTCCGTTCTGTCTTGCCTTCCAACCCATTGAGTGCCGTCTCCCCATCGAAGGTTGGCTACCAATGAACGTCATTCCGTTCTGTCTTGCCTTCCAACCCATTGAGTGCCGTCTCCCCATCGAAGGTTGGCTACCAATGAACGTCATTCCGTTCAGTCTTGCCTTCCAACCCATCGAGTGCCGTCTCCCATCGAAGGTTAGCTACCAATGAACGTCATTCCGTTCTGTCTCACAGCGCAGCTTGCCATGGACTGACATGTCCATCTTTTGACGTCATTGTTAGTCTTGCTCTGCTTCTTCTACCTTGTATTTTCCCCTCCAAGATTACTTTTAGTAGAATGTTGTATCTTTTAACATGCCCCATAGATCACATTTACATAGCCTTAACATTTTAATGTCCTCTGTAGAACGGTGTTTGTAAGTTAGCTCGTATTACGGCAACTCATGTCTGCTACTTCTCGCCTGCTGCTCCAGCTCTTCAAACATCTACAATCTCTTCTGTCCAGGTTCCGCCCTCTCACATCTGGAAACAACTTAAAACGTATCTCATGACCAGTGATGGATTTAGACTCGATGAGACCCTAGATTCCACATCATCATCATTTTCATTATCATCACCATCATCAGGTCTTATGTCAATTGCGCAAATGCACATTCACCACAGCCCGTCTGAAAGAATCTCTGTCTTTAGCCAGATCTCCCACTTCTGTTATAATGTTCAAGGTTTCCTTGATGTCTTGAAACCACCTTCTCTCATTGGCTGTCATGGTTTTCCCGCAGTCTGCAATCGGAAGTTTGCCGTTGTTTTCTGATTGGTTCTTGTCACTTAACACCTTAGGTCCCTGTTGTCCCCTGAGCCCGATACTATGTCATTCCAGATCGTGCCTTCAAGACCGTTGTTGACCGAGTCGATCCTCCGCCATTTCTACCAGAAGCTGTGTGTGCTATAGAATGGAGACTTCCTTCCTTAACTCGTCCTTCGTCGTTTAGCCGACCAGCCAAAAACCGTTGCCCGGTGGATGGCGAACATCAGAGCACTGGACTGGTTAAACTAAATGAAAACGTTGAGGTTCCCTGTTGATAATTGAGAAGGTCTCACAACACTTCCAAACATATACTGGTAAGTCGTATGTCTTGTAAAGGTAAAGGTAAAGTACGAGACTTGAACCGGTGTCTTAACTTCAACCCGGTGGATCAAGGGCGGGGAACTTGGTACGGGAATGCCAATTCACTTGGAAAAAATATAGTCTCAAAAACAAATGATGAACATGTGTGAGGCCCCCTTGGATTGTGAAGCCCTAATCAGCAGTTAATTTAACCTAGGCCTAAATCCGGCCCTGCTCGTGACTCAGTACGTCATCAACCACTTCACAAGATCAACCTACAAACACAAAATAACGAGTCCTTATTCCTATTCCTAACAATAAGTTTACAGAAAACTAACATACTCGGTCAGGACACCGAAGCAGCACCTAAAATCTCTATCGACAACTATAAACTTGACATCGTGCGGCAGTATAACTACCTGGGATCCATCATCAGCGACAGACTATCTTTAGATACAGAAATTGACACTCGTATTGGTAAAGCTGATACCACCTTTGCCCTTTGCCCGTCTTTCTAAGCGTGTCTGGCAAAACAACAAACTGACAATTAAAACAAAATCTGTAGTGTACAATGCCTGCATAATTAGTATCCTCCTGTATGGCAGTGAATCTTGGACAACCTATGTGAAGCAGGAGAGGAGGCTAAATGCATTCCATAAGCGATTTCTACGCCGTATTCTTGGTATCACCTGGAGGGATAAAGTGACAAACGTGGAGGTCCTGACTCGCACAGGCCTACCGAATATCTACACGCTGCTCAAACAACGCAGGTTACGCTGGCTTGGCCATGTACACCGTATGAAAGATGGACGCGTACCAAAAGATATACTCTACGGACAACTGGCATATGGTAAAAGAACTAGGGGGCGCCCAAAACTTCGATTTGTAGATGTGTGTAAACGCGACATGAAGACTCTGAACATAAACCCTGCAGCATGGGAAGACATAGCTGCAGACCGCAATCTCTGGAAACACACTCTAAAGGTTCACCTCAAAGAAGAAGCAGACAGATTCATAGAGAAAGAGAAAACACGACGAAAGAAAAGAAAGGAAAAAATAACATTTCTAGGGGCGCTGAAAAATCCATAGTTAACTATGACTGACGGAGGCTACTATTCCTATCCCTACTCCTCCCTCTACTTTGCCACGTGAACCTCATTCTCTGTTCTCGGTAGAGACTCGAAGTCCGTCCCACTAGGCATAAATAACAATGTTTAGAACCTTCTTCAGGACTTAATCAATCGCTATTGTAACTGTATGTGATCTCTCGTGTCGTCTCTGCATCTTAAACTCTACCCAACTTTTACATTATACCCACGTATTGTGAGATTTACAAGGTAACAAAAACGTTGTTCATGTTCCTGTCGTTTCCACTGTCTACTAAAAAGAATTATATCAGAAACGTGTATCATTGAACCCTGTATTACACCAATATGAGCTGTAACATGTGTGATTAGTGTTCCTGAACAGCCCTACGATTATCTAAGAGACACAACTGTGTAAGTGTTAAAGTCCTGAAATGTTAATGTGGATTTGTTTCCCTTTTATATTCTTACATCACCAACTTTTGCTAGAGGTTAACTAGAAGAACTGCTTAGCACGTTGAATATACCAAATATTGTCTTATTAAAGTTGTCACATCATTTATTAGGTATGTCCCTGTTGAAACTTCTTCCCATGATAGCTGCACTCAAGTTGTCTATGTCTTGCACGAGATGTCCAGCAGTCAATCCCAGCTCGTTTATTTATCTTGCAATAACAATCTTCTGTCTTCCTCTTTCTCGTTTACTGAAGACAAATAGCAATAAATGAATATTATTCTAGAGGGAAACTTCCGGATAATTCAGCGAATCATAGGAGGAAGAGGTATGTTTTACAACACACAGAAAAAATGACAAATAAACAATAACAGAGAAAAAACAAAGAACATTATATGGTCCGAAGCAGGATCGAACCCGTACACCTTGGCACTGCGCCTTGCCACGAGAAGCCGAAAGCTAGGGAACACTCTCAGCTAACTAAAAAATTAGCTATCGTGGACGATGTCTTTCACGCAGGTGTTCTCATGACTATAGCATAGGGTTACGATCACAGCTCGGGAATAAATTGTATTTCTGTACTTTCCTATTAAGGCGAGTATCTCCCGGTAAGGCTGAATATCTGTACTTTCCTATGAAGGCAAGTATCGTAAACACATTTTTTATGGATTTTAATTCGTTTGCTGTGATACCGAGGCCTTCCATAACCAATAACCAATAACCAATCTGTACTTTCCTATGAAGGCAAGTATCTCCCGGTAGGGCTGAATATCTGTACTTTCCTATGAAGGCAAGTATCTCCCAGTAGGGCTGAATATCTGTACTTTCCTATTAATGCAAGTATCTCCCGGTAGGGCTGAATATCTGTACTTTCCTATTAATGCAAGTATCTCCCGGTAGGGCTGAATATCTGTACTTTCCTATGAAGGCAAGTATCTCCCTGTAGGGCTGAATATCTGTACTTTCCTATTAATGCAAGTATCTCCCGGTAGGGCTGAATACTTGTGTTGCAGACAAACATTTATAAGACGAAGCTGGACGGATAGTAGTTGCCAGTGGTTTCCATGGATTCTCTTTCTCGTTTACCAGGAATATGTCCAACACATTATTTTCTTTAGGCACTTACATTGTTTTACGGGACTAAATCGTTGTTCCTTGTTTACTTGCTTTTATGTTCTTTATCAAACAAATTTATGGAATTTTCTGTTCTATTCTTCTTCCGTGGTATTCTGGATATACTTCTTTACCAATTGCATTCAAACGGACTGAAGTCTTTATTTTTTAGCAGAAATATGTTAGTTGTCCATTATTCACAACCATCATCATCATCATCATCGAGTGTCTTCTCCGCAACGAAGGTTGGCTACCATGGATCGCCATTCTACTCTGTTTCTTGCTTTGATGGTGCAGGCTGTCATAGATTGACTTGTCCATCTTTTGATGTTACTCGTCCATGTTAGTCTTGGTCTGCCTCTGCCTCTTTTACATTGTATTTTCCATTCCAATATTACTTTTAGTAGGCTGTTGTGTCTTTTAACATGCCCCAAAAATGTCATTTGTCTTGTCTTAATTGTATTTAGTAGTTCTCTTTTTATTTTCAGTTGTTTTAAAACTTCATCGTTTGTTTTCTTTTCTTTCCATCCAATTATACCTATTCTTCTATAAATCCAAAGGTTTCAATTTTCTGTTCTGTTTTCTTGTCTAATGTCCAATTCACAACCAAATGTTGCTATAGAAATAATGCAGGTCTTTTTTTTAAGACGGCTGTGTTGCAATATGTTGTGCAGTTGTTTTAATTTATTCAACTTATATTTAAATTGGTATATCCTTTACAATTACAGTCCATGGATAATAGGACAACAGACAAGAAAATCACTGGAGGCAGTAGAAATGTGGTTTTACAGAAGAATGTTGAGAATACCATGGACTGCTAAGATGAGTAATGAAAAGGTTGTGAAAGAGGCCAAAGCAAAAAGATAGCAAATTTCCAATATTAGGAAGAAACAATCATCATTTTTCGACCATGTAATGAGAAAGGAACAGCTGGAATATATTGTAACAACTGGGAAAATTGAGGGACGAAGAGATAGGGGGAGGCAAAGAGAAAAGATACCAGACAGCTTGAGCGAATGGCTTGGCAGAGTGTCAACAACATAAATTATAAATAACGTATTAACGGGTGTTCAGTCAGAGTGGATCTGACAGACTCTAATTGTGATGTTCTGTCTGTGGGGGCGATCAACACACTTAGCCTGACAGCTGACTTCATGTGAGAGTCTGGAATCCTTACTCTGATTGAGTCCTGAACGCAGAAACAGAGAGAGAGAGAGAGAGAGATAAATAACTGTCTAGATCGAAAGTTGTGGAGAGATATAATCACATACGCGAGCAGGCATGTTACTTAATAATGATTCTTTCCATTATTTGTCCATTAATTTTCCTCTTCAAAGTAATTATTCTTTCATTTTCCTCTTCAAAGTAATTAATTCTTTCATTTTCCTCTTCAAAGTAATTAATTCTTTCATTTTCCTCTTCAAAGTAATTAATTCTTTCATTTTCCTCTTCAAAGTAATTAATTCTTTCATTTTCCTCTTCAAAGTAATTAATTCTTTCATTTTCCTCTTCAAAGTAATTAATTCTTTCATTTTCCTCTTCAAAGTAATTAATTCTTTCATTTTCCTCTTCAAAGTAATTAATTCTTTCATTTTCCTCTTCAAAGTAATTAATTCTTTCATTTTCCTCTTCAAAGTAATTAATTCTTTCATTTTCCTCTTCAAAGTAATTAATTCTTTCATTTTCCTCTTCAAAGTAATTAATTCTTTCATTTTCCTCTTCAAAGTAATTAATTCTTTCATTTTCCTCTTCAAAGTAATTAATTCTTTCATTTTCCTCTTCAAAGTAATTAATTCTTTCATTTTCCTCTTCAAAGTAATTAATTCTTTCATTTTCCTCTTCAAAGTAATTAATTCTTTCATTTTCCTCTTCAAAGTAATTAATTCTTTCATTTTCCTCTTCAAAGTAATTAATTCTTTCATTTTCCTCTTCAAAGTAATTAATTCTTTCATTTTCCTCTTCAAAGTAATTAATTCTTTCATTTTCCTCTTCAAAGTAATTAATTCTTTCATTTTCCTCTTCAAAGTAATTAATTCTTTCATTTTCCTCTTCAAAGTAATTAATTCTTTCATTTTCCTCTTCAAAGTAATTAATTCTTTCATTTTCCTCTTCAAAGTAATTAATTCATTCATTTTCCTCTTGTGTCGACGACAGCACATATGATGTAGGTCATATTTCATCACGTTTGATGATTTACTTACTAGTTCTTGTAGTTCCTAGTTGTTTCTTAGTTCCATTCTTGTAGTTCCTAGTTGTTTCTTAGTTCCATTCTTGTAGTTCCTAGTTGTTTCTTAGTTCCATTCTTGTAGTTCCTAGTTGTTTCTTAGTTCCATTCTTGTAGTTCCTAGTTGTTTCTTAGTTCCATTCTTGTAGTTCCTAGTTATTTCTTAGTTCCATTCTTGTAGGTCCTAGTTGTTTCTTAGTTCCATTCTTGTAGTTCCTAGTTGTTTCTTAGTTCCATTCTTGTAGGTCCTAGTTGTTTCTTAGTTCCATTCTTGTAGGTCCTAGTTGTTTCTTAGTTCCATTCTTGTAGGTCCTAGTTGTTTCTTAGTTCCATTCTTGTAGGTCCTAGTTGTTTCTTAGTTCCATTCTTGTAGTTCCTAGTTGTTTCTTAGTTCCATTCTTGTAGTTCCTAGTTATTTCTTAGTTCCATTCTTGTAGGTCCTAGTTGTTTCTTAGTTCCATTCTTGTAGTTCCTAGTTGTTTCTTAGTTCCATTCTTGTAGGTCCTAGTTGTTTCTTAGTTCCATTCTTGTAGGTCCTAGTTGTTTCTTAGTTCCATTCTTGTAGTTCCTAGTTGTTTCTTAGTTCCATTCTTGTAGTTCCTAGTTGTTTCTTAGTTCCATTCTTGTAGTTCCTAGTTATTTCTTAGTTCCATTCTTGTAGGTCCTAGTTGTTTCTTAGTTCCATTCTTGTAGTTCCTAGTTGTTTCTTAGTTCCATTCTTGTAGGTCCTAGTTGTTTCTTAGTTCCATTCTTGTAGGTCCTAGTTGTTTCTTAGTTCCATTCTTGTAGTTCCTAGTTGTTTCTTAGTTCCATTCTTGTAGTTCCTAGTTATTTCTTAGTTCCATTCTTGTAGGTCCTAGTTGTTTCTTAGTTCCATTCTTGTAGTTCCTAGTTGTTTCTTAGTTCCATTCTTGTAGTTCCTACTTATTTCTTAGTTCCATTCTTGTAGTTCCTAGTTATTTCTTAGTTCCATTCTTGTAGGTCCTAGTTGTTTCTTAGTTCCATTCTTGTAGTTCCTAGTTGTTTCTTAGTTCCATTCTTGTAGTTCCTAGTTGTTTCTTAGTTCCATTCTTGTAGTTCCTAGTTATTTCTTAGTTCCATTCTTGTAGGTCCTAGTTGTTTCTTAGCTCCATTCTTGTAGTTCCTAGTTATTTCTTAGTTCCATTCTTGTAGTTCCTAGTTGTTTCTTAGTTCCATTCTTGTAGGTCCTAGTTGTTTCTTAGTTCCATTCTTGTAGTTCTTAGTTGTTTCTTAGTTCCATTCTTGTAGGTCCTAGTTGTTTCTTAGTTCCATTCTTGTAGGTCCTAGTTGTTTCTTAGTTCCATTCTTGTAGTTCCTAGTTATTTCTTAGTTCCATTCTTGTAGGTCCTAGTTGTTTCTTAGTTCCATTCTTGTAGGTCCTAGTTATTTCTTAGTTCCATTCTTGTAGGTCCTAGTTGTTTCTTAGTTCCATTCTTGTAGGTCCTAGTTGTTTCTTAGTTCCATTCTTGTAGGTCCTAGTTGTTTCTTAGTTCCATTCTTGTAGGTCCTAGTTGTTTCTTAGCTCCATTCTTGTAGTTCCTAGTTGTTTCTTAGTTCCATTCTTGTAGTTCCTAGTTGTTTCTTCGTTCCATTCTTGTAGTTCCTAGTTGTTTCTTCGTTCCATTCTTGTAGTTCCTAGTTGTTTCTTAGTTCCATTCTTGTAGTTCCTAGTTGTTTCTTAGTTCCATGGTAGAACCATCCATAGTAACTGTTCTGCATCGGGTTTCTTTTGGTCTTCCTTGCTTTCTACTACCAAATTGTCCCACATGAATTCATGATAGGCAAGTCTTTCTAAATTCATGTTTAGAACATGGCCGATGTATTTCCAACGATCTTCTTATAGAGTTAGAAAGGTATTCTTGTTCAGATTCATCTCTTATCTGTTCGTTTGAAATATATTCTTTCAGGTTATGTTTGAGATCGCACATAGATATTTGTTATCAAAGGCATTTAATTTCCTATCTTGCTTGCTTACGTTCGCCCGATGACTAAAGTATTCTAGAGTATTCGTAGACTGTAGAATTCCTCTTCGTCATCCGCCCTTAAAAGGGCGTTAAGTGGGCGTGTCTGCGTTGTGTTGTGGTTTGCAGTATAACTGTTATATTTGCGCCTTTCGGCCCAACACATCCGAATTCAGCACGACATTTTTGAGTGCCGGGTTGTCTTCCCTCTTCGATCCCTGCTCGCTTGGCCAGACTAGACAGGTTAGTCTGTTACTGGAGGCACCACGGAGAGGTGGAGCAGGGTCTGGATGGTTTTGGTTCACCGATCCTGGCGCAAGCCATCAGCTGTGGATCGCTGACAACTTCCAGCACTGGTGCTGGGAGGCGCGCCTTCGCCTCCAATCTCCTATCTAAAGTCCGTGTGGATTTGCAACTTTCACATCCATATGCTCTATCATTGATATCGCACAGACGTAGAACAGTCTAAGTTGTGTTCGCTTTATTATACATTTATTATTATTAATATTATAATTAGAACACATATAGTTTCTGCCCTTGCTCATATCTACACCACAAAGGTGTTGTTAGCCCATGCTGCTGCACGATTCCTGTTAATGTTATATTTTTACCGATCCTGTCTTTCGTCTCCTTGTGGTAGTCGATTGCTGTAGCCGCGTAGTGTCCGTTGGTTAGGTTTTATTCTCTTAGATTACCACATATACTTTCTATGTATCCTATTGTATTAAATTTCATTACACAAAACTAATGTTACTTTCATAAATCGAAAATGTACCAGTTATGGTTATGGAAGGCCCCGGTATCACCGTAAACGAATTAAAACCCATAATTGCTCAACCGCCCGTGTCAGTGGAAACATCCGAATTAACATCTCATCTCATTGAAGGACCCAAACAAAGAAAGGTAGCTGCAGTCCTAATCATAGCAGCCACAGCATACGCCAAAAGTGAACGCAGACGAACTTGCCCTTCGTCACCGAAAATGTAATAGTACGAATCAATTCTCACAAAAACACGCGAGATTTAACCATTATCATGTGACTCCGTCGTCCCAAAACAAGACTGGTTGGAGTCTGCGATAGTTTGACTTTACTTTCAACGTTCTCATTATTATCTGTCGAGAAAGTAGAATCTTTAAAGTCAGGGCATTTAGGCTTAGGAAATGTAAGTGTTTTCAACTCACGTTTTTTTGTGTGTGTTTGCATTTGCCAAATGATTTGGATAATTTGTCTTGTTTGTCACTTGTGAGTCAAAGTTATAGAATATAGTTATGGCTCAGGGCTGATGTTTTGCTGATGTGATCATACTCACTCTGAAGTATCTCTCTCTCTGCGATCAAGACTCAATCAGAGTAGGATTCCAGACTCTCTCATGAAGTCAGCTGTCTGTTTAAGCGAATCGATTGCCCCATATAGTTTCTCTTCCAGGGAGGTGGGCGTGGACCACATTGCTCTTCTCAGGTCACTGGTCTGTGTACTCAGTACACTGTACTGGGAGCAATCCTGTAGAACATGTTTTGTAGTCATATTGTCCAGTGTACAGTGGCATCGGCTGGTTGTACCTATTTTGAATTTGGTGAATATGTGATTTCTCATTCTATTGTGGCCAGTGCGTAGGCGAAGTATGATGATATGATGACTTGATCCCTCCTTGATAGTTGGTGGTATCCGTCATTCTCGTTATGCTTTGGGTGTTCTTGTTTCCATTTTTCACGGAACTGACCTTTGACTACTTTGAGGATGGATTTGGCTTCATCATAACTGAGCGGATGGTTCTCTTGCGGTAATCTCCCTCCCTCTTTAGCTAATTTGTCTGCGCGTTCGTTCCCGTGTATATTACAGTGTGATGGTATCCACTGAATGACTACTCTCTGGAAGTTATTGCATAGTTGGTCCAGGGTAGTTCTCAAGTCATCTAGTTCATTGTTCTTAGGGCTTTTTAGAGCTGATAGTACTAACAGTGCATCAGTCAGAATCACGAATTTATTGTGCATGTTATTTTTGTGTTGAGTAGCCAGTGTTGCAGCATCTCTCGTGGCCTCAGTTTCTGCTTTAAAGTTGTTTGAGAATTTTCCAGTAGCTTCCAGTATCATACTCAGTATGATACTGATACTGAGTTGTATGATGAGTTTCTGTAGAGTTGAGTTTCAGTATAATCATCCATCAATATATATTTAGAACTTAATTACTTTAGACATATTATTGTAATACTTTATAGATAGTAGATAAGATAGATTCAATTAAGTTGGTATATTAATTAGTATAGTTTTAGCAGTAAAGTTTAATAATATAATTTTTTTGGGGTGTTATAATTAATAATAACAATAGCAGTTTTATTATTTTATTTGTATGGACTAGACTAATCATCATAAATGAACTATAACTTTCTGTTTAAGTATAAAGTAAAAGGGTTAAGGTAATTAATTTATTTATTCGATTGACTGAATTGAATCATTGAGTTTAACTTAGGTGACACTGATTTGTGAGAGATTATTAAAATTATTATATATTATTTATAACTTAGTTGTCAGTTATCCTGTTATCATATGTTATCTAATATATAATTATATTATAGTAATATAAAATTATTATATATATATATTATATACAATAATATAATAACAATAATTTAATATATTATATAACAATTTATTATCAATCTATCTATTGCCCTTTCGTGCCGAAGATGGCACATAGGGCAGAACTACAATCTCAGAAGCAGAAACCTTGAGTGCCAATATAGCACATATTGCAAAGATCACTGCTTCTAAAATCTATGGTTCTGTTTCCATAACAATACTTTTTACAATGATAGCTTGTCAAGCCATCGATCAATCCCCTTAGTCGCCTCTTACGACATGCCTGGAAAGTCACAGTGTCACTATTCTTTACTTCCCATATAATGAGGATTCAAAAAACGCGCCTGTTGTGTAATACTCTCAGTTTGATTCCATGTAGAAAGGAAGAGGAACATTATTAAATTCATTGTTCATGTATATCCGCAATGTGTGTCCTATCCAGCACTATCGTCTTCGCTGTATCTCTTTATCCACTGATATTTGACTGGTACTTTTCCATAATTCTATGTTAGTGAGTTTGTCCTGCCATTTCCATCCTTTTATTCTGTGTAACCATCCATTAATGGTCTCTTTCTTCATGATTGTCATTTTTGTTGTTCTCAGCCATATGTTTCACAGCCATATAATAGGACCAACTTAACATTGGAGTTGAAAATTTTTATTTTAGTATTTAACCTAATTTCTTTGAACTTCCATATGTTTCCTAGTGCAACACTCTATTTGTTTTTGATATTCTTATTTTGGTAACATTCTCTGTTCCTCCCTCTTTGTCTATATTACTGCCCAGATATATGTAAGATTGTACGTCTAGTAGAAGTATTTTTCCTATTGTTATTTGGTTATTGTCAACTGCTTTAATCCTCACAATTTTGGTCTTATCTCTATTTACTTTCAGTCCCAGCTGTTGCGATCTCTCATTAAGTATGCTCATTCTATCTTGCATCTGTTGATTATGTGATAGGAGAGCTATGTCATCAGCAAAGTCTAAGTCATTAAGTTGCTTGGTCAGTGACCACTGGATTCCATTTCCGTTGTTCTGAGTTATTTTCATAATCAAATCTATGGCCATTAGAAAGAGCAATGGAGATAGAAGACATTGCTGCTTTACTCCTGTTCTTATTATTACAAATACTTCTATAAGCTGCACTTTGTGCACAACACTACATTTCATTCCTTCATACATTGTTCTAATTAGGTTAATATCCGTAATAAACCAGTAACTTCCAAAGCATTCTTCTGTCTAAACTCTCAATTGCCTTTTCGTAATCTATGAATTTGATTCAATGTTATGATTATTTAGTCTAATCTAATCCATTTATCATCAGTCAGCTTCTCATATAGCAAATGTTTCTTCTTCTTTGTTTACTCATTCGGTGGATGTTATGTGTTGTGACACTAATTACAGCAAGCTGTGAAATTTGCCCCTTTGGACGCTACACTGAAAAAAATCCTGTACCATTTAAGGCTGATTGAACCTAGAAGCTGTCTATCAGGATCAAACTTTGTAGTCAAGTTCACTAACCACTGAGCTATCATGGTTCCCATCCAGAAATGTACAAAATAAAATATTGGAACCAACATCACATTCCTTTTACATTGCAGGTTTTTTTTTTCTTTCTCCTATTTTAACTCTTTCCGTACGGAAGCTTTTTATCGATGCAACAAAAGAGATTTTAGAGACAAAATTGTTCATGGTTTTAAGAATCAATGTACATATTTATATTTATCTAACATATAACATATTATATATGAATGTTTAGATAATTGAACAAGGTATTAGATTTCACCAATATCAAGATGATACAAGACATGTAAAACGAATATGGTCTGATGGCGTTCACACTAATAAAATTTAGCGTGACGCACTATGCGGCTGAATGTACGCAACCGAAATGGAAATGACGCACCATGCGGCGGATTGTACGGAAAGAGTTAAATACCAGTATAATAAATAGTTGATCATTTCCCTTTGTATGAAATATTACATTTGTTTAAAGCTGTCCTTTTGCACTTTTTTCATGTTTAAATAAATATTTTCATAATTGTCAAGAATCTAGCAATGGCAGCCCATGGTATTGACAAAATTCCAGATTCACTTGGATATTTGGTCTTAACAGAAGATGGTGCTGTCATAAGTGTAAGTTAACTTTTATACTCTCATCCATTGCAGCATCATTTCCTGTCATACTTTGGTGACTTTAGCACATTGACCCATAGAGCTTTACCACAAATAAGTTTTTAAATTTAAATCACATAATAAAATCATAAGAAATGTTGAAACTGACAATAGCCAGTAATCATCATCATCTGGTCGCGTGTCATTTGCAGAATGTTGCATTCACTACAACCAATCTGAAATAATCTCTTTCTATAGCCAGGTCTCCCACTTCTTCTGTCGTAATTTTCAAAGTTTCTGTGATATAAGTAAAGTAAAGAGCCCGTCACACCAAATGGCATTTAAGGAATATGGTGTTAGTAACCATAATTTTTACAGACCTTCGGCACATGATTTTTGGGGTAAAGTGGTCGGTATCACGCCTGTGCCGCTTTACTTGCCCAGAAAAAATCCGTTACCCATTTAAGCCTTAGTGGACCCAGAAGCCGTTCTTTGTAGTCCATTTCACTAACAACTAAGCTATCGTGGCTCCCATCTCTTTGATATAGCCAGTAATAATAGTGCATTCATGTATATGAAACTTCAGGGGCCTCGGTAGCCTAGTTGGGAGAACCACCTGACTGGACTTTCAACGTTTGGACAACCCGTTCCTGCAGGGAGCAGTGTGAGTTGTACTCGTGGTTGGAAAAAAAAAAATACCCCCGCAGTCGACCCAGCCATTTGCAGAAATGGCTACCAGGGTATTACCCTGAGAAGGTGAGGAATGTCGCCTCGCATCGTGAGTTTCTATGCTTGAAGCGACACTATCCAGAAATCTCCTAACATTTCTGGATAGGTGGCCGAGCACATATGGGTGGAAACTCGTGTGCTAAGACGCCAGTTCAAGTCTCGTACTTTACCTTTATATGAAACTTAACTCCCACCCAGCTTTTTGTTAGTAACCAACATATAGATAAGCACAAGTATATAATATCAAATATCATGTAGGGCCATGAGTAAAGTTGTAACAAATAGTTTTAGTAAATATAACAATTAATTATGTATTTGATATCAGGAGAGCATTACCTCCCTTATTATGCAGGTCAGATGGTTTATATAATCCACCTTTATGCAATTCATAAGTTTGTGCAAGGTGGTTTCCTCCATGACAACATGCGACCACACACCCGAGAAGAACTTACAAAACCTTGACGAACTGTTCTTCCTCATCATCTTTACAGTCCAGATCTTGTATCTTCTGGCTATTTCCTCTTCGAGGCTCTTTAAAGATCCCCCCCCCCTTCCCCCAACCCCCATCCATGGTAAGGGATTTAAGTGTTATGACATATATATATATATGCTGCAAGTTCATGTAGTGCAATGATGACAAACCGTTTTGATCCATCCTTTAACCCTAGATTACAATGCCTACCTGTGAGGTGCGCATTACATTTTGTCAAAATTACTATAACTTGATTGTAACATTTAGAACACTAAAAATAGTATTTTCTTTGAACTTTTGACACACAGCTGTGTGTACCAAGTAGACACACAGCTATGTGTACTAAGTAGACACACAGCTATGTGTACCAAGTAGACACACAGCTATGTGTACTAAGTAGACACACAGGTATGTGTACCAAGTAGACACACAGGTAGCTCAGAATTCCTGTTTAACAGGTTGACCCGAAATTGACCGCTTGGATCAGACATGTTACTTTGTCTATTCAGACGATCACCATGAGTTCACCTGTATGTTCGGCTACCTCAAAATGTTATCGACTGCCTTTCCCAAGTCACAAAGGCTTGTTGGATGTCAGCCAATGGCAGAGGAAATTTCCTTGGTCACAGCTAAAAGAAAAAAAAAAGAAAAATGACCAATTTGTTGAAATTTAGTGAATTTTTTTGTATGTTATAGGATCGTGTCTCACAAAATAATAAAGAAAAAAACCTACAATTTTTTTACTACTGTAATGTAATCTAGAGGTAAGACACAGTGTCATGCTTATATTGAGCTTGACACTTCATATTCTTCATTCACATGATTATTCTTCCTCATTATCTGCCCTTGAGAGAACATTTAACCCTACCAGACAGTTCCTAGTTTCCGGTAATTTCCTAATTTGCCTCTATGCCGCTGTCCCACCTTTGCCTACTACGTGAAAAAAATCCGTCACAAACTAAAAATAAGCAACTAATCCTGGTCAAACCTCATGGTTGGCCATTGCAAATATCTGCCCCCCGTGTGTATGAATTGACTTTGTGTTGTTTGATGTGAAAAAATTGTGAAAATTCACAATGAAATGAGCGGCTGATGAACCAAGCACTTCAACAGGAAAGCGAAGTAGGTCTAGGCTTTTCACATTCCAACAGGAGATCGATACTTTGGTTGATTCAGACTTTGAGGAGTCAGATTTTCATAAAAAATACGTTTCCAGTTCAAGTGACACAGACAGTGAGAGTTCGAGTGATAGGAGAATCTTGAACTTTATAGATCTAGAGCTAGATTGATAGTAAGAGAGAGAGAGAGAGAGAGAGGGGGGGGGGGGGGTGGCGTGTCCCTCATATAGCTAATAGGGGTACCTCTGTGTGAAACAAGGCTCATCCTGCTGGGTGGATTGACATACAAAGGTGGAATATTGGTGCTAGATGAAAGGTAGCCCTATTTTCTACAATGTCTCCAAGTTCTATCTTATTCTAACCACTTGTTTGCATGTAACTAACATTTTTCTATATCATGTTGGTTTTTTCTCTTTAATGCTCAAGTGCCCAGGTATATGGGACAGTTAGGTTCAGGGCCTCAGGTCTAGTAGGGTTAATGAGTAAGGCTTCATCAATTCATTGTTAGCAAGAAGCTGTGATAGCCGTACATTTTTGTAAAGTACATCCGACTTTAGTGCAACACTTGTGGTGAGGAATATGCACATGTTCCTGGAGCAGTTAAAAATATGTTACAATTTAAAATGTACTGCTTTTCAGTCAGGTGGACAGCTGGAGAATGATGAAGTAACAGCGAACAAGATCACTAAGCTCGTTCACACAGCCTACAATATTCAAGTAACTGCTGATAAAAAGGATGTCTTGAAGCGGTTGTTGGGTGAATCTGTTTTTTTTATATTTTATTTCATTCTTTTTTTTAAATATGTAATTATGTAGATATGAAAAAACCTAAAAGTTGGCTAGTTTAACAAATATACATTGAAATTAATCTTAATCAATGATATTAATAGAAAAAAAAATGTAAACTCTTTTCTAGTTTGTTAAAAAATAATTATCAGTGCATTAAATTTAGCACAGACACACAAATTTGTTCATTTGTTTTTTTTTTTTTTTTTAAAAAGACACAAAATCATCAGAGTGCCCTGTGTCAAAATAAAAACATTTCTGTGGTAGATATTTATAAATCATAGTTCTATAGATAAATTTTGTGTGAATTGGCAGCATTGTTTGTTGTTGAATATGTTTGGGTCACATTATAGGTAATTTCAATTTGGAAGTTTGTTTTTGTTTTAAATCAGTTTTGACAGTTGTTTAGAAGCAAATATTAAAGGGTCAGCATCTTTTCTAGTAGCAAATTGTTAAAAAGTCTTAAGTTATTGATGATTGCAAGCCTTAATTGATTCTCACTGATAAATGATGTTCCATAACTTCATTACCATTAGGGAGCACAATGTGTGGTTGCTAAATAGTGGTTTTCGTTAATTTTCTGGTTAAATTGTCATATCTCGGGCTTGTTATTGTAACACTTAAGTTTCCGGTTTATGAGAAATAAATGATGTTTATAGGATTATTACCAATCCGAGCAAAATGTTTTTGAAGATATAAACATAATCAGAATTTGGTCACACTTTTTAGTAAACTTAGTTACATTAAGAAGATGGTTAAATATTTTGTACAAATCACTTGGCAGGTTTTTAGTTAATTAACTTTTCAAGACCACTATCAGCACATCAGATTATGACTGTAACTCTGGCACCAAGAACCAACACATTGGTTCGGACCAGGCGGTTGAATATTTTCAAGTAAAGTGATCATTCTGTATATATATTCATCAATGCTTGAAAAAAGTAGCAAACATTCTGCAGTAAAAAAGTAAAGTAAAGAGCAAACATTCTGCAGTAAAAAAGTAAAGTAAAGAGCAAACATTCTGCAGTAAAAAAGTAAAGTAAAGTTCTTCTACCTTTTTAGCTCCCAATGGAGCATAGGTCTTCAACAAACACTTTCCAAGTCGTTCAGCTTTTTGCCATTCTTTTAAGATCATTCCATGTCTTCCCCATCATCTTCATCTCTGCTTCTATCTGTCTTCTCCAAGAATTCCTTGGTCTTCCTCTTTGTCTTTTCCCCTGGGGATTCCAAAAAAGGGCCTGTTGTGTAATACTCTTAGTTGGCTTCCACAGTGTGTGTCCTATCCAGTGCCATTGTCTTCGCTGTATCTCTTTATCCACTGGTATTTGACAGGTACATTTCCATAATTCTATGTTAGTGATTTTGTCCTGCCATTTCCATCCTTTTATTCTGCATAAGCATCCATTAATGAAAGTCTGTATCTTCGTGATTGTCAATTTTGTTGTTCTCCATGTTTCACAGCCATATAATAGGACCGACTATTTGAGTTGAAAATTTTTTTTTTGGTATTTAACCTAATCTCTTTGGATTTCCATATGTTTCCCAGTGCAATGAAAGCTCCTCTTGCTTTTGATATCCTTATTTTGGTATCATTTTCTGTTCCTCCCTCTTTATCTATATTACTGCCCAGATATATGTAAGAGTGTACGTCTAGTAGAGGTATTTCTCCTAGTTTTATTTGGTTATTGCCAACTGTATTAATTCTCATAATGTTGGTCTTATCTCTATTAATCTTCAGTCCTAGCTGTTGTGATCTCTCATCAAGTATGCTCATTTTATCCTGCATCTGTTGATGGCTGTGTGATAGGAGAGCTATGTCATCAGCAAAGTCTAAGTCATCAAGTTGTTTGGTCAGTGACCACTGGATCCCATTTCTGTTGTTTTGATGGATTTTCATAATCCAATCTATGGCCAGTAGAAAGAGAAATGGAGACAGAAGGCATCCCTGCCTTACTCCTGTTCTTATTTCAAATGCTTCTGTAAGCTGTCCTTCATGCACCACACTACATTTTGTTCCTTCATACATTGTTTTTATCAGGTTAATAAACTTTATGGGGATTCCGTAATGACTCTGCAACTTCCAAAGCATTCTTCTGTCTAAACTATCAAGCTTTTTCGTAATCTATGAATCCAATATAAAGTGGGGATTTTGTTCTAAACTTTGTTCAACTATTATACGTAAAGTAGTTATTTGATCCGCACATGATCTGTTCTTCCTAAAACCTGCGTGTTCATCTCTCAAATGTTTCTCTATGGCCTCTTTTAGTCTCTCCAGAATGATTCTGCCTAATATTTTTCCTGGCACTGATAGTAACATAATTCCCCTATAATTTGTGCACTCCTGCAAACTTCCTTTCTTTGGTAGTTTGATCATATAACCTTCTTTCCAGTCTTTAGGTATTTCTTCCCTCTCCCAAATTTTATCTAATAGATTATGTAACATCTTGGTAGAGGTGTTAATATCTGCTTTGATGGCTTCCGAAGGAATTTCATCTTGTCCTGTAGCTTTACCATTTTTTTATAGTTTGATGGCTTTCATTATTTCTTCTTTGCTTGGTTTTCCACAGTTAACGTGTAACTCTTCTTCTGCTGGCAGTATATCTGGAGGATTATTTGAGCCGGGTCTGTTCAAAAGTTCTTCAAATTGCTCTTTCCATCTCTCCATTTGTTCTCTTATATTACTAAGCAGATATCCTTTCTTATCTTTAATAAAGGCATTGATCTGTTTGTATTTTCCACTTAATTTCTTTGTGCTGTTGTACAGTTCTTTCATATTCCCTTTATTTGCTGCTTCTTCTGCCTCTTTAGCTAGTTCATCTATATATTTCCTCTTTCCCTTTTAATGCATCTTCTCACTTCTTTATTCACCTCTGTGTAAGCTTCCTGTGTCTTGGCTTTATTACTTCTCATTTTGCTTTTATTTATATCTGCTTTCTTGTTCTTTCTTTCTTTAATTTTATCCAGGATCTCTGCTGTTATCCATGCCTTATTCTGGCGTTCTCTTTTCCCCAGTGTTTCTTCTCATGTCTCTTTCCATAAAAAGAAAAAAATCCAGTGCCCATTTAAGGCTGGGTGAACGTGGAAGCCATAGATCAGGATCGAACTCGACCGCTTGCCCTTAGTAGTCCAGTCCATTAACCACTGAGCTATCACGGCTCCCAAGCATTCTATAGCTAGGTCATCATTTTTCTAACAGACAAGCTTTGGCATCATCATCATGTGCCATATCCATATTTTGGAGAACATTAGTAATAATTATGTTGTTTTTTTTTATTTCAGTTGTGCTGGACGATATTGTCTACGTCATAACATCATCACAACATAAGATATTTGTCTCCAAACGTCACTACAATCCACAAGAACCAGTGTCAGCATGATGGAAGTAGTTAGGTCGTTACACTTTTTGTACATTCATGGGATTGTTTGTGCATGAGCTTTCATTTCAAATGCAATCATATATGTATATACATGGGAAATTATCACCTTGTGCTGTCTCCATATTGAAGAAGGTTGTCTGCCCTGAAACACTATTTCATTCCCTTTCTTGATGTTATTATCTATCATGTGCTATCCAGTTCACCTGTTGGTCCACTTTAGCCTTTGTCTAACTCTGTCTTGGCTACACTCTGTTTTCCTTTGCATGATGATTTTAGTAAGTTATTGTATATTTTTTTTAATGTGCATTTCTTTTGTTTAAAGTGTGTTTGACAGTTATTTTTTCATTTCATCATTTTGTTTTATTCTCTGACCATCAAATTCTTCTTTTGTGGGGGAGGGTGGGGGATAAGTAGATTGGTCTAGTCACTTTCTCATATCACCACACATAGAAATTATAACACGAAAGTTAATGTGTACATGAGATTAATGTGTAATGTGTACATGAGATTAATGTGGATGATTAGAGAGAAGCAGTTGCACAAAGAAAGATGTAAAACACATTAGAAATGAGCAGTCCTTTTATTTTTGTTTTTTTTTAGATATCTATAGAGGATATGATGATACACAAGGGTGTAGAACACTGGATTGCAATCCAGTGATAGGCATTTGAGGAAGAAGAGAATTCAAGATTGGTTTACAATCCTTGATCTGGAACTGTACAATCCTTGAACTTAGAGCTCTAAGATTCTGACATTTTAAATTGATCAATGTCAACTTTGTAATCATTATTCTATGTTGACAGATATTAAAGATGTGTTAGACAAAACCTTAAAAGATAATGTTTGAACAGAATAAAAAATGTGTTTTTTTTTTTTCATGTAATGTTTTTGACTGCCTTGGCCTTATGTGTCATTGATATTGATAACTACATTTCTCCATCTTCTCTGCCTGATGTATTTCTCTAAATTGTCAAAGCATGTCCATTCTTTTATCAATCTTCTCACCTCTTTTTGATCTAGCTCTTTCTCCAACCATTGAGTGTGCCTTGGAGAACCATCTATTCAGGGTCTTTTGATCATGATATATTGCTATACATAGCAGCTTTGTAATAAAAATAACTAACAATATGATGTTTTAGCATTGTTGTTAATCAGTCAATCAATCTTAACAAGATCTCCTCATCCGTCCTTGTTCTTGAATGTTTTTACAACTTCTCTCCAGTTAAGGCCAGTTTTTGACATGCTGTAGCATACTTCGACTAACCGCCCTTTATGGTGCTCAGTTGGGATATCTCTCCTACGGTGTCTTTTTGGCTTTGACTGCATGACTTCATATTTTCTGTTTCCCAAGTCCCCTCCTATTTTCTAAAAAAATTGAGTAGTTGATTTCCTTGTCTACATTTTTTTAGCCTGCAGAATCTTTGCACAGTTGACAAGTTGTTAGCCTATTCCCCAAACTCCTTAGTTGCCTTCACAACAGGTAACAAAAGTGCTATTAAGTCATTTCCTAGAATAGTGAAGTGTGATACTTCATCCCTTTTCTTCTTTCTTTTTAACTCCCTGTGGAGCATATGCCTTCAACAAACACTTTCCAGGTCATCCTGTTTCATGCTGATCTCTTAAAATCGCTTCAAATCTTCCCCATTGATTTCATTTCTGCTTTTATCTGTCACTTCCCCTGGGGATTCCAAAAGAGGGCCTATCATGTAATACTCTCATTTGATGTCCACTGTGTTTGCTCTATCCAGCACCATTGTCTTTGTCCACGGGCATTTGTCTGGTACTTCCATATTCCCCATTGTTCATATCTCTAGAACATTAATATATGTCAGGGGACACAATTTATCTAAATGTATATGCATATAAGGAGCCTTGGTGGCTGGTTAGTGCATTAGATTCCTGATCAGAAGGGTCCGGGTTCAGTTCACAGGAGTGATCAATTTTTTTTTCAGATCGACGAAGCTTCCTGGGTTTACCCAACCTCTATTAATGGGTACCAGAGAGTTTTTCTAGGAAGTAAAGGCTGGCCTAACATCTTACAGACCACATCACTCAAAATTGTTCTGTTGTCAAGAAATAATATGGTCACTAACACCATATTCTAACAAGTCCTGGTGAGAACCTTTCATCATCATTGTTGAGTGGCATCTCCTCATCGAAGTTTGCCCATCATGGAGCGCCTTTTCGCTCTGTCTCTTGCTTTGATAGTGCATATTGTCATAGATTGACATCCATCTTTTGATGTTACTCATCCATGTTAGTCTTGGTCTGCCTCTTTTACCTTTTATTTTCCCTTCCAAGATTACTTTTAGTAGCTTCTGTGTCTTTTAATATGCCCCACAAAATCTCATTTGAGCCTTTACTTAATGTGGATATTAAGGGAAATAATTATGTTTTGTTCCATATATTTCTGTTTATTTCCCTTTTACTAAAAACATCAACTTTCATTGCATTGCCTAAAAAGAATGGTGCAGTTGAATGCAGTGACTTTAGAACAATAAGCCTAATGAGCCATGTTACAAAAATCTTGCTAAAAGTTATACAAGGAAGGATTCAGAATAAAATCAATACTGAATTAGATGAGCAGCAATTTGGATTTAGGAAAAATAGCGGGACAAAAGAAGCCATATTCTGCATGAGAACATTAATCGAAAAATACACAGAAGTAAACAAACCAATATATGCCTGCTTCATAGACTACACCAAAGCTTTTGATAGAGTACACCACAAACAACTTATAGAATGCCTAAAAGAGATACATCTAGATGACATGGATATACGACTAATATGCAATCTATACTGGGAGCAAACAGCAATAATAAAATATAACAAAGAGTTCTCTACACCCATTGATATAAAAAGAGGAGTAAGACAAGGATGCATCCTATCACCAAGCTTGTTCAATCTATACACTGAGCAAATCTTTAAAAACATCATAGAGATGCCAGGCCTATAAATTAATGGAAAGATAATCAATAACCTAAGATATGCTGACGATACTGTACTACTAGCAGAAAATCCTAAAGACCTACAACAATTACTTAATAAAATAAACACGACAAGCAAAAATTATGGACTAGATATGAATATCAAAAAGACTAAAACTATGATCATAAACAAAGAAAATACTCAAAACCCACAAGTGGATATCAAAATTGAAGGAATAGACCTTGAGACAGTTCAGAACTATAACTACCTTGGACATACTATAACCAGTGATGGAAAATGTACAACTGAAATAAACAAAAGAATAGGAATGGCAAAAAGTAATTTTAATGTCATGAAGGACATACTAACATCAAAACAAATAACACCAGAGCTAAAACTAAGAATAGCAAAATGTTACATCTTCTCAATATTCCTATATGGTGCTGAAACATGGACATTAGACAAGAAAACAGAACAGAGAATTGACGCCTTTGAAATGTGGATATATAGAAGAATAGGTAGAATTGGATGGAAGGAAAAGAAAACAAATGACAAAGTCTTAAAACAACTAAAAATGAAAAGAGAACTTCTGAACACAATTAGAACAAGACAAATGCGATTCTTAGGCCATGTTAAAAGACACAACAGCCTACTGAAAGTGATCCTGGAGGGGAAAATACAAGGTAAAAGAGGCAGAGGCAGACCAAGATTAACATGGACGAGTAACATCAAAAGATGGACAAATCAACCGATGACAACCTGCACCATCAAAGCAAGAGATAGAGCAAAATGGCGCTCCATGGTAGCCAACCTTCGTTGCGGAGACAGCACTCAATGATGATGATTTCCCTTTTGTGAGCTGCACTATATGTTTGAATTTGTGTGTTGTGGGTGTCAATATTTTCTTCAAAGTAAACTACAAGATTGTTACTATTGTGAGATGTTGTCAACAAAATGTGCAATGTGAATGGAGTAGTGAAAATAAACATGTTGCCCTTTCAATTATATTGTTTGCCTTGATCATTCCAGTGCTGCCAGACATAGCATAGGGCTTGTAGTTCTTTACACCATTCATCTCTATTCTTGGTATGTTCAATCTTATAAAATAAGTATATGCCTGCCAACTTTGCTTCTCCTATCAGTGTTCTTTTCCATGTCTTTCTAGGTTTTCCACATCCTGATATTTTCCATTGAAGAGCCTGTTTTGAAATTCTTTTGTTGTCTCTTCTCAGCACATGTCTGACATATGCCAATCTTCCCTTCCTAATTGTTTCTAAAGATCGTCGGTCGCATGACCATTTCTGTTACCTCTATATTAGTCTTGAGCACATTCCATTGTACACAGAGTATTCTTCTTAGGCATTTGTCTTTGAAAGCATTTAGTTTCTTCACTATCTTTTTTGTTGTTTTCTAGCTTTCACGTGCATAGGTAACGGCTGGTAATACATTTGAGTTTAATATTTTCTATTTTCATATTTTGTCCATGTGGTTATAATCTACTGATGCTTTTGCTATACTGCTTCTAATCTCTGTGTTTTGTTTCTCCTTCGTGATCTATCTTACTACCAGATATATACATAGTGGTCTACATTAATCGTCTGACCTGGCAACAATTTTATGACATCTTCTGCGTGAGGCCTGTCTGGTTGGATGGTAAAGATACGTCTATCTATCTATCTATTGGCCTTTCGAGCCATAGCCGGCCCATAGGGCATAGACCCAGATACTCCTCTTATCTAAATTTTCACTCCAGCAGTTTTCAATCCTTGCAAAGATCTTTCTATCTCACTGAGGGAGCCGATTCCTGCTGCTCTTGCCTCTCTCATCAATGTTCTTCTCAGTGTCTGTTCAGGTCTTCATCTCCTCCTCCTTCCACCTGTTGTTTCCCACATGAGGGCTTGCCCTGCCATTCAGCCACTATATCTTCTCATCACATGTCTAACACACGAACGTTGTCCCATCTTGACCACTGAAGACATCAATGGTTGACTGGCGATTTCTCCAATCTCCCCGTTTGTTTGATTCTCCAATCTCCCCGTTTGTCGTGATTCTCCAATCTCCCCGTTTGTCTTGAACTCACTCCATGCCATATCAAGTATTTTCCCCAGACACCGATTCCCGAATGAGCTCAACCTTGTCCCCATGTCTCCTGCTGCTTTCCAGCTCCCACACACACACACAAGGGTTGATAGTACATTGACTTGAATAGTCCAAGCTTTGAGTTTGCGCTGATGAGTTTCAATTTCCACAACCTCTCAAGGCCTCCAAAAAACATTGAAAGATAAGCTGCTGTGCACAAACTGTCTGTAGAATCAGTAAGCTTATCTATCTACTGCTGTCTTCATTCATTCATAAATTAAAGCAGCCATGAACAAAATGTCTATGAAACATGCATTACACAATTGTCCCATAAGAAGGATTCATTGGGCTGAAGGTTCAACATAACTATCAAAGTTGTGTGGAGGTAAGAATACATGTGTCCAAGCACTTTTATTGATAATATATTTATTGTTGGAATGGGTTGCAAGACACACAAATGCTTGGGATGAATGTGGTCGTCGATTCATAGCTGGCTGTTTGAGTTAAGATCAGTGAACTAAAACTGATCAAGATTGAGATGATCTTAACTTCATTTCTGTACCAAACATTTCTAATTCCTTTCCACCTACAGAGAATGCAATATAAATAACAGAACGCACTCTTGATATATGTGCTGCTGTTCAGATTTTGAAACTAAAAGTCACACTTTATAATGAAACATATACTAATCTCTTCTGTATAGCTACTGTAGTAAAGTAAAGTGCCCCGTCATGCCAAGTGACGTATAGGGAATATGGTGTTAGTGATCATACATTTTTATAGACCTTTGGCACACGATTTTTGGGGTAATATGGGCGGTATTACGCCCGTGTCGCTTTACTTTCCCAGAAAAAAAATCTGGTACCCATTTAAGGCTGGGTGAACCCGGAAGTTGTCGATCAGGATCGAACTCGACCTCTTGTCCTTTGTAGTCCAGTTCACTAGCCACTGGGCTATCGCGGCTCAACCGTAATCGTAATGAACTTCATATTTTACTGGGTCGGAATGCTGGTAGCGCTTGTTAGCTGATTGCAGTCAATGACTCATAGTTAACAACTTTGAATCAGAATCAGTGAATCAAAACTGACAAAAATCGGTGAATCAAAACTGACAAACACCAGTGAAGCAAAACTTACAAGAATCTGAATCAAAACTGACAAAAACCAGTGAACCAAAACAGATCACGATTATACACTACCTGTGAGATGGCTCTGGAAACAGATTAACTAGGGATCGAAGTGGAAAGGTTGTCCGGTGCTCACAAATGCAGGGCAGAAATTGGATATGACGGGCCGAAAGGAACAGATAAGGCAATTTGCTGTAAATTAGAACACAACACTCATCTAACTTCTATTTTTAGACCGACGATTAGGGGAAATAACCGCCGGGTGAATCATCATCAAGTGCCATACAGGTTGGAGTTGGCGATCATGTTCTTCCACAATCAATTATCCACCGTGCATCGTATCATTTCTGTTGTTGACTGTTTTCCATGCCATGACACCAAGCTATCTTTTATTTTTTCTCTTTGTCGTCTGAGATTTCTCTTTCCCTGTATTTTGCCAGTTGTAACCAAGTATTCCAACTTTCCCCTTCTCATGATGTGCCCGAAAAATGTTGATTGTTTCTTTCTGATGTTTCTTAGGAGCTCCCTTTTTGTTTTGGCTTCTTTGAGAAATTCCTCATTGTTCTTTTTAGCTGTTCATGAAACTTTCAACATTCTTATGAGAAATCCCATGACTGTGGCCTCTAATCGTCTTTTCATGTGTTTGTATACGGTCCATGATTCGCTTTCATAGAACTGGCTCAATATAGCCGGATGAATCTATCTATTGACCTTTCGAGCCGTAGCCGGCCCATAGGGCATAGACCCAGATACTCTTTCTCTTATCTAAATTTTTGTTGTAATAGTTTTCAGTCCTTGTAAAGATCGTTTATCAAATCTCGCCATTTGTCTCTGTTGTCTAGCAAGCAAGCCAACCCAAGCAGGGTGAATACACTAGCAGGAAAACTGACCTTTTGTCTCTGTTCTGTGCAAGCAAGCCAACCCAAGCAGGGTGAATACACTAGCAGGACAACTGACCTTTTGTCTCTGTTCTGTGCAAGCAAGCCAACCCAAGCAGGGTGAATACACTAGCAGGACAACTGACCTTTTGTCTACTGTAACTCTTGATGCTACGTTGGTGAAAATGTGAGGGAAGCAGAGCAAACCATTAATTATAAATCTGCTGTAGCACCTGATGATAGTTTCGTGACAAACTGAAAAAATGTTTTTGTTTTATGAAGTTGGCGGCCGGAACGTCAACAGTTTGTATCGTCCTCCCATGTCGCCATACTTTGTGTTCAACTCGTTCCCTGCATATCAGCTTTACCGCAGCTCTGCAATATTTTGCTACCAGAAGAAAACACAATCAATGCTCCTCTTGACTGTTATTATTTTGGATAATTCATCATCGGGTGCCGTCTCCGCATCGAAGGTTGGCTGCCATTCCGCTCTGTCTCTTGCGTTGATATTACAGGTTGTCATAGGCTGACTTGTCCATCTTTTAATATACCTTGTCCATGTTTTGAATATATATATAATGATGATGATGAGTCCATGTTAGTCTTGGTCTGCCTCTGACACTTTTACCTTGCATTTTCCCTTCCAAGATTACTTTTAGTAGACTGCTGTGTCTTTTAATATGCCCCGAAAATATAAATATCATTTGTCCTGTTTGAATTGTGTTTGGTAGTTCTCTTTTCATTTTTAGTTATTTTAAGACTTCATCGTTTGTTTTCTTTTCTTTCCATCCAATTCTTCTATACATCCACATTCTAAACGCTTCAATTTTCTGTTCTGTTTTCTTGTCCAATGTCCATGTTTCTGCACCATACAGAAATATTGAGAAGATGTAACATTTTAGTGTTCTTAGTTTTTTCCCTGGTGTTATTTGTTTTGATGTTAGTATATTTTTCATGGCATTAAAATTACTTTTTGCTATGCCTATACTTTTTTATGTTTATTTCAGTTGTACATTTCCCATCACTGGTTATAGTTTGTCCAATGTAGTTGTAGCTCTGAACTGTCTCCAGGTCTTTTCCTTCAAGGTTAATATCCGCTTGTAGGTTTTGAGTAATATCTTTGTTTATTATCATAGTTTTAGTCTTTTTTTCTATTCATATCTAATCCATATTTTTTGCTTATTACATATACTTCATTCTGTAATGTCATTAAATAATTTCATTAAGTAAAATAAAGTAGATCTTCAGAATTTTCTGCTAGTAATACAGTAAGTGGAAAATTAGTGAGTCAGGTCCACATTTTTGTTCTGCTAGATCGATTGTAGAGTGTCAGGTTTGAATTGAACCAACGCTCATCTCGTCGCTAAGGCAACACCACTACGTTACTGACGTCCTTTATCTGTCTATCTTTCGTTCGCCTGAACTTTCGCTTTAGAGTCCAATGCAGCAGGAGGTCGACGCCTGGGAGTCATGACCCAGGAAGGCCCACCTCCCTTATAGTGTCAAGAAGCTAAAGGACCGAAACACTTGATCGACGGCGTTCTCTTCTGATGATCAGATTACCTCCTGTTGCGAAGCTCTGTACAAAGAGTTTCCTATTACTTTCTATGACTATAGGTCTATATATGACTTTACATAGACTGGCATTCTCAATTGGCAGCTACATAGTGTAGTAATTTAAATTGTAATTTAGACTGGCGACCTACCTACCTATCTATCTCTGTCGTCTATATCTTTTTATATCTTTCTATATGTCTTATTTATCTCAATATTTTTGTTTATTACCCCATGTCATCTCCAAATTACGCACACAAGATTTCATGCTTTTATTCAACAGAATATCGTCAGGTAAAGGATAGGATATAAGTAAAACAAGAGAAATGGCAAAGCATCTAACAACATCATCTATAATAAAACAAACACATGTGATGATAAGAGGACAACAAGCGAATCTTAAAGCAACCCCTTAAAGGGAAACAAGAGGGTAAAAGAGAAAGAGGCCGACCAAGAGAAACACTGAAAGGGATAGTGAGGTGGGAAGCAACAACAGCGGTATCGGCTCCCTTGCTGAGGTTGAGAGGCTTGCTCAGAACAGTGATGTGTGGTGAGACGAGATACAATCCTGTGCAAAGTCTGTCACTAAATAGCAAAGAGTGATAGATAGAGATTACAGGCTTGCTATTTTTTAGTATACGTGTTGGTTTTGTGGGGAAATTTGTGAAGGTGGGCATGAAACAGTGCTTCATTCATAGATTTCAAGGTATTAAGGGGAAGGAAGGGGTAGCTATAATGCTATCAAAGAATGCACAGAAGACACTAATAGAATGGGAGGCAGTGGGACCAAGACTGGTGAGAGCAACATTTAGAACAACCAAAAACAAAATAAAATTACACATTATACAATGCTATGCACCAACCAACGATAAAGATGACTCAGTTAAAGATGATTTTTATAAACAGCTACAATGCCAGATGGATGCAAGACGAGCCAAGGATATTATAATCTTGATGGGAGACCTAAATGCTAAGGTAGGATCAGACAACAGAGGCTTTGAAGAGATTATGGGAAAACATGGACTTGGAGATATAAACGAGAATGGAGAGATATTTGTGAATTTCTGCGCCCTTAATCAAATGAGCCTAGGAGGAACAATATTCCAACATAAAAGAATACACAAAGCTACATGGGTGTCACCAGATCATAGAACGGAAAATCAAATTGATCACATATGTATTAATAATAAGTTTAAGTCATCCTTACAGGATGTAAAAGTATATAGAGGGGCAGATATAGCTTCTGATCATCATCTGCTGTTAGCCAAACTTAAAATTAAATTAAAAAGGTATACTACAACGAATAAGGGCAGAACGTATTTCAATGTAGGGTTTCTTAAAGAACAAGGAATTAAAGATAAATTCGCAGTCACAATATCAAACAAATACCAAGTCCTCCAACAACTAGAAAATACAATAAATATAGAAGATCATTGGAAACAGGTAAAAAATATATGGAAAGAGACATGCGAAGAAACACTGGGGAAAAGAGAACGCCAGAATAAGGCATGGATGACAGCAGAGACCCTGGATAAAATTAAAGAAAGAAAGAACAAGAAAGCAGACATAAATAAAAGCAAAACAAGAAGTAATAAAGCCAAGACACAGGAAGCTTACACAGAGGTGAACAAAGAAGTGAGAAGATGCATTAAAAGGGATAAGAGGAAATATATAGATGAATTAGCTAAAGAGGCAGAAGAAGCAGCAAATAAAGGGAATATGAAAGAACTGTACAACAGCACAAAGAAATTAGGTGGAAAATACAAACAGATCAACGCCTTTATCAAAGATAAGAAAGGAAATCTGCTTAGTAATATAAAGGAACAAATGGAGAGATGGAAGGAGCACTTTGAAGAACTTTTGAACAGACCTGGCTCAAATAATCCTCCAGATATACTACCAGCAGAAGAAGAATTACACGTTAACTGCGGAAAACCAAGCAAAGAAGAAATAATGAAAGCCATCAAACTGTTAAAAGATGGTAAAGCCACAGGACCAGATGAAATTCCTTCGGAAGCCATCAAAGCAGATATTATCACCTCTACCAAGATGTTACATAATCTATTAGATAAAATTTGGGAGAGGGAAGAAATACCTAAAGACTGGAGAGAAGGTTATATGATCAAACTACCAAAGAAAGGAAGTTTACAGGAGTGCACAAATTATAGGGGAATTATGCTACTATCAGTGCCAGGAAAAATATTAGGCAGAATCATTCTGGAGAGACTAAAAGAGGCTATAGAGAAACACTTGAGAGATGAACAAGCAGGTTTTAGGAAGAACAGATCATGTGCTGATCAAATAACTACTCTACGTATAATAGTTGAACAAAGTTTAGAACTAAAATCCCCACTTTATATTGGATTCATAGATTACGAAAAGGCATTTGATAGTTTAGACAGAAGAATGCTTTGGAAGTTGCTGAGTCATTATGGAATCCCCATAAAGTTTATTAACCTGATAAAAACAATGTATGAAGGAACAAAATGTAGTGTGGTGCATGAAGGACAGCTTACAGAAGCATTTGAAATAAGAACAGGAGTAAGGCAAGGATGCCTTCTGTCTCCATTTCTCTTTCTACTGGCCATAGATTGGATTATGAAAATAACTCAAAACAACAGAAATGGGATCCAGTGGTCACTGACCAAACAACTTGATGATTTAGACTTTGCTGATGACATAGCTCTCCTATCACACAGCCACCAACAGATGCAAGATAAAATGAGTATATTAGATGAGAGATCACAACAGCTAGGACTAAAGATTAATAGAGATAAGACCAACATTATGAGAATTAATGCAGTTGGCAATAACCAAATAAAACTAGGAGAAATACCTCTACTAGACGTACAATCTTATATATATCTGGGCAGTAATATAGATAAAGAGGGAGGAACAGAAAACGATACCAAAATAAGGATATCAAAAGCAAGAGGAGCTTTCATTGCACTGGGAAACATATGGAAATCCAAAGAAATTAGGCTAAATACAAAAATACAAATTTTCAACTCCAATGTTAAGTCGGTTCTATTATATGGCTGTGAAACATGGAGAATAACAAAATTGACAATCACGAAGGTACAGACTTTCATTAATGGATGCTTGCGCAGAATAAAGGGATGGAAATGGCAGGACAAAGTCACAAACGTGGAATTATGGAAATGTACCGGTCAAATACCAGTGGATAAAGAAATACAGCGAAGACGATGGCGATGGATAGGACACACACTACGGAAACCAACTGAGAGTATTACACAACAGGCCCTTTTTGGAATCCCCAGGGGAAAAGACAAAGAGGAAGACCAAGGAATTCTTGGAGAAGACAGATTGAAGCAGAGATGAAGATGATGGGGAAGACATGGAATGATCTTAAAAGAATTGCAAAAAACAGAACGACTTGGAAAGTGTTTGTTGAAGACCTATGCTCCACTGGGAGCTAAAAGGTAGAAGAAGAAGAAGGGGAAGGAATTCAGTCATGATTGGCAGCCAATTTAATTGTACCGATAGTAAGATAAAACATGGAGATACCACCTGGAAATCATGTCAATTGTTATAATATAGGTCACACCTCCAACCTGCAGCGTTAAGTACTTTTGTGCCGCCCCTGCTCCAAGAATAATTCATGGTTCACATGAACGCTCACATCGTTCATCGTTTCAGGTCGCATTACACTATTTTGACACTGTCTGGTTCAGTGCTTGCGTATTCAGAGCCAGATATTTGCAAAATGCATCACCGATCTTTTATTTTCCTATTTTTAAACTGACCACCATTTTATAGTTGTTTGCTTTAATGTCATCTATCTATTGACCTTTCGAGCCGTATCCAGACCCAGTTACTCTTTCTCTTATCTAAATTTGTATTCTAGCAGTTTTCAATCCTTGTAAAGATCTTTTATAAAATATGGCCATTTGTCTCTGTTCTGTGCAAGCAACTGTATCTCTTTGAGGGAGCCGATTCCTGCTGCTCTTGCCTCTCTGGTCAATGTCTACTGCTAATTTACACATTCTGTATCAGGTCTACGTTTCATTCAAAAGCGTTTTAACGATAGCGGCTTGTTAAACCTCTGATCAACGGTTCTATACCAAGATAGCGGCTTGTTAAACCTCTGATCAACGGTTCTATACCGAGCCGGAGAAAAACAAATCCTCCATTTTAGATCCAACCGCAAGGCAATAGTATGGCCTTTGGCGTCTTGACAGACGGTTGATAGCAAGCAATCATGATAAGTCAGTAGTTCAGTAAAGCATTAGTGTCTCATACTGGGTGCTGCTTTACTGAACATCTTATCTCGTGGCTGAAATTGTCAATCCTGGACAGACAGATCCATCCACTGAACGAGCAAGGTGTACCCGCGGTACCCGGCTTTGTCTCCTTTCTCTTGCGCCTTTTGTCTTCTGAATTTGACATCAGCACTGTCTCGAAAGTTGCTGTGCCATTTTTTATGTTTGCTCTCCATGTGCTACGATCCGCAGCCACATTTTCCCAGCTCCTTTCACTTACAGAAAATTCCCTCAAGGAAGCCCTGCAAACATCCTTATATCTCAGCACTGGTCTGCCCTTTGGTCGCTTTCCGTCCCTAAGTTCGCCATACAATAATTATTTTGGAATACGATTGTTTGTCATTCTTCTAACATGGCCCAGCCACCTTAGTCTACGAATCCAAAGTGTTGCCATGATCAATAAGAGTTTGGCTCGCTGTAATATAGTTACTTTGTCCTGCCATTTGATGTTCATAATCTACGGCAACGTACATGAAAGCTGTTTAACCTTTTCTCCTGCCCTGCATAGGTAATCCAGTTTTCTGATCCGCATAGAAGTGTACTAAGTACACAACTTTGGTAAATTTGAATCTTAGTCCTGAGTGTTCAATTTGGTGTTGGCCCATGCTCTATCTTTAAGTTTACAAAATGTGGAAGCTGCCTTTCCGATTCGAGAATTTATTTCTTCTTCAAGGGAGACAGTGGTTGTGACCATAGAACCGAGATAGGTGAACTTTCTCACAGGTTCAAGGGTATGTTATTTAATGATATAGCTGCTGGGCTGGCTACACCTTGTTGAAGCACAACAGTCTTCTGTATACTTATTGATAAGGAGAATAAATCACATGATCTAGCTAGATTATCAATCATTGACTGCGGGGGGGGGGGGGGACCATCGTGAGCAATCAGTGCTGCATCATCAGCGAATAGAAGCTCCTTGATTAAGGTCTCAGTTGTTTTTTATTTTTACCTCAGACGTGCAAGATTGAATAAGGAGCCGTCAGATCTTGTACGGATGTAGATGTCTCCATAGACGGTTTCAAGAGCATTATGTAGAAGGGCAGCGAAAAATATGCCGAATAGAGTAGGGGCAAAGACTTGATTGACTCCACAGTTCGTCTCAAAGGGCTGGGAAGATCTACCGTCGAAGTGGATGATGGCTGACATATTGTTGTGAAACGACTTGATCAGCTTAAGTTATGTAGGAGGGCAGCCAACATTTTCCAACACCTTGTATGGATCTGCTCTGTCACTGTGTCAAACGCCTTTGTGAGATCAACAAAGGCTATAAATAGAGGTCTTCATTGTTCCTTGCATTTTTCTTGCAACTGGCGGAGAGTAAAAATCATATCCGTGGTTGACCGTCCAGCTCTAAACCCACACTGGGACTCAGGAAGGATACGCTCCGCCAATTGATGTAAGCGCTTTAAAACAATTCTTGCGAATGCATTTCCCGTTATACTCAGGAGGGATGTTATGGTTATGGATGGTTATAGAAGGCCCCGTATCACTGCAAACGAATTAAAATCCATAATTCCTCAACCGCCCGTGCCAGTAGAATCATCCAAATTAATAGCTCATCTCCCAAACAAAGAAAGGTAGCAGTAGTCCCCATCATAGCAGTCTCAGCACACGCCAAAAGACATAAGGCGAAATCACACAGAAAGTGAACACAACTGTCTGTTCCTAGTCATACGACATCATAATTCATTGTAAACAATCGGAATATATTCACGACTAAAACGGATGAAACGCACAGCTCACGGTGTGCACAGAGCACTTAACTCAGTAGCTCCTGCAACAAGCCAGATTACAGTTATGTATGGACTATATATACCAAATTAACCACAACAAAGTATTACATCAAGATCTATAATATCATAAGAAGTGTAAATAAAGCAATCATTTATTATTTTTATTACTCAGGGCTTAAGGGATATACCCCTATAATTGTTACAATCGCCATTGTCCCCCTTAATTTTTACATAGCGTTACAATCTTGGCATCTTTCATGTCTTGAGGTATATCGCCACTTCTCCAGCATTGGACAAGGAGTTTGTAGAGGTGGGGCAGGAGTGTTTCAAGGTTTTCCTTGAGTATGTAACGTTCTGTGGGAGATCTAGCTAGAGGCAGAGATTCTTTCAGACGGGCTGTGGTGAATGCAACGTTCTGTGGGAGATCTAGCTAGAGACGGAGATTATTTCAGACTGGCTGTTTCTAGGTGGGAGTAGATGCATTGTGTTCTGGTTTATTTTCGCCCTTCGGCCAAACACATCCGAATTCAACAACGCCCATTTGATTACCTGATTGCCTTCACTCTTCGATGATCGCAACTCGTTTTGGGCAGACTGAACTGGTTATTCCGTTACTAGAAGAAATGTGAAGAGATGCAGTAGGATCTGGATGGTTGTTTCGCCGGTCCTGGCACAAACCATCATCAACGAGCCGCTAACGGCTTCCAGCTCACTTGCTTCAAAATATTATATGGGGTGTCCAACTCGCTAGAGAACAACGAATTTCGGGCCATCCGTCCAAAAGTGGCTGTTTCCAAAAAGGAAATGCAGGATGGACATCCCACAATCCAGTATGGTCGAAATGATTGCATGGCCTTTGGCACCTCGCTCGCCTGAAAGTATGGGTTCTCCATCGAGTGGGACACCCTGTAGGTTGTGATGGTTTGTTACCACACCTTCCTTGCTCAATACATAGTTTTACTCACAGCCGTCTATAATTTTAGTAAGACATGTATGCTGAGAGGGAAATCTCAAACTCTTTCAACTTTGAGACGTCGTCAGCTTTACGAGTATTAGACGGGTGACGTCATTCTACTCACAACCGCCGATGCTAGCAAACAAAGCCATCTATCTTCTTCTTCTTCTGCTTCTTCCTCTTCTGCTTCTTCCTCTTCTTCTTCTTCCTCTTCTTCCTCTTCTTCTTCTACTTCTTCTTCCTCTTCTTCTTTCTCTTCTGCTTCTTCCTCTTCTTCTTTCTCTTCTGCTTCTTCCTCTTCTTCTTCTTCTGCTGCTTCTTCCTCTTCTTCTTCTGCTTCTTCCTCTTCTTCTTCTTCTGCTGCTTCTTCCTCTTCTTCTTCTGCTTCTTCCTCTTCTTCTTCTTCTGCTGCTTCTTCCTCTTCTTCTTCTGCTTCTTCCTCTTCTTCTTCTTCTGCTGCTTCTTCCTCTTCTTCTTCTGCTTCTTCCTCTTCTTCTTCTTCTGCTGCTTCTTCCTCTTCTTCTTCTGCTTCTTCCTCTTCTGCTTCTTCCTCTTCTTCTTCTTCCTCTTCTGCTTCTTCCTCTTCTGCTTCTTCCTCTTCTGCTTCTTCCTCTTCTGCTTCTTCCTCTTCTTCTTCTTCCACTTCTTCTTCCTCTTCTTTTTTCTTTTCTCTTTTCACTGATACCTAAAGGTGTCGTGGTTTATATCATTTGTCGTTCTTGTGCTGCTCGAATTGTCTGAATTAGTGATTTTCCTTGGTTGTTACATGTCTCTGTCACTGCATCTATCCATCTTCTTCTTTTCTCTTTTCACTGATACCTAAAAGGTGTCGTGGTTTATATCATTTGTCGTTCTTGTGCTGCTCGAATTGTCTGAATTAGTGATTTTCCTTGGTTGTTACATGTCTCTGTCACTGCATCTATCCATCTTCTTCTTTTCTCTTTTCACTGATACCTAAAAGGTGTCGTGGTTTATATCATTTGTCGTTCTTGTGCTGCTCGAATTGTCTGAATTAGTGATTTTCCTGGTTGTTACATGTCTTTGTCACTGCATCTATCCATCTTCTTCTGTGTCTTCCTCTTGGTCTTTTTCCATACATTCTCGAGAAGAACGCCCTTGATGGTGATTGGTGAGGATTCATTCTGACCAGGTGGCCAAGCCATTTGAGTTGTTGTTGTTCTATATATTCTTGGCAGGGTTTTGTTCCTACTATTTTCTTATGGTTTCATTTGGTATTCTATCTCTTCTTGTGTTGTTTGTTACTTTTCTCAAGCATCGCATCTCACATGTATTGATCTTTCTTAAATGTGATTTAGAAAGGGTCCATATTTGACTTTCATAGCACAAAGTTGGTATGAAGATGCTATTTATCATTTGTTGTTTAGCTGGCATAGAAATGTTTGGATGTCTTAGCAATGGTGAAATCTGGTGTGTGACAGCATTCGCTTTTTGTATTCTCATGTCAATTTCTCTGTCTAGTTTTCCATCTATAACTTTACAAAAGGGCGGTTGAGGTTAGAGTGACGTCAGTCGTCTGTAGCTCCTACAGCTGATAACGTCACGATAATTGGAGGATTTCCGATTTTATTTTCTTCCCGCGGGCCTTTTGAAATCTGTAGATGGGTATGGCTCTCAAAGCTGAAAACGTCATAAAATTGGAGTAATTCCTTTCTGCTTGCTGGCCTTACTATATACTTTAGGTGGTCATGATTTTGGTCACAACCAACATAGATTTACTTAAGCCTTCTGGGTGAGAGGTAATTCTCAAAAAAAACTGCCAACAAGCGTGAAGTTTTTAGGTTTGCCAGCAGGGCCCGTTGTGGGTACAGGACGTCAGCCGTCTATTGCTCCTATAGCTGTAAACGTCACACTAGTTGGAGGGTTTTGTGGTTTAATTTTCTGTCCCCGGGACAGTAAATCTATAGTTGGCTGTGGTTTTGCTTTAGGCAACATAGTCTTGAAATCAGTAGGTCATTTCCGAACAAATTGTGACCCCGTGGGACAACTTTGAACGGCAAATTCTTGGAAGAAGTTGGGTGCCCCCGTTAACATACTCCTGGCGGGCCACTGTGAAACATGCTGCCTATTGGACCACTGTGAAACATGCTGCATTTTGGACCACTGTGAAACATATTGTTGGTGGGCCACTGTGAAACATACTGCCTGATGGATCATTCTGAAACATGCTGCCTGGTGGGTCACTGTGAAACATGCTGCCTGGTGGGTCACTGTGAAATATGCTGCCTGGTGGGTCACTTTAAAACATGCTGCCTGATTGGTCACTGTGAAATATGCTGCCTGGTGGGTCACTGTGAAACATGCTGCCTGGTGGGTCACTTTAAAACATGCTGCCTGGTGGGTCACTGTGAAATATGCTGCCCGGTGGGTCACTTTAAAACATGCTGCCTGATGGGTCACTGTGAAATATGCTGCCTGGTGGGTCACTGTGAAACATGCTGCCTGTGGGTCACTTTAAAACATGCTGCCTGGTGGGGTCACTGTGAAATATGCTGCCTGGTGGGTCACTGTGAAACATGCTGCCTAGTGGGTCACTGTGAAATATGCTGCCTGGTGGGTCACTGTGAAACATGCTGCCTAGTGGGTCACTGTGAAACATGCTGCCTGGTGGGTCACTGTGAAACATGCTGCCTAGTGGGTCACTGTGAAATATGCTGCCTGGTGGGTCACTGTGAAATATGCTGCCTGGTGGGTCACTGTGAAACATGCTGCCTGGTGGGACACCGTGAAACATACTGCCTGGTGGGTCACTGTGAATCATACTGCCTGATGGGTCACTGTGAAACATGCTGCCTGGTGGGACACCGTGAAACATGCTGCCTTGTGGGTCACTTTGAAACATGCTGCCTTGTGGGTCACTGTGAAACATGCTGCCTGGTGGGTCACTGTGAAACATACTGCCTGGTGGGTCACTGTGAAACATACTGCCTGGTGGGTCACTGTGAAACATACTGCCTGGTGGGTCAGTGTGAAACATACTGCCTGGTGGGTCACCGTGAAACATACTGCCTGGTGGGTCACCGTGAAACATACTGCCTGGTGGGTCACCGTGAAACATACTGCCTGATGGGTCACCGTGAAACATACTGCCTGGTGGGTCACCGTGAAACATACTGCCTGGTGGGTCACTGTGAAACATACTGCCTGATATGTCCCAGTGAAATATGCTGCCTGATGGGTCACTGTGAAACATGCTGCGTTTTGGGTCACTGTGAAACATACTGCCTGATGGGTCCCAATGAAACATGCTGCCTGGTGGGTCCCTGTGAAACATGCTGCTTAGTGGATCACCGTCAAACATGCTGCCTGATGGGTCCCAGTGAAATATGCTGCCTGATGGGTCACCGTGAAAACATGCTGCGTGGTGGGTCACTGTGAAACATGCTACTTGGTGGGTCACTGTGAAACATGCTGGCTTGTGGGCCACTGTGAAACATGCTGCGTGTGGGTCACTGTGAAACATACTGTCTGGTGGGTCACTGTGAAACATGCTACCTGTGGGTCACTGTGAAACATGCTGCGTGTGGTTCACTGTGAAACATGCTGTCTGGTGGGTCACAGTGAAACATGCTGCCTGGTTCATCACAGTGAAACATGCTGCGTGGTGGGTCACAGTGAAATATGCTGCCTGTGGGTTACTGTGAAACATGCTGTCTGGTGGGTCACTGTGAAGCATGTTGCCTGGTGGGTCACAGTGAAATATGCTGCCTGATGGGTTACTGTGAAACATGCTGCATGGTGGATCACTGTGAAACATGCTGCCTTGTGGGTCACTGTGAAACATGCGGCCTCGTGGGTCATCATGAAACATACTGCCTGGTGGGTCACCGTGAAACATGCTGCCTGGTGGGTCATCATGAAACATACTGCCTTATGGGCCACTGTGAAACATGCTGCCTGGTGGGTCACCGTGAAACATACTGCCTGGTGGGTCACTGTGAAACATACCGCCTGGTGGGTCACCGTGAAACATACTGCCTGGTGGGTCACTGTGAAACATACTGCCTGGTGGTCACTGTGAAACATGCTGCCTGGTGGGTCACTGTGAAACATACTGCCTGGTGGGTCACTGTGAAACTTACTGCCTGGTGGGTCACTGTGAAACATACTGCCTGGTGGGTCACCGTGAAACATACTGCCAGGTGGGTCACTGTGAAACATACTGCCTGGTGGTCACTGTGAAACATGCTGCCTGGTGGGTCACTGTGAAACATACTGCCTGGTGGGTCACTGTGAAACTTACTGCCTGGTGGGTCACTGTGAAACATACTGCCTGGTGGGTCATCGTGAAACATACTGCCAGGTGGGTCACTGTGAAACATACTGCCTGGTGGGTCACTGTGAAACATGCTGCCTGGTGGGTCACTGTGAAACATACTGCCTGGTGGGTCACCGTGAAACATACTGCCTGGTGGGTCACTGTGAAACATACTGCCTGGTGGGTCACTGTGAAACATACTGCCTGGTGGGTCACTGTGAAACATACTGCCCGTTAGGTCACTGTGAAACATACTGCCTGGTGAAACACATACTCACTGTGAAACACATTGTTGAAATTTGTTAAAATTCTCAACAGGAAGAAAGAAAGAAAAAAGAAATAGTCAACATATTTGGTTTAAAAAATACTGACAATATATAAAAGAAAAAAAAACGGCGGGAAAGAAACAATCGACCTTTTTTCGGACACATCGCGAGAAAAGGAAAGTTTGAATACTTTGTTACAACTGACAAATTTCATGGAAAGAGATATCGTATACGACAAAGAGAGAAGATAGATAGCACGTTATAACGTGGTGAACAGTCAACAACAGAACTGATAGGATGTACTCTAGACAGAAAATTGTTAAATAAGGACAAGATTGCAGCGTCATTCGATGTGTACATGATGATGATGACTTTCATTTTTAGGGGAAGCAACAAGAGAGGAGAAGCATTATTTTCCCCGTACATCGATGTGCAAATAACATCAATTTTATTAGAGTGAAAATTCTCGAACGCTCTAAGATGTCCCTTGCCATTATTGATTAATTTAATTTCTTGTATATACGTGCACATTAATCTAAATGCCAGTGGAAACGTATGAAAAGACGTAGAGTTAATCTTTAACGAAAGAAAACAGTTAAAATATGTATAAATACGTTCTCCTCGCAGATCTTAGAAGTTACGATAATCATGATAACTGACTAAATATACATACGTTGATGCTATAAATAGCCAGGTCAATGTATTCGCGTACGTGGGAGCTGGAACGATAATAACACCGAGACCTTTTATGTACTACAGAGGTCAGGTGTTGATTTGGACTCATAAATGCCACATGGGTAGACGTGAGTTTTTTTATGTACAGATCCCGGATGTTGACGTTGCCAGCTGCATTTTCTGTAGTGATTTATGGGTTCTGTTATAGAAGATTGAGGATATCCATCTTAGAATACTAGATATACAGCAATACTAGGTCTTCTATATCAACAGATCCTTCTGTAGCGGTAGCGACAGTGATACTCACCTCGTTAGTGAATATGTTTTGACGCAGGCTGTAACTAGAAAGAGGGTAAAGGCATAAAAATGCATCAAGATGCTGTAAATCTGATGATAAAAATGAAAATGTAATATTTTGTATGAAAAAAAAGAAAGGAAACGTCCCTCTTTTTTGAGTGTAAAATTTCCTTCTGTTAAAAGAAAAGACCAGCTGAGAGGTACAAGAAGGTCTTGATGAGTTACAAGTCAGTGATTCTGCCATTGAGAGCGAAACGTTGCATAGCTCGTGGTTCGCAGATGCCTGATGTACTCGTAGAATACTTGAAACATCACAAACATCTTGATGTACGTCGTAGAATACTTGAAACATCACAAACATCTTGATGCACGTCGGAGAATACTTGAACATCACAAACATCTTGATGCACGTCGTAGAATACTTGAAACATCACAAACATCTTGATGTACGTCGGAGAATACTTGAAACATCACAAACATCTTGATGCACGTCGTAGAATACTTGAAACATTACAACATCTTGATGTACGTCGGAGAATACTTGAAACATCACAAACATCTTGATGTACGTCGGAGAATACTTGAAACATCACAAACATCTTGATGTACGTCGGAGAATACTTGAAACATCACAAACATCTTGATGTACGTCGTAGAATACATCAACAGATAAACATCTTGATGTACATCGTAGAATACTTGAAACATCACAAACATCTTGATGTACGTCGTAGAATACTTGAAACAGATAAACATCCTGATGTACGTCATAGAATACTTGAAACAGATAAACATATTAATGTACGTCGTAGAATACTTGAAACAGATAAACATCCTGATGTACGTCATAGAATACTTGAAACAGATAAACATCTTGATGTACGTCGTAGAATACTTGAAACAGATAACATCTTGATGTACATCGTAGAATACTTGAAACATCACAAACATCTTAATGTACGTCGTAGAATACGTGTAACATCACAAACATATAAACATCTTTCAGGACCGCGAGTAAAGCTTGGGAACTTGAATAAAAACAAAAGTAAAAATTGTTTTGGGCAGCTAAACTAATAATTACCTCATATGTTAGATGTACAACAGAGGTGAGCTGCAAAATAGCTCAGGCAAAAGCAGCTTTCCAAAGAATGAAGAAGATACTGTGCAAGAAACAGAGTTCTTTAATGTTATGTAGAGTGAGTTTAACATATGGTTTGAGTCATGAACAATAGAATAACAGACGAGGAAATACAAATAAATAACGAAAATCAAAAGTTTCACGGTTTATTCACGTGCCGAAGAGCTGATTGGCTGGAGTTGAACAGGCTATAACGTGGAAATGAGTTCTGGACTGTGCGACTGAGTGAGTGCACATGAGTCTAGACCATCCACAGCATCGACTTTCAGCAACAAAATCAACAATGCGGCGCAAATTGACAGCTGGAGAAAATACAGAATGAAGCCCGCCCATTATCTTGGGGTGTAGGAGGGGCACTCCCTGTGTAGCAATGAGGTATCTTCTGGACTTTGCAACCATGGATGACAGAATCAAGATCTGGAGGGCACGAACATACCTGAAGATAAGTGCAGATAAAGAGCATCCATTGCATCATGAGCTCAACACAGAGAAAGATGTCAGGCTAAAAAGAGGCTAATCATGGGTGGCCGAGCAGAAGATGTCATCAAACAGGCCTGTGCGCTTACCAATATCAGCGTTGGCGATGAGTGGATAACGGTGCCTACGACATTCAGGGGAAAATTCTCGTGCAATGTCACACTCGACAGGAAATGTAGGGAACAGAACCCAGTCGTGGTCAATGGGGAGGTCAACTGTCTCATCTGGGATAACACCGCTGAGAAAGATGCAGTCATCTATACAGACGGATCTGTAATACAACACCAAAGAAGTGCATGGGCATTTACAGCATTCTCAGCAGGCAGTATAGTCAAGGAAACAGTGGTGCATACGTCATGACCACGAGTAGTATGACAATGGAAGTGATGGCAGTGACCAGGGCATTCAAATGGTTAGAATCCAAGACTACACTCACGCCTTCATTCTCAGTGATTCGATGAGCATGATTTAAAACAAAAAGTGGAGGCCGGCATTGTACGCATGCAATGGTTAGAGTCATTGCAGGGGTCTAAAATACGTAAGGTCACCATAGTCTACGTCCCTGGACAGGTGGGAGTACGGGGAAATGAAAGAGCAGACAGGTTGGCTAGCTGCGCTGTCATTGAAGATGGTCGACCAATGGATCGGGCGGACATCATCAATGCCTTCCGAGATGTGAGAAGGGCATAGGACTTCGATAACCATTAGTCCACGTCACTCCTTCGGATGAGAGAGAAGGGAGTTAATATAGGCACAGTTAGAAAAGAGAAACTTAGTGGGTGTATGAGAAGACTTATCAATCAACACAGAACTGTAGTTCTCAGTCGCTGGACACTGCAGGACTTGCTGAGGAGGGGATCTGAGCACCTATGGACATGTTCGAAGTGCAATGATGACCCGCAAATAATTCAATTTAAAAAAAAAATAACTGGAGGTCGTGGAAATGTGGTTTTACAGAAAAATGTTGAGAATACCATGGTCATCTAAGAAGAGTAATAAAACGTTCTGAAAGAGGTCAAAGCAAAAAGAGAGCTAATTTCCAACATTAGGAAGAAACAATCATAATTTTTTGGCCATGTAATGAGAAGAGAACAACTGGAATATATTGTAACAACTGGGAAAATTGAGGGACGAAAAGATAGAGGGAAGCAAAGAGAAAATATACAGACAGCTTAAGAGGATGGCTTGGCAGATGGTCAACAACAGAAATGATAAATAACTGTCGAAATCGTAAAGTTGTGGAGAGATATGATCACCTACGCCAGCAGGTATGGCACTTGATAATAACGATGAAAATAATAAGGCAAGAGAAGAAAATATGAAACTTTGACTACAAGCTTTCACCAGAAACAACTGGTTTAGTCGACGGATCATGCTCACGCCGCATACGTCCATCAGTGCTCACGCCGCACACGTCCATCAGTGCTCACGCCGCACACGTCCATCAGTGCTCACGCCGCACACGTCCATCAGTGCTCACGCCGCACACGTCCATCAGTGCTCACGCCGCACACGTCCATCAGTGCTCACGCCGCACAAGTCCATCAGTGCTCACGCCGCACACATCCTTCAGTGCTCACATCTCTCTCATCTCCAGTATATCTCTCAGTCTGTGGAGACTGATGACTCCAGTATATCCCTCAGTCTGTGGAGACTGATGACTCCAGTATATCTCTCAGTCTGTGGAGACTGATGACTCCAGTATATCCCTCAGTCTGTGGAGACTGATGACTCCAGTATATCTCTCAGTCTGTGGAGACTGATGACTCCAGTATATCCTCAGTCTGTGGAGACTGATGACTCCAGTTCTGTGTTGATTTGTTATTCTTTAGTGTCTTCAGGAATAGGATTCTTTTCTAACGTGTCTATTATTGACCAGATGTCCACGCTGTCTGAGCATTGTTGTAGATTCATGATCATTGACTGAATCATTAGCTCGCCATACCTCCCTCAGTTCTAACGTGTCTATTATTGACCAGATGTCCACACAGTCTGAGCATTGTTGTAGATTCATGATCATTGACTGAATCATTAGCTCGCCATACCTCCCTCAGTTCTAACGTGTCTATTGTTGACCAGATGTCCACGCTGTCTGAGCATATTGTAGATTCATGATCATTGACTGAATCATTAGCTCGCCATACCTCCCTCAGTTCTAACGTGTCTATTATTGACCAGATGTCCACGCTGTCTGAGCATTGTTGTAGATTCATGATCATTGACTGAATCATTAGCTCGCCATACCTCCTCAGTTCTAACGTGTCTATTATTGACCAGATGTCCACGCTGTCTGAGCATTGTTGTAGATTCATGATCATTGACTGAAATCATGCTCGCCATACCTCCCTCAGTTCTAACGTGTCTATTATTGACCAGATGTCCACCTGTCTGAGCATTGTTGTAGATTCATGATCATTGACTGAATCATTAGCTCGCCATACCTCCCTCAGTTCTAACGTGTCTATTATTGACCAGATGTCCACGCTGTCTGAGCATTGTTGTAGATTCATGATCATTGACTGAATCATTAGCTCGCCATACCTCCCTCAGTTCTAACGTGTCTATTATGACCAGATGTCCACGCTGTCTGAGCATTGTTGTAGATTCATGATCATTGACTGAATCATTAGCTCGCCATACCTCCCTCAGTTCTAACGTGTCTATTATTGACCAGATGTCCACGCTGTCTGAGCATTGTTGTAGATTCATGATCATTGACTGAATCATTAGCTCGCCATACCTCCCTCAGTTCTAACGTGTCTATTATTGACCAGATGTCCACGCTGTCTGAGCATTGTTGTAGATTCATGATCATTGACTGAATCATTAGCTCGCCATACCTCCCTCAGTTCTAACGTGTCTATTGTTGACCAGATGTCCACGCTGTCTGAGCATTGTTGTAGATTCATGATCATTGACTGAATCATTAGCTCGCCATACCTCCCTCAGTTCTAACGTGTCTATTGTTGACCAGATGTTCCACGCTGTCTGAGCATTGTGTAGATTCATGATCATTGACTGAATCATTAGCTCGCCATACCTCCTCAGTTCTAACGTGTCTATTATTGACCAGATGTCCACGCTGTCTGAGCATTGTTGTAGATTCATGATCATTGACTGAATCATTAGCTCGCCATACCTCCCTCAGTTCTAAAAGTGTCTATTGTTGACCAGATTGTCCACGCTGTCTGAGCATTGTTGTAGATTCATGATCATTGACTGAATCATTAGCTCGCCATACCTCCCTCATTTCTAACGTGTCTATTATTGACCAGATGTTCACGCTGTCTGAGCATTGTTGTAGATTCATGATCATTGACTGAATCATTAGCTCGCCATACCTCCCTCAGTTCTAACGTGTCTATTATTGACCAGATGTCCACGCTGTCTGAGCATTGTTGTAGATTCATGATCATTGACTGAATCATTAGCTCGCCATACCTCCCTCAGTTCTAACGTGTCTATATTGACCAGATGTCCACGCTGTCTGAGCATTGTTGTAGATTCATGATCATTGACTGAATCATTAGCTCGCCATACCTCCCTCAGTTCTAACGTGTCTATTATTGACCAGATGTCCACGCTGTCTGAGCATTGTTGTAGATTCATGATCATTGACTGAATCATTAGCTCGCCATACCTCCCTCAGTTCTAACGTGTCTATTATTGGCCAGATGTCACGCTGTCTGAGCATTGTTGTAGATTCATGATCATTGACTGAATCATTAGCTCGCCATACCTCCCTCAGTTCTAACGTGTCTATTATTGGCCAGATGTCCACGCTGTCTGAGCATTGTTGTAGATTCATGATCATTGACTGAATCATTAGCTCGCCATACCTCCCTCAGGACATTCCGAATGTCAGCCCGACCGTTGTAGTATACGTCCGTCAACCACGACAACCGTTCCAGCCAGGCTGTCAATTCGTTTATTTCCTTTTACGTCTGAGTGTCATGGGACAAAAATGAAACACATACCAGTCAGTCCTGAGTTCTTTAGTTAACACAACTAGTGTCTTCGAACCTAGCCCCCTTCAATCTTCCTAATAATGCTCATCGAGTCACTCAGAAAACCCACATTAGTAAATGGTTGTGTTTCGAGCCAGGCCATCATTTTAGATATTGCCATGATCCCCATGGTCACATTACTTGTAGTTGCCGATAAAGCGTCTAAAGAAACAATTAAAATGCTCGGAACTGATGTTGTATTCCAATAGTTTAAACGATTTTAAATTACCAATCTTGTAAACAGACTTTTTTTTCCTCCGTTCTCCAGCTTTTCACTTTGGAAAGAATTGTGTGTGTTAATCCGTTGTGACCTGGCAGCCGTGTGCACATTGATCCTTCGCCCCACACACAAATAACTCTGTCTTCGAAGATACTCATTCCGTCCATGGGTAATTGAAGTTTCAAGCTGGGCCTCGCTGCTGAAAAAAGGGGTGGTTGCCGCAGAGAGAAATCAGAAATAAATCCCGACTTGTGCAGCTGGGATTTGAACTCACAACCTCTCTGTCTCGAGACCTGCGTCTTGCCCAGAGACAAACCAATCCCACCCATACTCCTTCCCGGTAAACTGAGATGAATCGAAGACTACTTGATTGTTATTTACATCCGGCCATGGGAGCTTCGGTAACCAAGTTGGGAAAACCACCCGCCAGGCTAGCGACGTTCGGACAACCCGTGTTGATTCCCGTTGGAAGCAGTGTGAGTTGTACTCGTGGTTGGATAAAATAATACCCCCACGGTCAACCCAGCCTCTGGCAGAAACGTGTACCAGGGTAGTACTTTGAGAAGGTGAGGATGCCGCCTCACATCGTGCCTCTAGATACTGCTATGGGACTGAACTCTTGACAATCTGGCAACAGAGAAAAACATATCTGGATGTGGCAAAAATGTCACTTTACAGAATAATGTTGAACATATCTCACCAGGGACAGCTAAATAAGTTATGGAAATGTTATAAAAGAGGCCGCGACAAAAAGAAATTTTATTAATAATAACTGACGCAGATTATCATCATTTAAAAAAAAATAATAAAAAAAAAAACTATATAAATAAGGGGAGCCGCAATAGCCCAGTGGTTAGGGAACTGGATTACAAGAGATGGGGAAGGACAAAAAGTTAGTTCGATCCTGACTGATGACTTCCAGGTTCACCCAGCCTTAAATGGGTACCGGATTATCTTTCTGGGAAAGTAAAGGAGCACGGGCATAAGAACGACCACATTACTCCGAAATTCATGTGCTGAAGGTCTGTAACGAATATTGACACCAAATTCCCTATATGCCACGTGACGGGGCACGTCTACGTTTTTGTACTTGATATAAATAAGAATGTATTAGCTGAAAGATACAGTGACAAGTGGACAAGTCGATGAAAGGAAGGTTAGCAGACGTCACGATTTTGTCATGCAGTCCCGGATTTTGCCGTTTTGTCCCGGATTTTTTGCCATCCAATCCAGAAAGTCAATTTCGGAAGAAATTAGCCGATTTAAAAAAATGTGTTCCGTATTTCGCCTATGCCTATACTGCTCGGTGCTGTACAAATATTTGTTATTTACTTGAAAATTACATATTTTTTTAATTTAATTTTCAATAATTATTTCAACAATATTCAGAAAATACAATTTGAATGAGTTGTCTGAAAAGAAAAAAACATTGAAATTATTTTTTTTTTAATTTAAAATTAAAATCGCCATTTTCACTGATGGAAAAGATAGAATGGAATTCTCCTGTCCCGGACTAGGTTTGGAGAATATAGACCCAGTCCTGGATTGAAGTTTGTAAATTATGGCCTCCCCTAAGTCCATATTTAAGGTAGGAAAATATTATCACAGTAATAAAATAATAAACAAAACTACATAAGAGAAATACCCTGGTGGGAAGTCCATATCAAAGTTGATAAGCAACTGTATGTGCATAAAGATGTGGAGAAACAAACAGCAGGTCTGTACTTTGTGCTAATTTAAAAATACAATCTATTTTTTATATTGCGTCATATCTAAGATACTCTTGGCTATTGACATATTTTTACGACGCAAAATTTCACACGTTTTAAGAATGAGACGTGTTGTAGTTAGAACATCCGCTTTATATGTTAGAAGTGATTTATTTTGCGCAGTTATCCTGGCCACAAACTTTATCAATGAAAACTGCATAGCCAATTGTTGGTCGGGAATGTGCCGGATGTCGTAAGCCGGGGACTCTCAACATTTTCAGGCCAGATCACCTTGAACTCGTGAACACGTCTCTTGTCGTTCAAATTCACTGTATTGTAAAGCATTGTGCACAATTTAAAAACAATTATATGTTTCTCTCGAATATATTATACTGGTTTCTTCTTCTTAACGGAAATTTAAAACGAAGGAACATACGAAAAAAGCTATTAAAAAGCGCATATAAATAAGTAGTAATCACATGGAATAATCTGCGCCGAAACATCACACCACAAGGTACTAACGACTACTGTTAATGATTAAATGAGAAAATACAAAAGTAAAATGTAAAGACCTAGTCAAAACTGACCTCACTGTAAGCGAACCACGGCCGTACACACATTTCTTCACTTCCAGCTGTTAGCCGTAAAGAAACAATTCAATCTGGTTAAGATAAGGAGCCGCAGCAGGAAAGCAAACCTGGTCCCAAAAACTATGTCATGATGAAATCGTATGCACCGGGCCAAAAGATGCAGGATATCGCAAGAAATTACACAAAAGCACAGATATTTTTCTAACACTTGCAAGCATTCAACAAACAACTGAAAACACCCCCCCCCCCCCCCAACCCTCGTCCCAAAAAAACACGTGGCAGTCCGAGCAAGTCTTGAAACACACATTGATCGTCCGTGTGGTAAGTGCTCCAACGAAGACTGCTAGCTCATCATACTAACGTGGGCTGGATGGTCCTGAATTAAGTCGTCGGCCTCTGGACAAGAAAGTCTCCTGTTCGAATCCCGCAGCAGCGGTGGGAATTTTCCACTTTTGAACCGGTGATTTTTTGTGTGGCTTTACCCTCCATCGGTCTCTGAATTTGTTAGATCCGATGTGTATCCCACTCAGATAACGGCAAAAAAAAAAAATAATAAAATAAAACACGAGGGCATGTATGCATTCTACGCACGTAAAGCGCAATATGCGGTTGAGAATCTAACAGAGTAGACCCAAAATGGCTACTGTCCAGGCAACATTTATAGGGAAAAATCTACTGAAACACGTCGCAAACTCTGGACGATTAAAAAAAAAGTACGTCTGAGGTCGGAGAACGTGTGCATGTGATCGAGTTATTGAGTTATTGAGTTATTGATTATTGAGTTATTGAGTTATTGAGTTATTGAGTTTTGAGTTATTGAGTTATTGAGTTATTGAGTTATTGAGTTATTGAGTTATTGAGTTATTGAGTTATTGAGTTATTGAGTTATTTGCGGGTCATCATATGTGCACTCCGAACATGTCCATAGGTGCTCAGATCCCTCCCCAGTTATTGAGTTATTTGCGGGTCATCATATGTGCACTCCGAACATGTCCATAGGTGCTCAGATCACCTCCCCAGTTATTGAGTTATTTGCGGGTCATCATATGTGCACTCCGAACATGTCCATAGGTGCTCAGATCACCTCCCCAGCAAGTCCCTCAGTGTCCAGCGACTGACGACACCAGTTCTGTGTTGGTTGATAAGTCTTCCTACACGCCCACTAAGTTTCTCGTTTCTGGCTGTGTCCATCTTAACACCCATCTCTTTCATCCGAAGGAGTGACGTGGACTCATGGTTGTCGAAGTCCTGTGCTCTTCCACATATCAGAGGGCATTGAGATGTCCGCCCGATCCATTGGTTGACCGTCCAAAACGAGAGCGCAGCTAGCCAACGTGTAAGCCCTTTCATTTCCCCCTACTCCAGCATGTCCTGGACGTAGACAAAGGTGACCTTTTGTATTTTTTACTTCTGCAATGACTCTACCCATTGCATGCGAATGTATGGCGAGGGACACCTTACCACACGGCTAGTCTTCTTCTCCTTCTTCTTCTTTCCTCCCTCATCTGCCTTTCAGCGTCGAGGGCAGATATAATTTGCGGCCTTTTGCTCTTCTGTTCGCCTCTGCTGCTGTTATGTTTCCTAGTGCTTCTAATATTCCATCGACCCATCTTTTTCGTGGTCGACCCTTGGGTCTGGTGTTCTCACAACGTTTCTTGAAGGCTCGTTGTGTTGTGTTTTGTTCTTTCTGCCTTGTCACGTGGCCAAACTATTTTATCTGTTGTTTCCTTATATATTCTATGGCGGGGGCTATTCCTAGCTTTTTTCTCAGTTCTTCATTTCTGATCTTATCTCTCAGGCTGTCACACGACTAGTGGTGTGAAAAATATGCGAGAACAATTATATTCACGCAAAATCCATTTAGTCTCTCAGAAGGTCGCTAGACATCTATCTGAAGCTGACATACGCAAACAAAGTAGAAACATTATTCAATTATGTACTTTTCATGGCAAGTCATTCGTACAGGCTAACCCCACCCGATTAGCGAAAAGGCAAACACCGGTTTCGGCACTTAACTATAATCCCAATGTTTTTTTTAGCCGCTCTTACCTTCAAGTCTCCACGCCTTCCCCATTTAGAGATTAAATATTACAATAACATCTAATTATCTCTCAATATAAATGTTATAGCATTATAATGTTAAACGACTGTATTTTTTTAACAGTAATGTTATAAGTATCACTATTTGTCCATGTTTAATCTAAGAAGTTAAGACGGTGGTTTTCTGTTACCTTCCGTCGGTTTGTTTACGGTTGACTCCTCTGCCTTTGACTAAATAATCTCACCCACAAGGCAATGGGGTTCAAGCGTTCTGAAAGAGGCCAAAGCAAAAAGAGAGCGAATTTCCAATATTAGGAAGAAACAATCATTATATTTTAACCACGTAATGAGAAGGGAACAGCTGGAATATATTGTGACAACTGGGAAAAATGAGGGACGAAGAGATAGGAGGGGAGCAAAGAAAAAAAGATACCAGACAGTTAATATGAATGGCTTGGTAGAAGGTCAAAAACAGAAATGATAACTATCTATCTATCCATCCATCCATCCATCCATCCATCCATCCATCCATCCATCCATCCATCCATCCATCCATCCATCCATCCAGCCACCCGTCCGTCTGAGTGTCTGTCCGTCCGTCGTTCTGCCTGTCTGTTGTTCTTTCGAGCCGAAGAGGACACATAGGGGAGAAATTCTAGACTTGTGTCTGACTAAGTCTACACCTCTACTTGTAACTAAGTCTTCACCTCTACTTGTAACTAAGTCTACACCTCTATTTGTAACTAAGTCTACACCTCTACTTGTAACTAGGTCTACACCTCTACTTGTAACTAAGTCTTCACCTCTACTTGTAACTAAGTCTACACCTCTACTTGTAACTAAGTCTACACCTCTACTTGTAACTAAGTCTACACCTCTACTTGTAACTAAGTCTTCACTCTACTTGTAACTAAGTCTACACCTCTACTTGTAACTAAGTCTTCACCTCTACTTGTAACTAAGTCTACACCTCTACTTGTAACTAAGTCTACACCTCTACTTGTAACTAAGTCTACACCTCTACTTGTAACTAAGTCTACACCTCTACTTGTAACTAAGTCTACACCTCTACTTGTAACTAAGTCTACACCTCTACTTGTAACTAAGTCTACACCTCTACTTGTAACTAAGTCTACACCTCTACTTGTAACTAAGTCTACACCTCTACTTGTAACTAAATCTACACCTCTACTTGTAACTAAGTCTACACCTCTAGACGTCAATATTAATAAGTTCGAAGAAAGCGTCAGCTCAAGATTGATTACATCTTTTCCCGATATCCCAGGATCTATTGTTTATGTTCCTATTTTGTAAATTATGAACTAAATAACTTGAGTTGTTGACTCGACTGTGTCATCATCATCATTTGGTGTCGTCTGCGCATCGCAGGTTAACTACCATAGAGCGCCATTCTGCTGTCTCTTGCTTTGAAAAAGCATAGGTTGTCATAAGCTGATTTGTCTATCTTTTGATGTTACTCATCCATTTTAGTCTTGGTCTGCCTCTTTTACCTTGTATTTTCCCTTCCAAAATTACTTTTAGTAGGCGGTGTGTTGTTAACATGCCCCAACAATCTCATTTGTCTTCGACTGTGTAAGATGTGTAATTATATTGTTTTGAGTTTAAAATACAAGTTGAAAATGACAAGGCCAATTTTAGAAGATTTTTGAAATTTTCCGAAAGATGTAAATTGTTGAAGAGTGTCAATATGGTGTAACAATTTTTTAAAAATCATACATACAGTGAAAATGTCTAACGAAAAAAAATATTGCAAGTCTCACTCAATCTACGTCTTCTGCGAGACTTGTGGCCCTAGTTATAAGCTTCTAAAATGTTTCTGAAAAGAAGGAACGATTATATTATATATATATATATATATATATATATATATATATATATATATATATATATATATATATTCATCCACCAATTTACTTTTCATCATACAAGTGTCTACAGTTATGGTAAAATAAGTAAAGTAAAGTACCCCCGTCACGCCGGCGTATAGGGAAATATGGTGTTAGTGACCCTATATTTTACAGACCTTCAGCACAAGATTTTTGGGGTAATGGGGTCAGTATTACGCCCGTGCTGCTTTACTTTCCCAGAAAAAATCCGGTACCCATTTAAGGCTGGGTGAACCCGGAAGCCGTCGATTGGGATCGAACCCTACCCCTTGTCCGTGGTAGTCCAGTTCACTAACCACTGAGCTATCGCGGCTCCCTCTACAGTTATGGTAAACTATTATATTTGGATAGTGCGACTGGGTAAAGCACTATCTCTATATTCCGTGCCCAGGCAGAGTAGACAAAGTGAAATAGTGAAACCACCCTACAATCGCTGATCAAGAAACTGGACAAAGCGCGCGACCTTTTTTCACTGTCAATTGCAAATACTATATGGTGAACTAACACACGGAAAAAGACAAATCGCCAGACCTAAACTACGATATAGAGATATATGTAAATCATCTATGAATGACTTCTCCATCTATGATAATCACTGGAAACATCTGGCAAGTGATCGCACATCATGGAGAGCATGTATAAGGATGGTATAACATCTTTTGAGACTGTGCTAAGGCAAAACTTAGAAGAGAAAAGACTCATGAAAAAGGATAGAAAACCATGTGGATCAGTGGGCCTGACTTGTTCATTCTGTGGCCGTGTGTGTTTGTCAAACATTGGTAGAATTAGCCACGAGAGAAACTGGTCGACAAAAACAAAACCTAAAAAAAATCCACAATAGCCTCCACTAGACCGTCTGACAAGACGAAAAGGGCCATATATATATATATATATATATGTGTGTGTGTGTTGTGTGTGTGTGTGTGCGTGCGTGCGTGCGTGTGTGTGTGTGTGTATTGTCCTTTCGAGCCGAAGACGGCACATAGGGCAGAACCACAATCTCAAATATAGAAATCTTGCGTGCCAAAATGGCACATATTGCGGAGATTACTGCTTCTAAAATCTATGGCTCTGTTTCCATAACAACACTTTTTACAATGACAGCTTGTCAAGCCATTGATATATATAAATGCTTATTTCAAATTAGATTATCCATCAAACTGCTTGAAGTGCAGGCATCTTCTAATAATTCTATATCTGTTATTATTATCTTCAACAAGTTCTTCTAGCAACTTGCTTCTATAGGAAAGAAAATAAATTCACTTTTCAAATATGAAAAAGAATGAAGAATATACGAACTAAACCATTGCTAGATCAAGCGATTATATTAGGATTAAGAACGGCCATTACAGACTTGGCTAACACGTGAGCAAAAAGAAAAAAAATAAATAATTATGTAATTAGACATCGTTCGCATAAACGGGAATTGTAAACGAGCACTTATGTGGGAGTGTCTGCTTCACGAACGGATCAAAGTGATGGCTTTGCCTGTTCTGATCCGCTTTAATGACAAACTGTGTTTTGTTAAATACAGGCTATGTCAGTAAATAAAAGTTTCCTCCACGCCCTGCTAGGAGTTTCGGGAATATGGTGTTAGCGACCGTGTTTTTTTCCATTACCATGACATATTATTGGGTGATGTGGTCGGAATGACGCCAAGCCGACTTTACATCTCAGAAAGAATCTCTGGTACCCATTTTTTTGGAGATGGGTAAGCCCCAGAGCCTTATCGATAAAAAAAAATCCACCTCTTCGTGGAATATAATCAAGACCCTACTGATCATGAAGCGAACGCGCTCTCCACCAAGAAGCTCCAGGCTGTTGGACAATCATGTTAATGAGATAACTCTTGTGGTTTTACGAGGACCAATGGAAAGGAAGAAAACTGCATTGGAGAGCAAAGTCATATGTGCTCAAGTCATTACTTCTTCTTTCCTTCCTCATTTGCCTTTCAGGGTCGAGGGAGATATAATTGGCCATCTTTTGCTTTTCTGTTCGCTTCTGCTGTTGTTATGTTTCCTAGTGCTTCTAATATCCCACCGATCCATCTTTTTCGTGGTCGACCCTTGGGTCTTGTATTCCCGCAACGTTTATTGAGGGGTCATTGTGTTGTGTTTTGATTACTCTGCCTTGTCACAAGCCCAAACCATTTTATCTGTTGTTTCTTTATATATTCTATGACGGAGGCTATTCCTAGCTTTTTTCTCAGTTCTTCATTTCTGATCTTTTCTCTCAGACTGTTTCCTAGTATTCGTCTAACACATTTCATCTCAGTAGAGGTTATTTTTCTTATTTTTCTTGCATCTAGGGTCCATGTCTGGCATTGGTAGCGCAAAGTTGGAATCAAGTGATTACATAGTGAGGAATGTGTATGGTTATGATTAGTCGATGGCCCGGGTATCACTGTAAACAAATTAAAATCCATAATTGCTCAACCGCCCGTGCCAGTGGAATCATCAAAACAGAAAATAATTTCATTGAAGAATCCAAACAAAGAAAGGCAGCTGTAGTCTCCATAAAAGCAGCTACAGCACACGCCAAATGATATAAGGCCAAGCGGCACCGAAAGTGAACGCAACTGAACTGTCCTTCGTCATACGATATCATCATCCACCGAAAGCAATCGGAATATCGAAACATGATCTGGATTAAAAACACAGCTCACGGTGTGCACAGAGCACTAAACTCAGTAGCTCAGGTAGTAAGCCGGGTTTGAAATATGAGGAATCTGCAACAAGGAACATTTTTCAGACTGTGCCTTAATGGTTCATGCCGCTTATCCACCATATTGACCGGAAGTCCCCAAAGATGTGTATGTTAACTGCCTATGAAGCTTACTGATTATGTAAACTACGTAATTTGACAAAACCTCAAATAATAGTCTCAGAAATGATCGTAAATTAAAACAGTCCTGGCCGGCATCAACTCTACGAGAATGAAAACTTTTTAGTCAAACAAAGATTCAGCATGCCGAATACGGAGTGTGTCAGCCACAGCGCAGGTTAAGGAGAAAAATCAGGATACACACGCATATACGAATACCAACCATGCAACCAGCTCATCGTGTGTCATGAGTTGTCCTTACCCCTCCAAATACAAGTACCAACCATGCAACCAGCTCATCGTGTGTCATGAGTTGTTCTTACCCCTCCATATACAAGTACCGACCACGCGACCAGCTCATCGTGTGTCATGAGTTGTTCTTACCCCGTAATCATGAAACAGGACAAAGAGTCAAGTCGCATTAACATAAGGCTTGCACGGTGAAGAAGAATACTATTAGGGCGTGTGCAGTAGGTGTCATATTTCCGCTACTTAGAAATATCATGCTACAAATAGTGTCAAAATTATTCATAACCACTAGCATTCATGGGTCGTGTGGTCACTATCACGTTTGTTACCCGGGGAAAAAAAAAGAAAAAAAAATGCATGTGAAACTCGTTTTCTTAGGCTGGGTGAATTCGGATTCCCTGTCGATCAGAAGAAAGAAAAAAAACTACAGCTGTGAATTGATCCTGAACCCACTGGCCCATACTCCGTAACGGCTATGACTGCCATCTATGAAAGGTTCATGAAGTTATCTCATTATCTAACTATGGAACATGTTTGTAAATTATCAGATATATAGAGGTAGTGCTCCCATTGAGAGGGCCCCTATATCGTGGTGGTAACGTTTGAATTAGTGATAAAGTTGACAGCGGTCAAGACAAAGCTTACACATGCATATAAGAATGAGAGGCTGCTGTAAAGCTGAATGTGAAGGAGAATGGGGAAAAAAAATAGAAAGTTGGTATGTTTAAAGCTTTGCGTGATTAATGGACGACACAAATTAGAACGACGTTTCAGCTCACTAGGCCTTCAGCATGAACAAACAACGAACACAGAAATATGTAAGTAAATCAAATTAGTACTACATGGCTAACAAATAATGATGTATGAAAAATGATAAGTTTTACATAGGTTCCATCGCAGCTTGGCACTTTACAGTCGTTAGTTAGTGGTCGGATTGTCCCCATCGCACACAACTGTAAAAGGAAGTCAAGCACGTTTCATATCAAGACCGTAGACAGAAATCACACCCTGGTAGAGCAAAGACCGTGGAAAGATTAACAAAATCAATCTAAATACATCCTAGAAGAGCAATGTAAAGTATGAGGCCAATTGAGCTATACTATTATCAACCTCGGTAGTAAGGCTCGTTAGTCTTTGGATAGCTCAGACTAAAAACAGCTGCTGCCTTGTTAAACAACAAAAATCATGGAAATTCACACAGAAATGGTGCAGCTCTAAACAAATACATGGTGAATAAGGTTGTAATCACCTATCATCATCATGTGTCATACCTGTTGGCGTTGGCAACCATGTACTTCCACAATCCTCTATCCACAATGCATCGTATCAATTCTGTTGTTGACTGTTTTCCATGGCATGACACTAAGCTATCTAGTATCTTCTCTCTTTGTCGTCCGCAATCTCTCTTTCTCTGTATTTTGTCAATTTTAACCAGGTATTCTAAACTATGAATAGCAAAATGTTACATCTTCTCAATATTCCTGTATGGTGCAGAAACATGGACATTAGACCAGAAAACAGAACACAAAATTGAGGTCTTTCAAATGTGGATTTACAGAAGAATAGGTAGAATAGGATGGAAAGAAAAAACAAACGAGGAAGTTTTATGATGACTAAGGGTGAAAAAAGAACTACTAAACACAATTAGAGCAAGACAAATGAATTTTTTTGGTCATGTTAAAAGACACAACAGTCTAAAAAAGGAATATTAGAGGGGAAAATGCAAGGACATTGTTATTGGTTATTGGTTATGGAAGGCCTCGGTATCACAGCAAACGAATTAAAATCCATAATTGCTCAACCGCCCGTGCCAGTGGAATCATCCGAATTACCAACTCATCTCCCAAACAAAGAAAGGTAACTGTAGTCCCCATCGTAGCAGTTTCAGCACACGCCAAAAGACATAAGGCGAAAGCGCGCAGAAAGTGAACACAGCCAACTGTTCCCCGTCATACGATATCATCATTCATCAAGGACATATGCTGGACAAGTCAGCCTATGACAATCTGCACCATCAAAGCAAGAGACAGAGTAGAATGGCGCTCCATGGTAGCCAACCTTCGATGCGGAGAAGGCACCCAATGATGATGATGATGAACCAAGTATTCCAACTTTCCTCTTCTTATGACATGCCCGAAAATGTTGATTGTTTGTAATGAGCTACAAAGAGCAAAATACAACATATACAACATACAACATATTGCAGAGAAGCAAACAACGTTCTGATAAGGCCAACAATGTACTTATTTTGGAGAGTCCATTTTGCCAGACTTATCCATGTAACGAAGAGACCGGTAACATATTTGTGTAAACATTGCAAATAAATATAAAATAAATAAAACTTCAATAATAAACTGTCTGACCCGACGTTTGAGTTATTCTGACATCAATACAGCTCCTTTTCATCATACAAGGGTCTACAGTAAAGAGCGTTGCATATTTGTTGTTTGCTCATTTGGCAGTTATTTGCTTGTAAAATAGGCAGTGTGTCTTACTTTTTTGTTGACACACGAAGACTTTGACGGTGGATGAGGCGGAAGAATAAGAAATGATCAAAGGCTCACAATGCAAAAGCAGAAAAGAGTATGGTACACTAGATGCATATTCATGACAAGAAAGACAAATATGGTTGACCATCGTGGAAGAGATAGAAACGTCAACACGTTTCACACACACACACACACACACACACACACACACACACACACACACACCTAAACACATGCAAAACCCATTGTGAAAAATGGCGCTCCATGGTAGCGAACCTTCGATGTAGAGACGGCACCCAATAAATTCTTTAGCTATTGTTACTACCATGAAATGTGTCCCAGAGAGGTCAGGAAAGCTACGTTGTCATTCTTCTCCATCTTGAAGCAGACAGCACGGTAACGCATGTCTGTTCATTACATGTGTAGTTATTGTCGTAGTTGTAGTCTGTTCATTACATGTGTAGTTATTGTCGTAGTTGTAGTCTGTTCATTACATGTGTAGTTATTGTCGTAGTTGTAGTCTGTTCATTAAATGTGTAGTTATTGTCGTAGTTGTAGTCTGTTCATTAAATGTGTAGTTATTGTAGTAGTTGTAGTCTGTTCATTAAATGTGTAGTTATTGTCGTAGTTGTAGTCTGTTCATTAAATGTGTAGTTATTGTCGTAGTTGTAGTCTGTTCATTAAATGTGTAGTTATTGTAGTAGTTGTAGTCTGTTCATTAAATGTGTAGTTATTGTAGTAGTTGTAGTCTGTTCATTAAATGTGTAGTTATTGTAGTAGTTGTAGTCTGTTCATTACATGTGTAGTTATTGTAGTAGTTGTAGTCTGTTCATTACATGTGTAGTTATTGTAGTAGTTGTAGTCTGTTCATTACATGTGTAGTTATTGTAGTCTGTTCATTAAATGTGTAGTTATTGTCGTAGTTGTAGTCTGTTCATTAAATGTGTGGTTATTGTAGTAGTTGTAGTCTGTTCATTACATGTGTAGTTATTGTAGTAGTTGTAGTCTGTTCATTACATGTGTAGTTATTGTAGTTGTTGTAGTCTGTTCATTAAATGTGTGGTTATTGTAGTAGTTGTAGTCTGTTCATTAAATGTGTGGTTATTGTAGTAGTTGTAGTCTGTTCATTAAATGTGTGGTTATTGTAGTAGTTGTAGTCTGTTCATTACATGTGTAGTTATTGTAGTAGTTGTAGTCTGTTCATTAAATGTGTAGTTATTGTAGTAGTTGTAGTCTGTTCATTAAATGTGTGGTTATTGTAGTAGTTGTAGTCTGTTCATTAAATGTGTAGTTATTGTAGTAGTTGTAGTCTGTTCATTGCATGTGTAGTTATTGTAGTAGTTGTAGTCTGTTCATTAAATGTGTGGTTATTGTAGTAGTTGTAGTCTGTTCATTAAATGTGTGGTTATTGTAGTAGTTGTAGTCTGTTCATTAAATGTGTGGTTATTGTAGTAGTTGTAGTCTGTTCATTAAATGTGTGGTTATTGTAGTAGTTGTAGTCTGTTCATTAAATGTGTGGTTATTGTAGTAGTTGTAGTCTGTGTATAGAGGCCAGTCTGCCATACTCAATCTTCTTATTGTTTTATTTCTTCCTTCATTTGAATGTGTTTTATTGATCATTCTAAAGAAAGCAACAACCAGTTGAAGGTTCCCAGAGATTCCATTGGTCTTCTCGTGGAAGCAAGCACGTGATGCCGTTGTGTGTTCTTTTTTTCGTACCAGCGCATTTGATAGATTTACACAAGAATCGTAGATTGTGTTTGGGTTGTCCAATTCACGGCTCTCTATTTGTGCATGTTGACCGACGATGGTCCAATCCACGGCTCTCTATTTGTGCATGTTGACCGACGATGGTCCAATTCACGACTTTCTATTTGTGCATGTTGACCGACGATGGTCCAATCCACGACTTTCTATTTGTGCATGTTGACCGACGATGGTCCAATCCACGGCTCTCTATTTGTGCATGTTGACCGACGATGGTCCAATTCACGACTTTCTATTTGTGCATGTTGACCGACGATGGTCCAATCCACGGCTCTCTATTTGTGCATGTTGACCGACGATGGTCCAATCCACGACTTTCTATTTGTGCATGTTGACCGACGATGGTCCAATCCACGGCTCTCTATTTGTGCATGTTGACCGACGATGGTCCAATTCACGACTTTCTATTTGTGCATGTTGACCGACGATGGTCCAATCCACGACTTTCTATTTGTGCATGTTGACCGACGATGGTCCAATCCACGGCTCTCTATTTGTGCATAAGACTAAAATTATGGTCATAAACAATGATAATACTTAAAACCTACAAGTTGATATCAAAGTTGAAGGAATTTGACCTGTAGACAGTTCAGAGCTACAACTGCCTATTATACAACTGTCATATTATAACCAGTGATGGAAAATGGAAAACTTAAATAAACAAAAGAGCATGAATGGCAAAAGGTAATTTTAATGCCATGTAAAGTACACTAACATCAAAACAAATAACATCAGGGCTAAAGCTAAGAACAGCTGGAAAATGTTATATCTTCTCAACTTTCCTGAATGGTACAGAAACGTGGAGATTAGACAAGAAAACAGAACAGAAAATTGAAACCTTTGAAATGTGGATTTATAGAAGAGGAAGAATTGGATGGAAAAAAGAAAACAAACGATGACGTCTTAAATTAAGTAAAAATGAAAAGAGAACTGCTAAACACAATTCAAATAAGACAAATGAAATTTTTGGGGCATGTTAAAAGCCACTGCAGCCTACTAAAAGTAATCTTGGAAGTGAAAATACGCGGTAAAAGAGGCAGAGGCAGACCAAGACTAACATGGAAGAGTAACATCAAAAGAGGACAAGTCAGCCTATGGCAACCTGCACTATCGAAGCAAGAGACAGAGCAGAATGGTGCTCCAGGTAAATCAACCTTCGATGTGGAGACGGCATTCAGTTGAAAAAGATGTAGACCGACTATGGCCCAATGTGTAAATGTTTCTTTTCAATGAATTCTCTTTTTTAAAACGAACATGGCACTATAATCGTACATGTGTTTCTATGTGTCGTCATCCTCTAGCTTGTCTATATTTGTTTTCCCACGACAAATGCTCTAAATGGCCATGTCTATGTCCTGCCTGACGTAGATGCCCAGCATCTGCAGCAGTCAATCTCCGGCTCGTCTGTGATATCTTGCACCCACCTTCCTCATAGAATGCACATCTCACGTCTACCAATACCACGTCCTCCATAAAATGACACAGGACAGAAAGCAGGTTGTTTGTCGGTAATAACTGACAGCCGATCTATTATAGAGTATTTTCTTTTGTAGGGAGCCGCGATAGCTCAGTGGCTTCTCAACAGGATTACAAAGGACAAGAGGTTCTGATCGGCGGTTTCCGGGTTCACCCAGCCATAAATGGGTACCGGATTTTTTTTTTCTGAGGAAGTAAAGCGACACAGGTGTAATACCGACCACATTACCCCAAATGTCATGTGCTGAAGGTCTATAAAAATTATGGTCACTAACACCATATACCTACTTATACGCCACTTGGCTTGACGGGGCTCTTTACTTTACTTTTATATGTTCTTTTGTAGCTAATTCTGCCACAGAACGACGCACCCGACAACAGAATGAACAAATCAAATATATGTCCATAAGTCCCATATATCCTCTTATTTTATTTCATTTTTTACTATTGTTGTGTCATTTCTTACGCGTGGACCTCATGAGTCACGATCTTCTTCCAGTTCATCCTTTTTCATGAAGAAGTCTAACATAAATGGACATTCTGGGATCTAAATTGTGTTATCTATCCATGCAATTAGTTTCATTGCAGTTGGTGAATCCCCATACCCGCTCCACCGTCCGTCCCAGCATTCCTCGACGTGTATGCAGACTGACTGTTCCTGTAAGGCGTTGGTTGTAGATACATCAACTTTTCCCACTGAGCACTTTCCACAGATCGGATGCCCCGATAGCACAGTGGTTAGTGAACTGGAATAGAAAGGACAGGAGATCCAGGTTCACCCAGCCTTAAATGGGTACCAGATTATTTTACGAGAAAAAAAGGTACGTAAAAATTATGGTCACTAACACCATTTTCCCTATACGCCACTTGGCGTGACGGGACTCTACATTTTTTACTTTCCACAGATCACACCTCTTTAATATTAGCTTGAACATGTGGTTGCTGCCCAATCTTCTAACATGTCCCTTATTCTTGATCCCACAACCACGGCAGTTGTTAGGACACTACTGACATACTTCATTGATCTTCTTGTTCCCACAACCACGGCAGTTGTTAGGACACTACTGACATACTTCTTGTTCCCACTACCATGGCAGTTGTTAGGACACTACTGACATACTTCATAGATCTTCTTGTTCCCACAACCATGGCAGATGTTAGGACACTACTGACATACTTCATTGATCTTCTTGTTCCCACAACCACGGCAATTGTTAGGACACTACTGACATACTTCATCGATCTTCTTGTTCCCACAACCACGGCAATTGTTAGGACACTACTGACATACTTCATTGATCTTCTTGTTCCCACAACCACGGCAGTTGTTAGGACACTACTGACATACTTCATTGATCTTCTTGTTCCCACAACCACGGCAGTTGTTAGGACACTACTGACATACTTCATAGATCTTCTTGTTCCCACAACCACGGCAGTTGTTAGGACACTACTGACATACTTCATAGATCTTCTTGTTCCCACAACCATGGCAGTTGTTAGGACACTACTGACATACTTCATTGATCTTCTTGTTCCCACAACCACGGCAGTTGTTAGGACACTACTGACATACTTCATAGATCTTCTTGTTCCCACAACCACGGCTGTTGTTAGGACACTACTGACATACTTCATAGATCTTCTTGTTCCCACAACCACGGCAGTTGTTAGGACACTACTGACATACTTCATCGATCTTCTTGTTCCCACAACCATCGCAGTTGTTAGGACACTACTGACATACTTCATAGATCTTCTTGTTCCCACAACCACGGCAGTTGTTAGGACACTACTGACATACTTCATTGATCTTCTTGTTCCCACAACAATGGCAGTTGTTAGGACACTACTGACATACTTCATAGATCTTCTTGTTCCCACAACCACGGCAGTTGTTAGGACACTACTGACATACTTCATTGATCTTCTTGTTCCCACAACCACGGCAGTTGTTAGGACACTACTGACATACTTCATAGATCTTCTTGTTCCCACAACCATGGCAGTTGTTAGGGCACTACTGACATACTTCATTGATCTTCTTGTTCCCACAACCATGGCAGTTGTTAGGACACTACTGACATACTTCATAGATCTTCTTGTTCCCACAACCATGGCAGTTGTTAGGACACTACTGACATACTTCATTGATCTTCTTGTTCCCACAATCATGGCAGTTGTTAGGACACTACTGACATACTTCATCGATCTTCTTGTTCCCACAACCACGGCAATTGTTAGGACACTACTGACATACTTCATTGATCTTCTTGTTCCCACAACCATGGCAGTTGTTAGGACACTACTGACATACTTCATTGATCTTCTTGTTCCCACAACCACGGCAGTTGTTAGGACACTACTGACATACTTCATAGATCTTCTTGTTCCCACAACCACGGCAGTTGTTAGGACACTACTGACATACTTCATAGATCTTCTTGTTCCCACAACCATGGCAGTTGTTAGGACACTACTGACATACTTCATAGATCTTCTTGTTCCCACAACCACGGCAGTTGTTAGGACACTACTGACATACTTCATAGATCTTCTTGTTCCCACAACCACGGCAGTTGTTAGGACACTACTGACATACTTCATAGATCTTCTTGTTCCCACAACCACGGCAGTTGTTAGGACACTACTGACATATTTCATCGATCTTCTTGTTCCCACAACCATGGCAGTTGTTAGGACACTACTGACATACTTCATAGATCTTCTTGTTCCCACAACCATGGCAGTTGTTAGGGCACTACTGACATACTTCATCGATCTTCTTCATTAATCTCTGTTTTCAGTCACGGGACTCTGCGAAGCCGAGGTCTATTCATTCTTTGATGTTATCGTTCCACCTCTTTCTTTGTTTGCCGCTACTTCTTTCTCTTCTTGTCATTCCTTGGAGAAAGGTCGATGCCTCTCTAAACTTCTGCTCCTAAGTGTTGTCACAACAAACACACATACATAAGGTGTATATCTTCGTCATTTGCCTTTCAGCGTCGAGAGAAGATATAGTTTGCTTTCCTTTGCTCTTGTTTTCCCATCCTGCTGATATATTTCCTGTTGTTTCTATTTCACCAATCCGTCTTTTTCGTGGTCGGCCCTTGGGTCTGGTGTTCTCGTAGCAGTTATTGGAGCCTCGTTGTGTTGTGTTTTGATCTTTCTGTCTTATTCTACGACCAAACCATTTTACCCGTTATTTCTGTATGTATACAAGGGCGGAAATTATTCCTAGCTTTTTTTCAGTTTCTCGTTTCTGACCTTTTCTCTCAGGCTATTTCCTATCTTTTGTCCAGCCATTTTATTTCGGTAATAATTACTTTTCCTATTTTATTTAATTTTTTTTAGTCTAGCGTCCAGTTCTGGCATTGGTAGAATAATGTCGAAATGAAGAGTGTATTTGTATAGTCCATGTTTTCAATAGGCAGAGTGCCCACAAAAACACTCCTCGATTTCAAACAGTTACAGTCAAAACATATTGGAATTCCTATAACTTCGGTGGCTGCATTTGTTTCTACTCATAAAGTTTCATTGGTATCAGCTGGTATCACACACACACACACACACACACACACACACACACACACACACACACACACACACACACACACACACACACACACACACACACACACACACACACACACACACACCACACACACACACACAACACACACACACCACACACACACCACACACAACACACACACACACACACACACACACACACACACACACACCACACACCACACACACACACACACACACACACACACACGCGCGCGCGCACGCACGCGCGCACGCACGCACGCACACACACACACACACACACACTCACACACACACACGCACACACGCACGCACGCACACACGCACACACACACACGCACACACGCACACACGCATGCACGCACGCATGCACACACACATACACTCACATACACTCGATGTGCGACCAAGCCGATACTCGGCAAACCTGGATGTAATGGATTGGCCACGCTAAACAAGATGACCAGGATTTCTGCAAGTGGCCCCTGAGTTCGCAGAACCTAACTGTTGAAAATTTCTCCGATAAAGTCCTAGTTTAGTCATATAAACTATTTAAGTGAAACGAGTGATCTCCACTTAGTTGGCGTCACAACAAAACTGCAGGAGTTCTCAATTACTAAAAAAGTACTTTGGGTTTAGGGTTAGGTATCTGACGTTCCTGTGTGTTACCGGGGCTTCATTATGAGGGCAGTAAAGAATAGTGACACTGTGCCCTTCCAGGCATGTCGTAAGAGGCGACTAAGGAGGTTGATCGATGGCTTGACAAGCTGTCATTGTGAAAAGTGTTGTTATGGAAACAGAGCCATAGATTTTAGAAGCAGTGATCTCCGCAGTATGTGCCACTTTGGCACGCAGGGTTTCTGTTTTTGATATTGTGGTTCTGCCCTATGTGCCGTCTTCGGCTCGAAAGGACAATAGATAGATAGACATGACTTTACCCTCGCGTTGTTTCTCTTGTCGCTACAGTTAAGTGTCAGAATACAGTGCAACGATAATCAAGGGGACGTTATTCTTCAGCACTTCAATTTATATGACTAAACTAGGACTTTACCCTTTTTCTTTTGTGGGTACGTGAAGGACAAATATATATAATATATATATACTTCCGCTATCCATAGCAAACCTTGACAATCACACTGAACTCATCAGTGAAGCTGTAAGTTGGATCATGACAGACGTGCTGCACATAGCCTAAAAGTAAAGTAAGGGACCCCCGTCACTCCAAGTGGCTTATAGGGAATATGGTGTTAGTGACCATACATTTTACAGACCTTCAGCACATGATTTTTGGGGTAATGTGATCGGTATTACGCCCGTGTCGCTTTTACTTTCTCAGAAAAAAATCCGGTACTCATTTAAGGCTGGGTGAACCCGGAAGCCGTAGGCTGGGATCGAACCCTACCTCTTGTCCTTGTAGTCCAGTTCACTAACCACTGAGCTATCGCGGCTCCCCGCCAATAGCCTGCTCTCAACTAACATTATCGCATCAATGTTTGTCGACTAATGGCAGGGACGCACATCGACTGTGTGTGTTTTTGCATGTATCAAGTTGCAGACATTTTATGAGTTGATGCAACGTTCTCCCTCGACGCTTCTGGGTAACAGTAGATGGACAAAAGATGCAACAAAAGATGCAACAAAAGATCCAACTGTAGCCGTCGTTGTATACGAATATTCCAATCATCATCATCATGTGCCATACCGGTTGGCTTAGGTGATAATGTCCTTCCACAATCTTCTATCTAGAGTGCATCGTATCAGTTCTTTTGTTGACTGTTTTCCATGCCATGACACCAAGCTATCCAGTATTTTCTCTCTTTGTCGTCCACGATCTCTCTTTCCTTTTATTTTGCCAGTTGTAACCAAGTATTCCAACTTTCCTCTCCTCATGATGTGCCAAAAAATGTTGATTGTTTTTTTTTTCTGATGTTTTTTAAGAGCTCCCTTTTTTGTTGGCCTGTTTCAGAATGTTCTCATTGGTCTTTTTAGCTATCCAGGGAACTTTCAATATTCTTCTGAGAAATCCCATCTCTGTGGCCTCTAATCATCTTTTATTTGTTTGTCTACTGTCCATGATTCGCATCCAACAGGTGTTGATTTTAAAACTACTTGAAATCGACTGTGCCTGGTTGACAAGCTCGCTGGCAGCTCTGAACTGAGTGTGGTCTTACTCTTGACAAAGAGGGCATCACAAAGTTTGTTTTTAATTCTTTAGGAGAAGAGAAGAATGGGTGGGACAATGATGCACACATTGAGATAGTGAGGAGTCTCAAGGTGGAAAATGTGTCTGGTCCATCTGAAGTTTAAAAAAAAAAAAAAAAAAAAAAAAAAAAAAAAAAAAGTAAAGTACCCCCGTCACGCCAAGTGGCGTATAGGAAATATGGTGTTAGTGACCATAAATTTTACAGACCTTCGGCATATGATTTTTGGGATAATGTGGTCGGTATTACGCCCATGCCGCTTTACTTTCCCAGAAAAAAAAAATCCGGTACCCCTTAAAGGCTGGGTGAACCGGAAGCTGTCGATTGGGATCGAACCCTACCTATTGTCCTTTGTAGTCCAGTTCACTAACCACTGAGCTATCGCGGCTCCCAGTTCTATCAATAGTGCTTAGTGGGAAAAACATATGTATCTTTAATCAACACCTCACAGGAACAATCAGTCTGTGTGCGCTTCGAGAAATGTTGGGACGAACGGTGGAGCGGATACAGGGATGCCTCATGATGAGTTAAACTGATTCCATGAATAGAATAGAACATCATCATCTTGAGTACCATGCCTGCTGGCGTAGGTGATCATGTCTCTCCACAACTTTCGATATCGACAGTTATTTAACATTTCTATTGTTGGCCTTCTGTCAACCTATTCTTTTAAGCTGTCTGGTATCTTTTCTCTTTGCTTCCCTCCATCTCTTCGTCCATCAATTTTTCCAGTTGTCACAATATATTCCAGCTGTTTCCTTCTCACTACATGGTTAAAAAAAATGATGGTTGTTTCTTCTTAATATTGAATATTAGCTCTCTTTTTAGAATAGAACACAATAGAATAAAATCGAATGTACCCTGTATATATAGTGCTGTAGGGGACTGGTTGGTCTCGAGGTACGACGCCGGCCTCGAGACATAGAGGTTGTGGGTTCAAATCCCGGCAACACCGTTTAGGATTTTTATTCATGATTCCTCTCTGTGGCAACCACCCCTGGTATCAGCAGCAAGACCCGACATGAAACGTCAATTACTCATCGACGGAAAAAAATATGAGTACCTCCGAAGTCGGAGTTATCTGCCCGTGCGGCGTGAGACCCCTGTGCACACGGCTGCAAGGACAAAAAGGGATTAACACCCACAATTCAGTTCCTAGTCTGAGTAGTCTCTAGGGATTTCGTCAGAGGTAGAAGCTGGCGAACGAAAAAAAAAATATATATAGTAGAACAGTTCAATGTATTTTTAATAATAGGAGACAGATAATAATAAATGAATATTATTATAGAGGGAAACTTCCAAGGCCATAATCAGCATACATCATATATATATATATATATATATATATATATATATATATATATATATATATATATATATATATATATATATATATATATATATATATATATAGCGAATCAATCCAGAAGAAGAGGCATACCTCTTCCACTGAATTGATTCACTATCTTTAATAAGAGTCTAGCCTTGAGCATGGAGCATGAGACACAGTTTTAGAACCGCTGCACTAAAAGTTTCGAGGAGGGAAATTGTTTGGCAAGCGGTGACCTTGGCCCTTGCAGGCTTCCGCTGTACCCCCTCCCTCCCCTCCATAACACAAGTCTGCTCCATAGGATGTGACTTCGTATCCACGTTCCACCAACATCATGCCATGACTGGCTATGATCAGGTAAGGACATTTTCACTATTTTTAAATAATACAATGTTAGTGTATTGTAAGGGCGAAGTATATACATGAAATTCGCGGAGATAAACAAAGTTTTCACTCCACCTTTGACATCCCTGCAGTTTGTGTTCTCTTATCTAAAAATGGCTGACACTTCCTGTCGATGTTGAATCAAGAGCCGCTTTCTTATTTACTAAATAATAAACTACTTGTTATATCCTACAAAGCGTCGAAGACTGGATTAAATTATCGTAATTATGCTTAATATTGTATTTAATATATATCGGTGTCAATGTGCGTTGTAAGCGCTGTTAATTGTTAATTACCACTCTTGAAGTAACAACTGAAACTTTCAGTTTCTGGTTTCAAAGTTAAAGTTACTAAACTTTGTTACTCAAAGTTACTGGTTACAATAGTAAAATGTCAATATTTGAAATATGAAATGAAATTATCACATGTGTTATAGTTTAATATTATATTTATTATAAATTAATATTATTTAGTTTCTATTCCATTTGGCTTGCCTTGATACAAAATAATTACGCGAAATATAATTATTTTAATTAAATGATTATGATTATTTATTATATAATTTATATTATTATGAATAATAATAATATAATATAATTTGTTAATAATGAGATTATTATATTTATTATATGATTAATGAACGGAATGACAATTCATTTTCTAATATGAAATTTGTTATAATACATTAAATTCATTAAAATTTTTTAATAAATTTAGTTGAATTACTTAATTACTACTAGTAATTTCAAATTTGTTAAAAAAATAAAAAAAAGCAGACAATTAAAAATTAAATTGTATCAAATTCATCACACTACAGTATTCTGAGTCTTGAAGTCTTGGTGTAATTACTGTAATAGGCTACAGTAATTTTTTTCTTCAAGTGTTTATTGATTTATTACAATTCAATAATTAATTACATTTTATAAAATAATTCTATATTTATTTCTTAAACTCAATCATAATTATAATTAATATCAAAACCCGGTGGAGAAAGAATGTCCTTGTGTATCACTGAATCATTATCGGACCAGTATAAATAAGTCACTGTCAAGTTTACACTTGTTTGATGATGTCTTAATACTTAATAATAAACTTTACATTTTCATTTCTAGCGTCTTTGCTTTTATAATTTAATTAAATTTAATAGTATTAACTTAATATGCCTAATAATTAAGTTTTAACTTAAGCATGTCAACAATTGAGTAGAATAATGCTCTGGAAGTAATTCATTGTCTGAATTTATTATATTACATGATCACAGTGGATAATTTGTATATGATAATCATTTAGTTTGACATTGGTTATTGAATTATTAGTATGTTTCACTTTCTACTTCAGCAGTCTTTTCAATTCTCACTGTCCATCTTTTAATTCAAAAGTGTGCTGGGAAAAAATAAATTGCTACAGTTTAATAGAAAGCCGTTCACGGACTGTGTTCATAATTTGCCACTAGTCTGGCCTCACTATTCACTGTCTTTACTAGGTTGCCCCTGATCTGCAGTCTCATTTTTGTCTTCCCTCTTGTTTCCATTATTAAATGTCTATTACTCTATGTATCTCTTTTTGGTTGCATCTCCTGTTCGATCAAAAAGCTCTTTTCTAAGACTGGTTGTATGAAATGATAACAGCCTTGACATGTCCTTTACTGTTTGTCCACCATTCAGATCCAAATATATGAAGAGGAAAGTAGATGGCTCTCATATATCCTTAGTTTGGTTTTGTGTTGCATTAAATGTTGTCTCAATTTTCACAAGTTATTTTGGTTGCATCTATACTTTACTTGTGAATATCATATGACATTTTTCACAGTTGTTAGACACTGTTACTTTAGGTGATTTGCTTTTTTTCCCCACAGGGAGATAAAATACACATACTTCAATTTTATATTCAAAGTGATTAGAAAGAAAATAAGCTTTATCTTTAAAAACTTTTGTGGTTAGAAATTGAAAATTTGTCTTCCCTTTCAACTCCCTGTGGAGCATAGGTCTTTAGCGAACACTTTTCTAGTCATTCAGCTTTTTGCCATTCTCTTAAGATCAATCCATGTCTCCCCCATCATCTTCATCTCTGCTTCCACCTGTCTTCAAGAATTTTCTGGTCTTCCTCTTTGTCTTTTCCTCTGGGAATAAAAAAAAAAGGCCTGTTGTGTAATACTCTCAGTTGGCTTCCACAGTGTATGTCCTATCCAGCGCAATCATCTTTGTTGTACCTATTTGCCCACTGGTATTTGCCTAGTACTTTTCCATAATTCTGTGTTAGTGATTTTGTCCTGCCATTTCCATCCTTTTATTGAATTGAAAATTGCACACTAGAAACTCTCAGATTTGCCAAACTTTGATTTCTTTTTTTTTTTTTTTTTTTGGCCACAAGGATTAATTTAACAAATATTATTCCTTTATAAATATTTTAGTTAAATATTCCAAGTTTTGTGTGTTCACAAAATTGAAACCACTTCTATAGAATATGATTTTTAAGGATAAGTGGAGTGTAGTGAGCTCAGGACATCTGCATCCATGGATGCTGAAATCAATTTTTTGATTGCAACTAAAATGTCATTTTTAGATTAAAACAGACAACTGAGTTTTCAACATGTTAATTTGTATAAAAAGCTGATTTAAATGGTGTATGTGATGATATCATGAATATGTGCATTTATACAAGAATAACATGATATGATGAGTGTATGACAGAATACTATCTCACTAGAAAGTTTGACTAGATATTATCACAACTAAGAATGACTGGTTAATGGGCAGAAAATGGTTATAATATTATTAACACTTTTATGTTGAAGTAAGTGTGCAATCCTTATCTACCTTTTATCCTTGGGATTCTACAGTTTAGTCAATACTTACAACTGATAACTTGACCTGCTTTACTTTTACTGTCTGTTTTTTGTGTGGTGTTATATCTTATTTTAATATTTCTCTGTTTTTGTTATGGTGTGCATTATCATCATCAAGTACCATGCCTGCTGGTGTAGGTAATCATGTCTCTCCACAACTTTCTATCTCAACAGCTATTTATCATTTCTGTTGTTGATTTCTGCCAAGCCATTCTCATAAGCTTTTTTTTTTTTTTTTGCTCTTCCCTCTATCTCTTCGTCCCTCAACTTTTCCAGCTGTCACGACATATTCCAACTGTTCCCTTCTCATTACAGGGCCTAAAAATGATGGTTGTTTCTTTCTAATATTGGAAATTAGCTCTCTCTTTTCTTTGGTCTCTTGCAGAATGTATTCATTACTCTTCTTAGCTGTCTATGGTATTCTTCTATGTGCATTATACATGTTATTAAAATACTTATTAGCAGAATATATCTATAGTCTGTTCTTATGAAGTCTGAAAATTATTTTTCCTTAGGTCAGGAAAATATTTTCAATTTAGTTTATTGCTTTTATTTGACTTTTCCCTCCCTCTTCTAAGACTATATAGTCTAGTTAATTTAGATTTTATTTTTTGAGCAATAGTTTTATGGTTATTTTATTGTTATTATGTCAGCGTGATTTATTTTCTGTTTTAATGACATCTTTAGTATCTGAGCACAAGTATTAACTTATTATTTACTATTGGAAGAATATAAATAAATATTTATATTCTTCTTCTTCTTTCCTTCCTCTTTGGCTTTCAGCATCAACTGGAAATATAATTTGCGGTCTTTTGCTCTTCTGGTTGTCTCTGCTGCTTTTATGTTTTTTCTAGTGTTTCTAATACTCTGTCGATCCTTTTTCATGGTCGCCCTTGGATCTGGTGTTCTCTCATCATTTATTGAAGGCTCGTTGTATTATGTTTTGATCTTTCTGCCTTTCCACATGGCCGAATGATTTTATCTGTTGTTGCTTTTATATATTTTATAGCGGGGATTATTCCTAGTTTCTTTCTCAGTTCTTTATTTGTGATCTTGTCTCTAAGGCTGTTTCCTGTCATTCTTCTAACACATTTTAATCTCAGTAAAGATTATTTTTCTTATTGTTCTTGCATGTATGGTCCAGGACTGGCATTGGTAGTTGATATGAAGATTCTATTGTGCCCTTTTTGTACCCTCTAGAGTTATTTCCTTGTTGGACAATAATGGTGATAGCTATACAATGATTTGACAAGCTTTTTTGCATCTTGAGTCTATTTTTGCTGTTTGTGAATTGTCGTTTGTCACTAGACTTCATAGGTATTTGAATTCCTCTACTTGTTTTAGTTGCCTGCCTTCTATAGTTATATTGATGTTCTGTTTCTCTTTTGCGATATTCATGACTTCTGTTTTGTTGATGTTGATCTTCATGTTGTATTTTGTGCCTGTGCTGTTGAGTCCATTTAAGTGTTCTGGTACGTCTTCTATTTTTCTACATATTAATGCCTGATCATCTGCAAATAGAAGCTCGTTGATCTCCTCGGTCTCTGATAGGTTGGCTAACTTGCATATATATTCCTTGTATGTAATAAATAGTATTGGGGATATTATGCATCCCTGTCTTACATGTGATCTAACTTCAAAGTGGTCAGTGTAACCTGCTGTTCTGACTGCAGGTCAGATGTGGAGACTTTAATTAGGCTGATTAGATGTTGGCCTACTCCATATGTTAGTATCTCCCACAGTTGTTCTCTGTTTACTTGGTCGAATTAATTTGTTAGTCTATCATCCATACCTGGCATTGGTAGCACAATGTTGGAATAAAGATTGTTTCTGTATAGTCCAAGTTTGCAATAGACAGGGTGCCCACAAAAACAAACCTAGATTTGGAAACAGCTATACAGTCAAACCATATTGGAATATTCTTATACGTTAGTGGCTACATTTGTTTATCTCTTAAAGTTTCATTGGTATCACACACACTCGATGTGCACCCAGGCCGTTACTCAGCAAACTTGGTTGGAGCTTTTTCCTGGTCAATGTAAGCTCATCATCATCGAGTGCCTTCTCTGCAACGAAGGTTGGCTACCATGGATCGCCATTCTACTCTGTTTCTTGTTTTGATGGTGCAGGCTGTCATAGATTGACTTGTCCATCTTTTGATGTTACTCGTCCATGTTAGTCTTAGTCTGCCTCTGCCTCTTTTACCTTGTATTTTTCCTTCCAATATTACTTTTAGTAGGCTGTTGTTTAAATGAAACGTAAATGTAAGCTATGTACAAATTTTAATTGTGTTCTGACATTTTTTTCTGCAATCTGTTTTAAGGCGAATAGAGCGTCAGTACATCCTTTTTTTTTTTTTTTTTTTTTTTTTTTTTTTTTTTTTTTTTTGGGAACTCCATTTCAGAAACGCTTAACTGTAGTTCTATTATTGCTCTCAGCCTTTTTTTCCACAGATTTGGTGTATAACTTTCCTACATGGCCGAGAAGCGATGTACTTCTATATTGATTGCAGTCTCTCTTGCTACCTTTATTTATCCGCATTGGTACGATGGTTGTCTGTTTTCTGGGGCTTTTTGATAGTGCCATGCTGCATTGAATATTCTGTGCAGTCATGTAACTCCTGTTTCTTCTGCTGCTGTTATAATTTCTCCTGATACATTATCTATCCCTGGTGCTTTATTTCTTGATGCATATTTGATTAGTTTCTTCGATTTCCTCTTTCATGATGTTGAGTTCAGTATTCGTGCATGGTTTTGGTTGTGTTATTGGTAGTTGGTCCCATATTTAATATGTCTTCAAAAAATTCTTTCCATCTCTTTTGCATATGTTGGTTATTTGATATTGGCTGTCCATCTTTGTCATTTATGAGCTTAGTAGGATCATGGTTTTCATTTCTCACTCTTGTTGCTTTGTAGAAATCTCTTGTGGTTGTCTTGAAGTCCCTGGTCATATTTTGTCTGAATTGTGTTCGTTTTACATAGATTCTTTGATTAAAATTTTAACTTTTCCCGAACTAAGGCATAATTTCATTTTCTTCTTGGTTCTTATTCTCCCTCCAATTTTTAAATAGTTTCTTCTTTTCTTTAATTGCTTCCTTCCACCATGGGGTGATCTTTTTCTCTTCTTTCGTGCTTAGTTTTATTCCACATACTGTTTTAGAGATGTTGATTACTGTTTTCTTAAACTGATTCCACTCTTCTTCTACTGTGCTTACTTCATTAGGGAATTTTATGGATACCTCTGTTAGTTTTTCTTTTAGGGTTTTCCTTGATTCTTGATCTTTTAATTGCTTTATTTTTATAGTCTGTTCTTTTTGCTTCTTTTGTTTGTTTGCATATCTTCTCTTCATAAGTATATTATAAAATAATTTTACATAGACTATAAGATACAATTTTGGAGAGTGAAGAAATACCTAATGACAGGAACGTTATATGGTTAAACTATAGGACACAAAAAATTTACAGGGAGTGCATAAATAACAGGGGAGTTATGCTGCTATCAGTACCAGGAAAAGATTTTAAGCAAAGTCATTTTAGAAAGACCAAAGGCCATAGAAAAGCAATGAGAGATGAGGATGCTGGTTTTAGGAAAATATATCAGAATATAATAGCTGAAAAAAGCTTGGGATTATAGAACTCACTTTATATCGGATTTGTAGACTATAAAAAGGCATTTGATAGTTTTAGACAGTGGAATGCTTTGGAAATTGCTGAGTCATTACAGAAACACTACAAAGTTGATTAAATGAACTTAATAAAAATGTATGAAATAATGAAATATAGTGTTGTAAATGAAGGTTACAGAACTATTTAAAATAAGAACAGGTGTAAGGCAGGGATACCTGCTACCTCCATTTCTCTTTTTGCTGACCATTGATTAGATTATGAGAAAGCAGAACAGAAATGGAATCCAGTGGTCATTGACTAAAAATCTTTATGACCTAGACTTTGCTGATGACATAGCTCTTTTCTCACATAATCATAAACAAATGCAAGATAAAATGAACATACTTGATGAGAGATCACAATATCTGGGACTGATAATAAATATAGATAATATAATCCTGCGAATTAATGTAGTTGGCAGTAATCACTAGGAGGAATATTTCTACAAAACGTTATTAGCGGGTCATCATCATTGCACTCCGAACAGGTCCATAGGTGCACAGATCCTCTCCTCAGCAAGTCTCGAAGTGTCCAGCGACTGACGACTCCAGTTCTGTGTTGGTTGATTAGTCTTCTTACACGTTCACTAAGTTTCTCATTTCTGGCTGTGCCCATATCTTTCATCTCAAGCAGTGACGTGAACTCATGGTTGTTCTGTGTCCTTCCCACTTCTGGGAGGGCATGGTGATGATGTCCTCCCGATCCATTGGTAGACCATCCTCCAATGCTGTGGATGGTCTAGACTCAGGTGCACTCACTCAGCCATGTGATCCAGAACCTGTTTCCATGTTATAGACTGGCCAACTTCGGTCAATTAACTTTACGGCACGTGGTGCTCCTGTGGGCATTAAGTCATATATGTATGTGTCTATATATATATCTATCTATCTATTGACCTTTCGAGCCGTAACCGGCCCATAGGGCGTAGACCAAGATACACCTTCTCCTATATGAATTTTTGTCTAGCAGTTTTCTTTTAAAGATATTTTATCAAATCTCGCCATCTGTCTCTGTTCTGTGCAAGCAGTTCTATCTCATTGAGGGAGCCGATTCCTGCTGCTCTTGCCTCTCTCATCAATGTTCTTCTCAGTGTCTCCCTGGGTCTTCCTCTTTTTCTTTTACCTGTTGTTTCCCATATGAGGGCTTGCTTTGCTATTCGATTATTATCTCTTCTCATCACATGTCCAACGTATGACCATCGTCTTTTCTTTATATATATATAGGCATTAACATAGACAAAGAAGTAGGAATATAGAATGATACCAAAATAAGGATACAAAAAAGCAAGAGGATCCTTCATTGCACTATATATATGCAATACTATCAATATTAAAATTTTCAACTCCAGTGTTGGATCAGTCTTATTATATGGCAGTGAAACATGGAGAACAACAAAAATGACAGGAAGATACAGACTTTTATAAATGATGTTTGTGCAGAATAAAAGTATGGAAAGAATAGGGCACTAACTTAGAACTATGGGAAAGTGCCAGTCAAATACCAGTGGACAAAGAGATAAGGCAAAGATGAACCCACTGAATAGGACACATACTGCAGAAGCCGACTGAGATTATTAGAAGACAAGTCCATTTTTTTTATTCTTCAGAGGAGGAGGCAATATTGAGGCCCAAAATATATTTGGAGAAGACAGGTGGAAGTAGAGATGCATAGGATGGAAAAGGCATAGAAGGATCTCAAGAGAATGGCAAGAAACAAGACGTAAGCTCCACAGGGAACTAAAAAGAAGAAAAGATAAATACATAAACTGATGGCTTTCTACTCATGTGAATTAACTTAAACTGGAAATTATAAATTTGTGACATAAGAAAATATTTATGTTTTGGATTAGCTACCATTTGTTCTGGTTTGTTAGCCTTTGTTTGCTTTCTTTATGCTTTTACTAACAAACACTTCATCATCTGCTCTTAAAAGGATTTTAAAAGAGCAAAGACACAAATAAATACAATCATAGACTATACAAAAACTATATTACATTACTTAATACATTAACATTTGTTGTGTTAGTTGTTTACAGTTGACCTGTTTTACATTATGTCTGTGCCATTTTTTTCCACCAGGATTAAATTTGTTTTCCTTTTCGCTTGCTGCTAGGTGACCTAGTTCGGGCCTGGTGTTTGTCCAACAACCACTATTTTTCATTTTTGCCCATAGAAGAATGTTAAATGGACATATGCATATTGTGTTGTGCTTTACTGTGACATCTGCACCCAGTACATCCTACTTCAGTGTGGCATTTGTGTACCAGATTTCCTTCCCTCTTGGTCACTTAGTCAGACTGGCTTGTCTGTTTTCAGGTCTTTGTGGGGCGGTGTGATCTTGATCCGGTATAGTTCACCTTTACAAGCTGTTGTTTGTGGGTTTCATAATATCATACCTGATAAATTATTTGTTACAATAGTAGTAAATAGTAAAAAAAATATTTGTTACAATAATAGTTACACATAGTTTTATATAGTAATTTATACAAATCAATAGCCTTTTTTGAAGGTTAAATTTGCAATCAATTGATTAAATTAATTAATAATTTGCTTCTTCTTCTTCTTCTTCTTTCCTTCCTCATCTGCCTTTCAGCGTCGAGGGGAGATATAATTTGCGGTCTTTTGCTCTTATGTTCGCCTCTGCTGCTGTTATGTTTCCTAGTGCTTCTAATATTCCATCGATCCATCTTTTTCGTGGTCGACCCTTGGGTCTGTTGTTCTCACAACGTTTGTTGAAGGCTCGTTGTGTTGTGTTTTGTTCTTTCTGCCTTGTCAAGTGGCCGAACCATTTTATCTGTTGTTTCCTATATATTCTATGGCTGGGGCTATTCCTAGCTTTTTCTCAGTTCTACATTTCTGATCTTATCTCTCAGACTGTTTCCTGTCATTCGTCTAACACATTTCATCTCTGTAGAGGTTATTTTTCTTATTGTTCTTGCATCTAGAGTCCAGGTCTGGCATTGGTAGCACAACATTGGAATGAAGATTGTATTGTATAGTGCTCGTTTTGCCTCCAGAGTTATTTCCTTGTGGACAATAGTGGTGATAACTGTCCGATGATTTGACAAGCTTTGTTGCATCTTGATCTATCTCTGCTGTTTGGGAATTGTCGTTTGTCATTAGACTTCCTAGGTATTTGAATTCCTCTACTTGTTTTAGTGTCTGCCTTCTATAGTTATGTTGATGTTCTGTTATTTTTGGCGACATCATGACTTCTGTTTTGTTGATGTTGATTTTCATGTTGTATTTTGTTCCTAAGATGTTGAGTTTGTTTAAGTGTTCTTGTAGGTCTTCTATTGTTTCATGTATTAGTGCCTGGTCGTCTGCAAATAGAAGCTCGTTGATCTCCTCTGTCTCTGATGGGTTGGCTAGCTTGCATATATGGTCCATGTATGTAATAAACAGTAGGGGGGATAGTACGCACCCCTGTCTTACACCTGATCTAACTTCGAAGTGGTCTGTGTAGCCTGTTGCTGTTCTGACCTGCAGCTGCTGTTGGCGTAGAGACTTTAATAATGTTGGTAGATGTTGGCTTACTCCGTATGTTGTTAGTATCTCCCACAGTTGTTCTCTGTTTACTCTGTCGAATGCTTTTTCCTGGTCAATGAAGGCTATGTATAAGTTTTGGTTGTGTTCTGTCGTTTTCTGCAAGCTGTTTTAGTGTGAATAGTGCGTCGGTACATCCTCTGTTTTTTCGGAACCCATTTGAGAATCGCTTAACTGTAGTTCTATTATTGGTCTCAGTCTTTTTCCAAGATTTTGGCGTATAGCTTTCCTACATGGCTGAGCAGAGATATACCTCTATATTGATGCAGTCTCTTTTGCTACCTTTCTTTTTCCATATTGGTATGATGATTGCCTGTTGCCAGTCTTCTGGGCTTGTTGTTGGTGCCATGCTGCATTAAATATTCTGTGCAGCCATTGCATTCCTGTTTCTCCCGCTGCTGCTATTATTTCTATTGAATGTTATCTATCCCTGGTGCTTTGTTTCTTGGTGCATATTTGATTACTTCTTCTATTTCCTCTTTCATTATGTTGGGTTCATATTTGTGAGTGCTAGTGTGGTTTTTGTTGTCTTGTTGTAGTTGGTATGTTAAACAGGTCTTCAAATATTCTTTCCATCTCTGTTGCATACATTGGTTGTTTGATATGGCTGTCCGTCTTTGTCATTTATCAGCTCAGAGGATCATGGTTTTCTTTCTCGCTCTTGTGGTTTTACTGCTTTGTAGAAATCTCTTGTGGCTGTCTTGAAGTCCCTGCTCATGTTTAATAATTTGCTAATTATATGTATTTGATATGAGATGTTTGAAAAAGGGACTATGAGGCACTAAATTAGAAATAAGACCATTCAAGAAAAAAATGTGTGTGGAACAAATGTTTAATTATGTATGGAGACAACAAATACTGTTGTTAGAATCATAGTACGATCAAGGCATTATTCTATGAATAGATGAAATAACAATTCTCATCTGTGTACTGTGGAAACTGTACAGTGCAGGAAGACATAATAGGAAGACAGAAATGCAGTCCTATTTTCAATACAAATCTCCTGGCAGACCTCCAGCAATGGAATAAATTCAGTAGTATAGTTATTAACAATAAATACATTTTGGTGTGATATATTTATACTCACATCTCTGGTCTGGTGGTGTTCATGGAATATTCAAAGAATAATAGCTTTTGTGGGCAGGTGGCTCGTTCATTGTTAGTTTCCAACTGACACAGGGAAGACATGGAATGATCTTAAAAGATTTGCATGAAGCAGACAGCTTGGAAAGTGTTTATTGAAGATCTTTGCTCCACTGGGAGCTGAAAGGAAGAAGAAGAATTATAGACTGAAAACAGTAATAAGTAAACTTCTGAGATGAGGAACAAACAAATTAGGAATTAGGGCCAATGGTATGACAATCACATTTTGCTGTTTAATTTAATCACAAGACTTAAAGTTCCCAAATATTTAAATTCATTTACCTGTTTTAACACTGTTCCACTTGTCTTTATTTTACACCGAGGTGATGTCATTTTCTTTGTTATTACCAATCTATATCTGTCAATACATATATGTATACAATGTATCTATACAATATCAGTACATATCTGTCTTTTTGCTAATAAGACATGAGTACTTTATTGTTGCTTTCTTTCACTATAATGTCTAACTTTTCTTGTAACTCATTCTCACCCTTAGTGATTAGACTGTATCATCAGCATACCTAAGGTTATGTTATTTATATTATGACCTCCAATTGTTATTGGAGGCATGTCCCTTGTGGATATTAAAATAATTTCACTATACATATTAAATAAATATGGTGACAAACTTCCCTAACGCCCCCCCCCCCCCCCAATTAAAAAAACAAACATTTTATTTGAAACATTCCCAATTGATTTCTAGCTATTATGGCCGATGTTTGTTGACAGTACATGTTTCTAATATAACACATGAAGAATTGAAGAGTCAGACATTTGAAGAATAAAGTCAGGAGTTGAACGTTTGAACTCCATAACCCTGATTTTTAAATGCTATTTCGCGGCACTCCTGGAAAGTTAATGGGCAAAAACTGCTCGAATAAATAGTCTCCAAGAATGTACAATTTCCTAATTCCACCCATACCCACTAAATTAATTACCACCCTCTAGCCCAGGGATAGATGAACGTTCTACCTGAGGGTTGAAGCCGTGTTGACATAGCTGGCAGTTTGCATGTGTAGCCCTGGACTAATGGGGCACGCTTAGCAAGCGTTTATATTGGGAGGTGTACATGCGGGGAGGAGGGAGAAAAGGTGGGAGTCTCAGGAGAGGTCGACTCGCGTTCTGGAAAAGATGAAAGTTGACAAGAGGTTTGATAAGCCAGATTAGTACTGAAGGTCTTTATTGGAGTCTCCAAGCTCCACGATAAGCTGTTATCATTTGAGCATCTTTGGAATCTAATTGTATTTGCTTCTCTCGACTAGACATTTCGTATTCTATTTGCTGTCTAAATGTTTTTTCTTCATTATAATCTTTATTGGTTTACCATTTGTAATTTATTTTTATTTTGTTTATTGCCCGTCCAGTTTTTCTTTTTTTAAAACGAACTTCTGGACAATTTTTAAAGTCGATCCCCCTGGGTGGTTTTTTTTTTTTTAATAAATAAAATTTGATTTCCCTCCAGTTGTTTTTTTTAAATAAATAAAAATTGATTTCCTCCAGCTGTTTTTTTTAAATAAATAAAAATTGATTTCCTCCAGCTGTTTTTTTAACAATTGTGTTGGACTATTACATTTTTTAAAAACCAGGTATCCGCATCGTTTTTTCCCCTCTTTCGGATTTTTACATTTTATTTTGTGTGTGGGTAGATCAATGAGTCGCTTTTTTTTTTAAAAAAAAATGTCCGAATAGATAAATAAAATAAGATTGTTTGTTCAGATTTATTTCTGAGTTTTACACATGTTTGTGCATTCTATTATATGTTGTTTATGTTACATACTGAATATAATCATAGGGAACTCTTTATACAGAACTTCGCTGCAAGAGGCAATCTGATTATCATCAGAAGATATCCACACCCCCCCCCCCCCCTTTCCGGTCGAGCATGTGTTTTGGGTCATATATATATATATATATATATGCATAACATGTTTATTATTTTCAACAATTTTATTTCAAAAGTTTCTATTTTTAATATATATGTGTGTATATATATACACTGTATATATAATGTCACCCATTTTGTATATTTCTTTAAGAATAAGTCACTAGAGATGTCTTGTTCTCGATTAACTATTGTCCTTTTATTTCTCTCCCCCCCCCCCCCCATTTATAACTGATGTTAAATTACTGTAAATGAATCGGCGTCGTCTGGTATGCATGTTGTCAACAGATTCTACGAAAGACGAACGCTGACATGAGGTTTGATAAGCCAGATTAGTCAGGAGGGTCTTTATTGAAGTCTCCTTAACTCTTTCAGTACGGAAGGTTTTTATAAATTCAGCGGTAGAGATTTCAGAGACATATTTTTTTCATGATTTTTAAATATCAGTGTACGTGTTTATATTTATCTAACACTGAATATATTATGCATGAATTTTTACATAATTAAATTTCACCAAACCGATGTGATAAAAGATCTAACAGAAGAATATGGTTTGAGGACAGTTTACACTAATCAAACGGAGAGTGGCGCTAAACGTATATGACGGAAATCGGCTGACGCATGGTGCGTCGAGACGTAGGAAAAGAGTTAACCGACGATAAGCAGTCATCCAATGGGAATCTTTGTAATCTAATTGTTGTTGTTTCTCTCCACCGGGAACTTCATAATCTGCGAATAATTCCAGGGCAGCAAGTTTGTTTACAACAGTCGGCAAAAAGTTACAAATAATCGAAAACAGAGAAAAATGAAAAAGAATAGTCAGCCTCGAAACATGATCGAACCTGTACTCCTCAACACAGCGCCATGCCACGAGAAATAAACGCTAGAGTCCACGGCCAACTAAGCAACTTAAAACAAAAGTTGCTGTCATTGGCATTGCTATCATTTTTTAGGTTAGTTGGCCCTGTGTTTTTTTTTCAACATAAAATTATATTGTCCTTTTGTTTCTTTCAAATGTATTTGTTTTCTCCATTATATTTTTTCGATGATAACTAATGTTTAATTACTGTTACATGATTTGGAGTCGTATGTTTATTAACATACACTATTAATCTGATGCGGAGACTCTCTTGTTGCTGTGGTGGTAATACATTTTTGAGCGTCCAAACTCACCGTTCAGTCATATTGCTCATTGCAATGTGTTGTTACCAGTTTGTCTGTATATTTGTTGTTACACCTCATGATGTAGAAGTAATGGTCACCTTGTTTGGGGTTTGTTTGTTTATTGCCATGATCGTCATCACTGCACACCGGACGAATCCCAGGTGCTCCGATATTCCCCCCGAGAATCTTGAGAGAATCTAAGGATAATCCTCCCCCACGTGCACGAACTCCGCAGCACGTCTGGCATCTACGGTGTTATTTTAGCTGACAGTTTCACCAGGGCTTACTCTTTTTGATTGTATATGCCAAGGGATGTTTAACGTGCGCGAGTGCACACGGAACCTCCTGTTTTTTACCGTTATCCGAGAGGGCCAGGCGTCGGATCTCACTACCCTAGAGATCAGGGGAGGTAACGTCATAAATAAAGCACCACATTAATTTTTCATATTTTTGAAAAATCACCATCGTATCTGGTGGGCTCTGAACTCGGATCCATCCAGTTCCGAGGCCGACGTTGTACCTCTAGACTTGCCATACGTAGCGAGTATGGAGGTTTCTTGCTCCAATAATGTCTTCCTGTCCATAGTTACAAATCATAAAGTGTTCCACTCATTTCATTTTCACATTTGCCTCACTTCCCTTCACGGGAATCGTGAACTCTGACCCTTCTTTTTTTTTCTGTGATGATCACATTTAACTTAATTTGTATGGAAACTAGATGGTGTCAGTTTACTGTAGTAGATAGTGCAGGCTGATAGTGTCAATATTGGAGGCTGATGATAGTACAAATAGTTGAGGCTGATAGTAAAGTGGTTGAAATACTGGAGGCTGATAGTAAAATGGTTGAAATACTGGAGGATGATAGTAGAAATACTGGAGGCTGATAGTAGAAATAGTTGAGGCTGATGATAGTAGAAATACTGGAGGCTGATAGTAGAAATAGTTGAGGCTGATGATAGTAGAAATACTGGAGGCTGATAGTAGAAATAGTTGAGGCTGATGATAGTAGAAATACTGGAGGCTGATAGTAGAAATAGTTGAGGCTGATGATAGTAGAAATAGTTGAGGCTGATGATAGTAGAAATAGTTGAGGCTGAAGATAGTAGAAAATAGTGGAGTTGATAGTAGAAAATACAATTCGAGAAGTTGAGCCCTAGAAAAATAGCTGAGTCCTGGCTAATACCGCAGCGAATATTCCAAGTGTGATAGTCTATACAGATACCGTGACACTGTGACATAAATCGTAAAACATATCAGATAGCAACACTCCCCCACTCCTCTCTGTGAACGAAAGAATGAAGAAAAATAGACGCATAAACTTGCAGTGTAAAATAAAGGGGGAGAGAATAGTGCAAACATTTGTCCAGGAAATGCCATTTTTGGTTGTTATTTTCATGAAATGAAGGAAGTGGTCGTCACGCTACCAAAAATGTCGCCGAGTTGCCTTCCCATTATGGGCAATGCTAGTCTGATTACCTCGTTGTAAAGTATAGAAAATTGGTACGTTAGTGGCTTCCCGCGCAGCTCCATGCAGTACACGCACTGTGTATTACATTACCTGGGTCTATGGGCGGGCTGCGCGTAAATCTAGTTATTACCTCGATCTGATGCGTAATGGCTCCATGGTTTGGTGAGCCTGGCATTTTCCAGTGCTACTTTTATTTTTGTTTCATTTCTCTCATTCGCTCGTTCTTTCTGGCGTTCACACATCCATGCTTTACAAGATACATCACAACGGAAACTTTGGTATGTTTGCGTTCGTCTACCACCAATTAAGATGACGTTTAAATGGCGTAATTTGCGACGTATCTTTGTTTACATCAAGGTGCGATATAATGCGCATTTCTATCAATCTCACTTAATTTTAAAATATTTTTTGTACCGGTTTTGCCTTCCTGTTAGGATCATATTCGCTGAAGAATAAGCATTAAAATACATATACATAGATTGTCATGCAGGACCGCAGTAGCTATACAGAACATCTCACTCGCTGCAGGACCTAACTCGGCATTTCCTCAGTAATTATTTTCCTGTTTGGGCACAAATTATGGCCACTTCCAGTTTATGATGTGATGTCGTCAAATTGTTTTACAAAATGACGCAAGTCCGCGTCAAGTTTCTGTGCAGTATCCTCATTAGTGGTAAAAGCTATAGTCATTCGAAGGCCCCGGTATCACTGCAGACGAATGAAAGTCCATAATTGCTCAACCGTCCGTGCCAGTGGAATCATTTGAATTAACATCTCATCGAATACCCAAACAAAGAAAGGCAGCTGCAGTCCCCTTCATAGCAAACACACCACACGTCAAAAGACATAAGGCGTATCAGCACCGAAAGTGAACGCAGCTAAAATTCCTTCGTCAAACGATATAATCATTCATCGTAAGGAATCGGAATTTAGAAACTTAGATCCCGATGAAAAGCACAGCTCACGGTGTGCACAGTGCACTAAACTCAGTAGCCCCAGCAGCAAGCCGGACTTGGAATATGAGGAAACTGCAACAAGGAACACTTTTCAACATATGGCTCAACGGTTTCTGCCGCCTATCCGCCATATTGACCGGAAGTCCCGTGGTGGTAAAAGCATTAAAGAAGTGTCAGGTTTTATAGCGAGTGAGACACCATATATATATATATATATTTATATGTAAGTGTATGTATGACTTCTTGAAATTGTAACAAACTTTGAATATCTGGGATCTATAGTAGCTAACTAAAAGAAACCATATTTAGCATGAGAACATTGATTGAAAAGTACATAGAAGTAAACAAACCTATGTATGCCTGCTTCATAGACTACACCAAAGCTTTCGATAGAATACACCGTAATCAACTTATAGACTGCCTAAAGGATATAAATCTAGACGACACAGACATACGACTAATATGTAATTTGTACTGGGAGCAAACAGCAATAATAAAATATAACAAGGAGAACTCTACACCCATGGATATAAAAAGAGGAGTAAGACAAGGATGCATCCTATCACCAAGCTTGTTCAATCTATACACTGAGCAAATCTTTAAAAACATCTGAGAGATGCCAGGCCTAAACATTAATGAAAAGATAATATCATAAGATATGCTGATGATACTGTTCTATTAGCAGAAAATCCTAAAGACCTACAACAATTGCTTAATGTGATAAACATAACAAGCAAAAAATATGGACTAGCTATGAATATAAAAAAAGACTAAAACTATGATCATAAACAAAGAAAATTCTCAAGTAATTCCAAGTAAATATCACAGTTGAAGGAATACATCTGGAGACAGTCCAGAGCTACAACTACCTGGGACATACTATAACCAGTGATGGAAAATGTAAAATTGAAATAAACAAAAGAACAGGTATGACAAAAAGTAATTTTAATGCCATGAAAAATATACTAACAACAAAACAAATAACAGTAGGGCTGAAACTAAGAATAGCAAAATGTTACATTTTCTCAATATTCCTGTATGGTGCAGAAACATGGATATTAGACAAGAAACCAGAACAGAAAATTGAAGCCTTTGAAATGTGGATTTATAGAAGAATAGGTAGAATTGGATGGAAATAAAAGAAAACAAACGATGAAGTTTTAAAACAACTAAAAATAAAAAGAGAACTGCTAAATACAATTAAGACATGAAATTTTTGGGGCATGTTAAAAGACACAACTGCCTTCTAAAAGTAATATTGGAAGGGAAAATACAAGGTAAAAGAGGCAGACCAAGACTAATATGGACGAGTAACATCAAAAGGTGGACAAGTCAATCTATGACAACCTGCACCATCAAAACAAAAAAGTGGAATGGCGATCCATGGTAGCCAGCCTTCGTTGCGGAGTCGGCACTCGATGATGATGATGAATAGCTAACTATGGAGATTGCCAAAAGGAGATAAAAATACATCTAGTGACAATTAAAATGCAATGAAGTACATATGGCAAATGCCACCAAATGAGTAAAATTAACGCTACTGAGTCTATGCATCTTGTCAATAGTAACTTATGGTTGTGGATCATGGACAATCTCGCAAACATCAATGAATACAATTGGTTAGAAACAAAATGATAGAGAAAAATCCTGAGTGCACATCTGATACATGAAAACGTACATTGATGACATATTAATAGACCTAAACATAAATGGCGTATGTACATGTTATAGTGGAAACTCTACGGCCACTTAAAAGACGCAGTCGGCTGTAAAGAACAATAATGAAAGTCAATGGGCAGACCAGGAAGAAAGTGGCTTCAATGACATCAAAGAGGCCACAACAGAAGAAGTAGCAGATCTGGCTACAGACAAATCTTTTCCGACGAACTGTGATTGGTGCAATGTTCTGCAAAAAACATGCAACCTGATGATGCTGCGTATGCCTATGACGTTTTGTCTCTGTCTTTGCCGGGCCTACCTGTAACCTCCAGGACCATCTCCCGGATGTGACGTATGTTTTTTCTTTGACCGAATTCATTCCGATTTCGGCAGATGCTTCTGAAAATGGGCACCCGAGAGGTATATTACTCAATGATGATGTGACCAGTGCTCTTCTGACAAAACGGATAGTCCAACACTGTTCTAGAACCTAGGCACAGCTCTGCTTGTCTTTAATACTTTAGGCAGCGGGCAAATAGATGCAGTCCTGCGGTAAAGATGGTAGCAAGGAGTCAGTATGTGGGTGTAACATATAAAACAGCTTTTGTAAAGTTGTCACCATACCTTGTCGAAGTGTATGTTACATAGTGGTACATACCTTATGACCACGAGTAGCATGACGATGGAGGTGATGACAGTGACCAAGGTTAGAGTCGTAAGAGTACACCCACACCTGTATACTGAGTGATTCGATGAGCATGATAAGAAAAGTGGAGGCGGGCTCTGTACGTATGCAATGGGTAGAGTCATTGCAGAAGTCCAAAATACGTAAGGTTACCAATGTCTACATCCCTGGACATGCGGGAGTACGGGGAAATGAAAGAGCGGAGAAGTTGGCTTTCTGCGCTATAGTTGAGGACGGTCAACTACTGGATCGGACGGACATCATCAGTATTTGGTTATGGAAGGCCCCGGTATCACTGCAAACGAATTAAAATCCATAATTGCTCAACCGCCCGTGCCAGTGGAATCATCCGAATCACTAACTCATCTCCCAAACAAAGAAAGGCAGCTGTAGTCCCCATCATAGCAGTCTCAGCACACGCCAAAAGACATAAGACGAAACCGCACAGAAAGTTAACACAGCCAACTGTTCCCTGTCATACGATATCAGCATTCATCGCAAGCAATTGGGATATCGGAACCTGATCAAAACGGATGAAACACACAGCTCACGGTATGCACGGAGCACTTAACTCAGTAGCTCCTGCAACAAGCCGGACTTGGTATATGAGGAAACTGCAACAAGGAACACTTTTCAGACACAGCCTTCATTGGTTCCTGCCGCCTATCCACCACATTGCCCGGAAGATCACGTCCTCCTGAGAATGATGGTCGTCATAGTATTTAAATGCATGGCGCTTGATGATGTTAGGACATCGTGTTTGACTCCAACTACGAACATACAAAACACAGTTCGTCGTCAGATTATCCCCGTTGCAATCAAACAACAGATCGCAAGATTAGCGCATGGTCGGTCTTGGGACACACGATGAAACAATATGATGACGTAGCACGCACAATATGGCTGCGCCCATGTATTCATGATTACTCTAGTGAATGCAGTCTACAACGAACGAAACATGGTGCAAACTTCCCCAAGAGATAAAACTTCGGCTGATTTGACGGAGCCCACCACATTAATGCGTTGGAAATTGTAAATAATTTGCGGCAAGCATCTCCATCAACCGGTCATTGAACAGCACTCAGTGTGACGTAAAACGCAGATCAACATTAGACGGTTGAAGGCGCATTCACAACACTTGATTTGTCAAAACGGAGTATTGCCGTGCGTGCAACGCCAATTCAATGGTGCAGATATGACAAGTAAAACATCATTTCGACTGGAATGCAGAAAATTGTAACGGAAACCCGAAATTGATAAGGTTCCAAAGCAATTTCTGCAGCGATAGAGAGAACGTGACTTAGTTCCGCCATCTTGGAAACGGAAACATCATCAGTACCCTCCGGGAAGTGAAAGGACATATGACTTCGACAACTATGAGTCCACGTCACTCCTTCGGATGAAAGAGATGGGAGTTAAGATGGGCACAGCCAGAAACGAGAAACTTAGTGGGCGTGTAAGAAGACTAATCAACCAACACAGAACTGGAGTCGTCAGTCGCTGGACACAGGGAGACTTGCTGAGGAGGGGATCATAGCACCTACGGACATGTTCGGAGTGCAATGATGATGACGACGACGACCATCTAATAACTCAATGTTACATCCCACTACTGGCTACATGGATGCTTTAGTTGATTTAGATTTTTCCCCCAGGACACCACATGGCATCTACATTTAAAATGATTAGTAGAAGCTGTGTCTTGAAATGTTGAAACTTCACAATTAAATATTTAATCCTGGAAACACTTAAATTTGGCATTGATTTTTTTATTTAAAAGCATTAACTACTAAAATATCACGCATACGTAAATATTTACTTTAGCTAGAGTGTTATTCCGTGTGTGTAGTGTCACACATTGAAAGCACCTAAAAAAAAAATGTGGAAAATGTAGTCGGCTCAGAACATCTTCATCAATTTACGGAGAAAAATGTCCAAGTTTAAAAAAAAAAGAAAAGAAAAAAAGTGAAGTGCCCAGTCACGCCAACTGGCGTATAGGGAATATGGTGTTTGTGATCTTAATTTTTATAGACCTTCGGCACATGATTTTTGAGGTAATGTGGTCGGTAATACGCCCGTACTGCTTTACTTCCCAGAAAACATTCCGATATCCATTTAAGGCTGGGTGATCCTGGAAGCCGTCGATTGAGGATCGAATCCGACCTCTTGTTCTTTGTAGTCGAGTTCACTAACCAGTGAGCTGTCGCGGCTCCCAGAAAAACTTCCAAGATAAGATCTAAAATGCCATTTTGAGATGAAAACGAAGAGCTGTGTAAGGTAGCAGAAAGTCGGCGGTGAGCCTGTATTTTCTTGTCTGATAAAACGTGAGCCTAGTTCTGTTAGTAACAAATAGCGTCAACGCACAGATTGATGGAGGCAGTTTGAGTCATGAATCAACAGCGGAAACAAATCAAAGGCTTGACCTTACGACTCCGTATCCAAGGTAATATTGTAAATTGCTCATTGATTTTTGATTGTTGCCAGGTCTAATCGATCATCTTACCTTGCCAGGACTTGCCGAGTTTTGCTCATATTTCCAGCTTTGTGGGGGCATTCATATTTGAAATTATGGCCCACCTCTTCTTTTCTGGCATGTCACAGGTCGTGTATCGATTATTGATCTTTCATTAGAGTAGCACTTTTATGCAGATTTTTCAGCTTGTCAGGTCAACCCGGCATGGATGTGTACTGTGAAATCCCATTCTTTTTCCCACCCCGACTCCCATTTCTCTTTGCTGCTCTGTTCTTTGTGGTGTTTGTGGGTTTCTAATGCTTTATTCCTTGTCTCATTAAAAAAAAAAAGATGAGATCATCTTAACTTTCTCTTTGTCTCTCATAATCTCCTCTTTCATGAACTTTTTGTGGGCTTCTCCTTCTTTCCTTCCTCATTTGTCTTTCAGCGTCGAGGGGAGATATAACTTGCGGTCTTTCTCTTCTGTTTACCTCTGCTGCCATGTTTCCTAGTGCTTCTAATATTACATCGATCCACCTTTTTCATGGTCGACCCTTGGTTCTGATATTCTTGCAGCGTTTATTGAGGACTCGTTCTGTTGTGTTTTGATCACTCTGCATTGTCACCAAATAATTGTATCTGTTGTTTCTTTATATGGCGGGGGCCATTCCTAGCTTTTTTCTCAGTTCTTCATTTCAGATCTTATCTCTCAGACTGTTTCCTGTCATTCGTCTAACACATTTCATCTCAGTAGATGTTATTTTTCTTATTGTTCGTGCATCTAGAGTCCAGGGCTGACATTGATAGCACAACGTTGGCATGAAGATTTTAGTGGACGTCTGAGCGAATTGCATTACATGACTCTTAGCCAATGAAGACCCCTATAATCCCCATATGATATTTCTTGAAGCAGACGATAAGATGGCCACTGCAATATGGTTCAAAGAACGAAGACAGGCAAAGTTGAGGAAAAAAAAATAAACAATAAAATTGTGCAACAAAGTAAAATATGGTTGGACCTAGAAGAACTGATTGCGAAATGCTGCCAGTGCCATTTTTAGGACAAGATCACAGACGTTCTCTCTCTCCCTTCTATTACAACCTGTTTCATCAGTTCCAATATTTATTGTAGCTTTACAATGTCGTAATGTTCCATCTTTTCCCAGCCCCTTCACAACGTTTTAATGTTCCATCTTTTCCCAGTCCCTTCACAACGTTTTAATGTTACATCTTTTCACAGTCCCTTCACAACGTTTTAATGTTACATCTTTTCCCAGCCCCTTCACAACGTTTTAATGTTCCATCTTTTCCCAGCCCCTTTACAACGTTTTAATGTTACATCTTTTCCCAGCCCCTTCACAACGTTTTAATGTTACATCTTTTCCCAGTCCCTTCACAACGTTTTAATGTTCCATCTTTTCCCAGCCCCTTTACAACGTTTTAATGTTACATATTTTCCCAGCCCCTTTACAACGTTTTAATGTTACATCTTTTCCCAGCCCCTTTACAACGTTTTAATGTTACATCTTTTCCCAGTCCCTTTACAACGTTTTAATGTTACATCTTTTCCCAGTCCCTTTACAGCGTTTTAATGTTACATCTTTTACCAGCCCCTTTACAACGTTTTAATGTTACATCTTTTCCCAGCCCCTTTACAACGTTTTAATGTTACATCTTTTCCCAGGCCCTTTACAACGTTTTAATGTTCCATCTTTTCCCAGTCCCTTCACAACGTTTTAATGTTACATCTTTTCCCAGTCCCTTTACAACGTTTTAATGTTACATCTTTTCCCAGCCCCTTTACAACGTTTTAATGTTACATCTTTTCCCAGCCCCTTTACAACGTTTTAATGTTACATCTTTTCCCAGCCCCATCAGTAGTAGACCAGGAAGGAAACGCTCTCGGTTTTTTAGTTGACCAAAGAGTAGGGTATACCCTACGAAGTCCAGTACCCTTCAAGTACAAGAGTTATATAGAGACTACGGCAAGCTGCGGCAAGCCAGAGTGATGTCATGATATATATGTATATATGAATAGGGCTTGTATAGTGCATGAAGGGGTGGGTTGTTGAGGGGATAATTACTGATCATGTATTGGACATCAGTTTTTCCCGCCAAAGTGACTTCCAATAGGAGCTAGTGTGTGTGTGTGTTGTCCGGCTATAGACCACGCCCACTCCGGAAGTGAAACTACCATATTAGGGAGTAGTGATACGTTAGTTATTTCATAGTTATGGTGAGTATATATACATATAATAGTAATAAGTTAATAGTTATTATATCTACGTTGACGTAAATGGGTCCGTATTTAAGATATGGACCATAAGTAGGTATATATATACATATATATATTGGCAAATCTTGCTGGCGGTATGAACCAACAGTGATGTTCTCCCACCGTGACACATAATGACCCAATCAATTCTGTTCGCGCGTGAGACAATTGATTTTATTTTCCAACGCGAGCGGAACGTCAGCAGGTTGTTATGTAAAAAAAGGCGCGTACACGATTTAATATATTCATTCGACTTGCGTCGGTCACTCAGTCAACCACAGTGTTAACACGGCTAGATAGGTTCCATATCTGTAAAGTATTAACAGATCCCATGAACACTCTCAAAGTCTCTATTTAGCGAGTTGAGCCTGGAGAATACTCGCCCACATCTAGGACAATTGCATTAATTACCAGCCAGCGTGTTCCTTTAGGCTACCTCTCCAAAAGAGAGAGAGAGAATATATATATATATATATATATATATATATATATATATATATATATATATATATATATATATATATATATATAATAATTTGCTAGAATAATTCAAACCAATACGCTAATTGGGAAGAGCGCTATGGATGTTAGTGAGCAGAGTATTTTACAAAAATCCAACCGCAAGGTTAGCATGTCTTATCATATTCTCTCTCCAGCGCTTATTTTTTTTTAGGATATTAAGATAGTCTAACGTTTGAAAATTTCAAATTACTTTAGGTGACGTTTGCCGACGAGTTGGTGACAGTCCATCATTTGGATGATCTTACAGAGGATAGACGCTCAACGTGGATGCAGGTTGCCTGTGACAGGCACAGATTTGCGAGAAGAATAGCAACAACGGCATTAGTTATAGAGCCTATTCTTCAACAAAACTTAAAAACCAGGATAAATAGCGTAGCTTCCAAAAATCGAGAAGGAAACAAGCGCCATAATTAGAGATGTAATAAGTAAAACGAACAAAAACTGCAACTTCTAAAACTATCAAACGTGCGATAAACCTAATACCCAACAAGTCCATGCTGCAATTGACAAACTACCAGTCATACACAACGCGTTTTTTAAAATAATTTTTTCACCTAGCGAAAAACCTACGATCCTCCCTTTACGATTCTGACGTGAACGCTAGACTCGCGATATAACAGTTTGCAACCGATGCCTCCAACTACACATCGTAGAAAAACTACAACATGGATATTCTCACAGGGCGGATTTCTATTAAAATGTTTGCAAAACATATATATTAAAATATAAATTTAAAATGTTAGTTTTTCTAAAGAAAAGAGCGTCTGTTTTTTGTGTGTGTTATACATTATTCTTATCAGGTTAATAAACTTTGTGGGAATCCATAGTGACTCACCAACTGCCAAACCATTCCTCTGTCTAAACTAGCAAATACCGTTTCGTAATCTTTGTTCAATTGTTATACGTAGAGTAGTTATGTGATCTGCACATGAGCTGTTCTTCCTAAAAAATACGTGTGCGTCTCTCAAATGTTTCTCTGTGACCTTTTTTTTAGTCTCTCCAGAATAAATCTACTTAATTTTTTGTATTCATCCTGGCACTGATAGCAGCATAATGCCCATATAATATGTACACCCCTGTAAACTTCCTTTCTAATGGTAGTTGATCATATAACCTTCTTCCGTCTCCCAAATGTTATCTAATAGAGTATGTAACATCATGGTAGAGGTGTTAATACTCCGAAGGAATTTCATCTGGCCCTATGGCTTTACCATTTTTTAAATAACTTCTACTGGTAGTATATCTTGAGGATTATTTGAGCCGGGTCTGTTCCAAAAGTTCTTCAAAGTGCTATTTCCATCTCTCTAGGTGTTCCCTTATAGTACTAGGCAGATTTCCTGTCTTATCTCTAATAAAGACAGCAATCTGTTTGCATTTTCCACACAATTTTCTGTGTACGGTTGTACAGTGCTTTATAATTCCTTTTATTTGCTGCTTCCTCTGCCTCTTTAGCTGGATCATCTATATATTTCCGCTGGCCACTTTTACTCTCTCCAGAACGATTCTGCGTAATATATTTCTTGGCACTGATAACGGCTACCATGGAGCGTCATTCCGCTCTGTCTCTTGCTTTAATGGTGCACGCTGTCATAGGCTGACGTGTTTATCTTTTGATGTTACTCGTCCATGTTAGTCGCGGTCTGCCTCTCCCGCTTTTACTTAGTATTTTCCCCTCCAGGATTACTTTTAGTAGACTGTTGTATCTTTTAACATGGCCCAAAAACCGCATTTGTCTTGTTTGAATTGTGCTTAGTAGTTCTCTTTTCGTTGTTAGTTGTTTTAAGACTTCATCGGTGTTTTCTTTTCCTTCCATCCAATTCTACCTATTCTTCTATATACCACATATCAAAGGCTTCAGTTGTCTGTTCAGTTTTCTTGTCTAACGTCCCTGTTTATGCATCATTTAGGAATGTTGAGAAGACAACATTTTGCTATTCTTAGTTTTAGCCCTGATATTATTTGCTTTGATGTTAGTATATTTTTCATGGCATTAACGTTATTTTTCACCATTCATATTCTTTTGCTTATTTCAATTTTACATTTTCATTTACTGGTTATAGTATGTACAAGGTAGTTGTAGCTCTGAACTATCTCCAAGTCTTTTCCGTCAATTTTGATATCCACTTGCTGGTTTTGAATATTTTCTTTGTTAATTGTCATAGTTTTACTTTCTTTGATATTCATATTTAATCCATATTTATTTATTTTTTTGCTTGTCATGTTTAATTCATTAAGTAATGTTGTAGATCTTTATGATTTTCTGGTACTAATACAGTATCATCAGCATATTTTAGGTTAATGATCATCTCTCCATTAATGTTTAGGTATGGCATTTATGTGATGTTTTAAAGATTTTCTCGGTGTATATACTGCACAAGCATGGTGATAGGATGCATCCATGTTTTACTCCTCTTTTTATAAAATAGGTATCGAGTTCTCTTTGTTATATTTTATTATCGCTGTTTGCCCGCAGTATAAATTATTTATCTCAGTCATCCTTTAAACTGGGAACTATTGATATGGTGATACGAGGGATCAACAACAATATATTTTTCTGACACCGTAATCTCTGATAAACTCACAGACAGCGTTACGAGTGACGTCGATAATTTTTTTTGTTTGGAAAAGTTGAGATAGTTTAACAGCTGTTGAACGGGCTCTGTTCAATATTGGATATTCAGATGAGACCAAAATCAAAGCAGAATCCATAATTACCGAGCTAGGCGAAACACTGGGATGTGCTGTTGGTGACAAATGTGAAAAAGATGATGGTGTTATTGTCGAAACACCAGGATGGTTGAGTGAACATGTTGTTGACATGTCAGATACGGTTGTCGTTAATGTTGCTGACAACAACAATTTTTTATTTGGTGATGAGTATGTGAAAATCGTGATGTCATTTGTATCTTACATGTGTTGAAGCGAAGAGATTTCCATCTTGCAGATACACCTGCAAATGATCGCCTTTCCAGCAAAGTTCCTACACAAGGGAGAAGGCTGATGGGTCTGTAATTCTTGGAGATCAATTTTATTTGTGACTTTTCAGAGTCAAGGTATGGTATGTAGAGATCTCCTCCCACACAGATGATGCTTGTCCTAAGTGTCAAATATTGTTAACGATCCTGAAAAACCAGTCATCGAGGTGGCATTGTCGGCAGGTTTGAAGAAATTAATGTCGAACTCTGATATTGACAAATACATATCTCTCCCCAATTATCAGTATAGATCTGTCTGACATCATATGGAAGAATATCTAAAGCAGCATCGTCAACTGTTAGTTTCCTTCTTTTCGCAGAACACCCAGTTTCCACTCGATGTGATAGCTCGTTTGTGTGACGCCGATGAAGAAGTAGAAGGAGACTGTATGGGGAACGATGAATACTGCTGTAGTTCGTATGTCAATTGTCGCTACTATTAAACGACGAACTGTAAAGAGGCCGTATGGGTGAGTGGTAGCGATACAGGTAGTGATATTGCATTTTTGGTTTTCTAGATGTTTTTTTCCTTCAGATTGGTGAGGTGCATTTGCACACGAAATATCACCAATAGTTTTGTTTTCACTAGCAGAAAATCACCATAGACTTTTTTCTCCCACAGATCCTCATTTCTTATCTTATATCCGAACTTATCTTGGAACTAATTTCCCGACGTATTTGTGACACAGGTGACTTCCTACCGCTGAGAGTTATTTTCACGATGCATCGTTTAAGAGCTGTTGAACTGGGCTCTTTTCGATATTGGATATTCAGATGAGTCCAGAATCAAGGCTGAATCCATAATGACTGAGCTACTCGAAACACTGAGATGTGCTGTTGGTGACACATGTGAAAAAAGATGATGGCGTTGTTGTCGAAACATCATGATGGCTGAGTGAACATGTTGTTGACATGACAGATACTGTTGTCGTTATTGATGCTGACAAAACAGTTTGTTTTCGGTGATGAGCATGTGAAAGGTTGTATCTCCCTATCAACCGACAACATGGTAAAAACTTGTAGTCGGTGGCTCTGGTGTACGACTCGTTATGACAGAGGTTGACACACTCACAGAGTTTGTAGTGTCAACATAAGAACATACCCAGATTTGTCGACGCATCAGAGATTGTAGGATCAGCACAGTTGACATGTTCATGTGCCTCAACTCACACTCGATTGTAATGTCTCTGCTCTACATGTATTATCGGTGTTCTTGTAGTCGACACTGTCGTGGTGTGATCGTTCAAGATGTCATAGATGTCGACACACTAGGCTGTAATGTCGGTGATATATGTGATGGTATTGGTGTCGGGAGAACACAATTTGTAATGTCAACACCCCACATTCTCTCTTATTAACAACTAGTCGAGTCACCTTTCATGATAAGCGTGGTCGGTGACGCACACATTTTATGTTGTTTTAATGGTGTCGAGCAAAATTTAATATCAAAATATATCAAAAATGTTCAATTTTTTTTTAATGTTGATGTAGTTGTAGTCTTGCGCGCATCAGAATAACGAGATCCCCATCACTGAGACCGGTGTCGACACGCTCTCTGTTTTGTGTGAGATATATCAACTGAACGTATGTTTTGTTTCTACCCTAGCTGTGTTCGAGTAAGTTGGTTTTTGTGTACCAGATCAACCTTTTATTCATCATCTTCCACAGCAACATTCCTACATAAGGGAGCAGGCAGATGGGTCTGTAATTCTCGGAGATCATTTTTCTTGTGTGTGACTTTTCTGAGTCAAGGTATGGTATGCAGAGATCTCCTCCCAAGCAGATGATACGTGTCCTAAGTGTCAAATATTGTTAACGATCACGAAAAAACCAGTCATCGAGGTGGCATTGTCGACAGGCTTGAAGAAATCAATGTCGAACTTTGACATTGACAAATACCTGAACATTGTCCTTCACCCTCATTGTAATGTTTAAGTAAGATTTCCTGGAATGAAATTCGACATCTAGGTGATCAGCGCGTCAAACATATCATAGGCTGTGATTGAGCTCGATGTTTTACATCCCCTTTGACTGGAGGATGATGAGCCTGTAAATCACGGAAGCCGTGTTGTCATCGAACGGTCTAGGTATGGTATGTAGAGATCTCCTTCCAGGTAGATAATTCATGTCTTGAGTGTCAAATTCGGTTAACGATCCTGAAAAAAGACATGATGACGGAATCCTCGAGGTGTGAGGAATATTGTTATAAGACCATGATTAGCATGTACCACACTAACGGACGTAGACAATCATCATACCCGACCACATTTGTCTGTCCACACTGCAACTTATCAGTTCAGTTGTTGAGTGTTTTCCATCTTCTCTCTTTATCGAACACGATCTTTCATTCTTTTTTATTTTACCACTTGTAACCAAGTATTCGAACTTTCCTTTTTTTTTCATGATGTGCCTGTAAAACATCGATTGTTACGTTACTTTCGACTGTTGATTAAGAGCTCTCTTTTTGTGTTGGACTGTTTTCAAACATTCAGGGAACGCTCAAATCCTTCTGAGAAAGGCCACATATGCGGCCTCTAAGCGATTTTTCATTTGGTTGTCTGCTGACCAGCGATGTCACCACCACCTCATGTATACTTGACTCTGACAGGCGATTTTGTGAAAAATAAGAGGGAAGCAAGTAGGTATGAACACCGTATACAAACAAGACATGAGAATCTGTGGTAAAATCGATCTAGCCAGGGGTCTGAGGGTGACATATGTCGAATGATTTGACATGAACCCGCTACTTTTCAACATCTTCACTTTTAAAAATAACACGTGAATCAACTAAGGTATAGATAGCATACTACCCAAAACTGGCGCTTTTTATTCTGCTACGAAGATAGAGATAGTGGACACGATGTATGTACACGATCAGTAGACTGAACTTACCCAATTGTTCAAAAGACTTGAGCAATTGAGTGAGAATCGAGCACTGGTGAACCAGACAAAGACCTTTTCAAATTTGTGTCTCTCCGATCAAAGATATTGTGAACACACTTTCAAAACTTCCACAAGTTAATTCAGAAACTATCGCGATGACCCGCGAAACACGGGTGAGTCGTAAAAAAAAAAAAAAAACACGAGCCATATTACGACCACCAACCAATTCAACCATTCCAACAAAACTAGCATCTGTCATTTTTCCGTTACAACCGAATGTCTGGTGACGAATCGCAAACATATATTTACAACACCGCTAGTTCAGCGTCATTACCGAACAACAAGTGTCCTTCAACCAAGAAAAATTTCTCATTTGACCATGTTGATGTCACATGAAACCACCACACGACGACCGCGACATCAACATGATCAACATTTTTCTTGGTTGAAGGACACTTGTTGTTCGGTAATGACGCTGGACTAGCGGTGTTGTAAATATATGTTTGCGATTCGTCACCAGACATTCGGTTGTAACGGAAAAATGACAGATGCTAGTTTTGTTGGAATGGTTGAATTGGTTGGTGGTCGTAATATGGCTCGTGTTTTTTTTTTTTTTTCGACTCACCCGTGTTTCGCGGGTCATCGCGATAGTTTCTGAATTAACTTGTGGAAGTTTTGAAAGTGTGTTCACAATATCTTTGATCGGAGAGACACAAATTTGAAAAGGTCTTTGTCTGGTTCACCAGTGCTCGATTCTCACTCAATTGCTCAAGTCTTTTGAACAATTGGGTAAGTTCAGTCTACTGATCGTGTACATACATCGTGTCCACTATCTCTATCTTCGTAGCAGAATAAAAAGCGCCAGTTTTGGGTAGTATGCTATCTATACCTTAGTTGATTCACGTGTTATTTTTAAAAGTGAAGATGTTGAAAAGTAGCGAGTTCATGTCAAATCATTCGACATATGTCACCCTCAGACCCCTGGCTAGATCGATTTTACCACAGATTCTCATGTCTTGTTTGTATACGGCGTTCATACCTACTTGCTTCCCTCTTATTTTTCACAAAATCGCCTGTCAGAGTCAAGTATACATGAGGTGGTGGTGACATCGCTGGTCAGCAGACAACCAAATGAAAAATCGCTTAGAGGCCGCATATGTGGCCTTTCTCAGAAGGATTTGAGCGTTCCCTGAATGTTTGAAAACAGTCCAACACAAAAAGAGAGCTCTTAATCAACAGTCGAAAGTAACAATCGATGTTTTACAGGCACATCATGAAAAAAAAAGGAAAGTTCGAATACTTGGTTACAAGTGGTAAAATAAAAAAGAATGAAAGATCGTGTTCGATAAAGAGAGAAGATGGAAAACACTCAACAACTGAACTGATAAGTTGCAGTGTGGACAGACCAATGTGGTCGGGTATGATGATTGTCTACGTCCGTTGGTGTGGTACATGCTAATCATGGTCTTATAACAATATTCCTCACACCTCGAGGATTCCGTCATCATGTCTTTTTTCAGGATCGTTAACCGAATTTGACACTCAAGACATGAATTATCTACCTGGAAGGAGATCTCTACATACCATACCTAGACCGTTCGATGACAACACGGCTTCCGTGATTTACAGGCTCATCATCCTCCAGTCAAAGGGGATGTAAAACATCGAGCTCAATCACAGCCTATGATATGTTTGATGCGATGCTCACCTAGATGTCGAATTTCATTCCAGGAAATCTTACTTAAACATTACAATGAGGGTGAAGGACAATGTTCAGGTATTTGTCAATGTCAAAGTTCGACATTGATTTCTTCAAGCCTGTCGACAATGCCACCTCGATGACTGGTTTTTCATGATCGTTAACAATATTTGACACTTAGGACACGTATCATCTGCTTGGGAGGAGATCTCTGCATACCATACCTTGACTCAGAAAAGTCAAACACAAGAAAAATGATCTCCGAGAATTACAGACCCATCTGCCTGCTAACTTATGTAGGAATGTTGCTGTGGAAGATGATGAATAAAAGGTTGATCTGGTACACAAAAACCAACTTACTCGAACACAGCTAGGGTAGAAACAAAACATACGTTCAGTTGATATATCTCACACAAAACAGAGAGCGTGTCGACACCGGTCTCAGTGATGGGGATCTCGTTATTCTGATGCGCGCAAGACTACAACTACATCAACATTAAAAAAAAATTGAACATTTTTGATATATTTTGATATTAAATTTTGCTCGACACCATTAAAACAACATAAAATGTGTGCGTCACCGACCACGCTTATCATGAAAGGTGACTCGACTAGTTGTTAATAAGAGAGAATGTGGGGTGTTGACATTACAAATTGTGTTCTCCCGACACCAATACCATCACATATATCACCGACATTACAGCCTAGTGTGTCGACATCTATGACATCTTGAACGATCACACCACGACAGTGTCGACTACAAGAACACCGATAATACATGTAGAGCAGAGACATTACAATCGAGTGTGAGTTGAGGCACATGAACATGTCAACTGTGCTGATCCTACAATCTCTGATGCGTCGACAAATCTGGGTATGTTCTTATGTTGACACTACAAACTCTGTGAGTGTGTCAACCTCTGTCATAACGAGTCGTACACCAGAGCCACCGACTACAAGTTTTTACCATGTTGTCGGTTGATAGGGAGATACAACCTTTCACATGCTCATCACCGAAAACAAACTGTTTTGTCAGCATCAATAACGACAACAGTATCTGTCATGTCAACAACATGTTCACTCAGCCATCATGATGTTTCGACAACAACGCCATCATCTTTTTTCACATGTGTCACCAACAGCACATCTCAGTGTTTCGAGTAGCTCAGTCATTATGGATTCAGCCTTGATTCTGGACTCATCTGAATATCCAATATTGAAAAGAGCCCCGTTCAACAGCTCTTAAACGATGCATCGTGAAAATAACTCTCAGCGGTAGGAAGTCACCTGTGTCACAAATACGTCGGGAAATTAGTTCCAAGATAAGTTCGGATATAAGATAAGAAATGAGGATCTGTGGGAGAAAAAAGTCTATGGTGATTTTTCTGCTAGTGAAAACAAAACTATTGGTGATATTTCGTGTGCAAATGCACCTCACCAATCTGAAGGAAAAAAACATCTAGAAAACCAAAAATGCAATATCACTACCTGTATCGCTACCACTCACCCATACGGCCTCTTTACAGTTCGTCGTTTAATAGTAGCGACAATTGACATACGAACTACAGCAGTATTCATCGTTCCCCATACAGTCTCCTTCTACTTCTTCATCGGCGTCACACAAACGAGCTATCACATCGAGTGGAAACTGGGTGTTCTGCGAAAAGAAGGAAACTAACAGTTGACGATGCTGCTTTAGATATTCTTCCATATGATGTCAGACAGATCTATACTGATAATTGGGGAGAGATATGTATTTGTCAATATCAGAGTTCGACATTAATTTCTTCAAACCTGCCGACAATGCCACCTCGATGACTGGTTTTTCAGGATCGTTAACAATATTTGACACTTAGGACAAGCATCATCTGTGTGGGAGGAGATCTCTACATACCATACCTTGACTCTGAAAAGTCACAAATAAAATTGATCTCCAAGAATTACAGACCCATCAGCCTTCTCCCTTGTGTAGGAACTTTGCTGGAAAGGCGATCATTTGCAGGTGTATCTGCAAGATGGAAATCTCTTCGCTTCAACACATGTAAGATACAAATGACATCACGATTTTCACATACTCATCACCAAATAAAAAAATTGTTGTTGTCAGCAACATTAACGACAACCGTATCTGACATGTCAACAACATGTTCACTCAACCATCCTGGTGTTTCGACAATAACACCATCATCTTTTTCACATTTGTCACCAACAGCACATCCCAGTGTTTCGCCTAGCTCGGTAATTATGGATTCTGCTTTGATTTTGGTCTCATCTGAATATCCAATATTGAACAGAGCCCGTTCAACAGCTGTTAAACTATCTCAACTTTTCCAAACAAAAAAAATTATCGACGTCACTCGTAACGCTGTCTGTGAGTTTATCAGAGATTACGGTGTCAGAAAAATATATTGTTGTTGATCCCTCGTATCACCATATCAATAGTTCCCAGTTTTAAAGGATGACTGAGATAAATAATTTATACTGCGGGCAAACAGCGATAATAAAATATAACAAAGAGAACTCGATACCTATTTTATAAAAAGAGGAGTAAAACATGGATGCATCCTATCACCATGCTTGTGCAGTATATACACCGAGAAAATCTTTAAAACATCACATAAATGCCATACCTAAACATTAATGGAGAGATGATCATTAACCTAAAATATGCTGATGATACTGTATTAGTACCAGAAAATCATAAAGATCTACAACATTACTTAATGAATTAAACATGACAAGCAAAAAAAATAAATAAATATGGATTAAATATGAATATCAAAAGAAAGTAAAACTATGACAATTAACAAAGAAAATATTCAAAACCAGCAAGTGGATATCAAAATTGACGGAAAAGACTTGGAGATAGTTCAGAGCTACAACTACCTTGTACATACTATAACCAGTAAATGAAAATGTAAAATTGAAATAAGCAAAAGAATATGAATGGTGAAAAATAACGTTAATGCCATGAAAAATATACTAACATCAAAGCAAATAATATCAGGGCTAAAACTAAGAATAGCAAAATGTTGTCTTCTCAACATTCCTAAATGATGCATAAACAGGGACGTTAGACAAGAAAACTGAACAGACAACTGAAGCCTTTGATATGTGGTATATAGAAGAATAGGTAGAATTGGATGGAAGGAAAAGAAAACACCGATGAAGTCTTAAAACAACTAACAACGAAAAGAGAACTACTAAGCACAATTCAAACAAGACAAATGCGGTTTTTGGGCCATGTTAAAAGATACAACAGTCTACTAAAAGTAATCCTGGAGGGGAAAATACTAAGTAAAAGCGGGAGAGGCAGACCGCGACTAACATGGACGAGTAACATCAAAAGATAAACACGTCAGCCTATGACAGCGTGCACCATTAAAGCAAGAGACAGAGCGGAATGACGCTCCATGGTAGCCGTTATCAGTGCCAAGAAATATATTACGCAGAATCGTTCTGGAGAGAGTAAAAGTGGCCAGCGGAAATATATAGATGATCCAGCTAAAGAGGCAGATGAAGCAGCAAATAAAAGGAATTATAAAGCACTGTACAACCGTACACAGAAAATTGTGTGGAAAATGCAAACAGATTGCTGTCTTTATTAGAGATAAGACAGGAAATCTGCCTAGTACTATAAGGGAACACCTAGAGAGATGGAAATAGCACTTTGAAGAACTTTTGGAACAGACCCGGCTCAAATAATCCTCAAGATATACTACCAGTAGAAGTTATTTAAAAAATGGTAAAGCCATAGGGCCAGATGAAATTCCTTCGGAGTATTAACACCTCTACCATGATGTTACATACTCTATTAGATAACATTTGGGAGACGGAAGAAGGTTATATGATCAACTACCATTAGAAAGGAAGTTTACAGGGGTGTACATATTATATGGGCATTATGCTGCTATCAGTGCCAGGATGAATACAAAAAATTAAGTAGATTTATTCTGGAGAGACTTAAAAAAAGGTCACAGAGAAACATTTGAGAGACGCACACGTATTTTTTAGGAAGAACAGCTCATGTGCTGATCACATAACTACTCTACGTATAACAATTGAACAAAGATTACGAAACGGTATTTGCTAGTTTAGACAGAGGAATGGTTTGGCAGTTGGTGAGTCACTATGGATTCCCACAAAGTTTATTAACCTGATAAGAATAATGTATAACACACACAAAAAACAGACGCTCTTTTCTTTAGAAAAACTAACATTTTAAATTTATATTTTAATATATATGTTTTGCAAACATTTTAATAGAAATCCGCCCTGTGAGAATATCCATGTTGTAGTTTTTCTACGATGTGTAGTTGGAGGCATCGGTTGCAAACTGTTATATCGCGAGTCTAGCGTTCACGTCAGAATCGTAAAGGGAGGATCGTAGGTTTTTCGCTAGGTGAAAAAATTATTTTAAAAAACGCGTTGTGTATGACTGGTAGTTTGTCAATTGCAGCATGGACTTGTTGGGTATTAGGTTTATCGCACGTTTGATAGTTTTAGAAGTTGCAGTTTTTGTTCGTTTTACTTATTACATCTCTAATTATGGCGCTTGTTTCCTTCTCGATTTTTGGAAGCTACGCTATTTATCCTGGTTTTTAAGTTTTGTTGAAGAATAGGCTCTATAACTAATGCCGTTGTTGCTATTCTTCTCGCAAATCTGTGCCTGTCACAGGCAACCTGCATCCACGTTGAGCGTCTATCCTCTGTAAGATCATCCAAATGATGGACTGTCACCAACTCGTCGGCAAACGTCACCTAAAGTAATTTGAAATTTTCAAACGTTAGACTATCTTAATATCCTAAAAAAAATAAGCGCTGGAGAGAGAATATGATAAGACATGCTAACCTTGCGGTTGGATTTTTGTAAAATACTCTGCTCACTAACATCCATAGCGCTCTTCCCAATTAGCGTATTGGTTTGAATTATTCTAGCAAATTAGTTTATATATATATATATATATATATATATATATATATATATATATATATATATATATATATATATATATATATATATATATATATATATATATATATATATATATATATATCTCTCTCTCTTTTGGAGAGGTAGCCTAAAGGAACACGCTGGCTGGTAATTAATGCAATTGTCCTAGATGTGGGCGAGTATTCTCCAGGCTCAACTCGCTAAATAGAGACTTTGAGAGTGTTCATGGGATCTGTTAATACTTTACAGATATGGAACCTATCTAGCCGTGTTAACACTGTGGTTGACTGAGTGACCGACGCAAGTCGAATGAATATATTAAATCGTGTACGCGCCTTTTTTTACATAACAACCTGCTGACGTTCTGCTCGCGTTGGAAAATAAAATCAATTGTCTCACGCACGAACAGAATTGATTGGGTCATTATGTGTCACGGTGGGAGAACATCACTGTTGGTTCATACCGCCAGCAAGATTTGCCAATATATATATGTATATATATACCTACTTATGGTCCATATCTTAAATACGGGCCCATTTACGTCAACGTAGATATAATAACTATTAACTTATTACTATTATATGTATATATACTCACCATAACTATGAAATAACTAACGTATCACTACTCCCTAATATGGTAGTTTCACTTCCGGAGTGGGCGTGGACTATAGCCGGACAACACACACACACACTAGCTCCTATTGGAAGTCACTTTGGCGGGAAAAACTGATGTCCAATACATGATCAGTAATTATCCCCTCAACAACCCACCCCTTCATGCACTATACAAGCCCTATTCATATATACATATATATCATGACATCACTCTGGCTTGCCGCAGCTTGCCGCGGCTTGCCGTAGTCTCTATATAACTCTTGTACTTGAAGGGTACTGGACTTCGTAGGGTATACCCTACTCTTTGGTCAACTAAAAAACCGAGAGCGTTTCCTTCCTGGTCTACTACTCCCATCACAACGTTTTAATGTTACATCTTTTCCCAGTCCCTTTACAACGTTTTAATGTTACATCTTTTCCCAGCCCCTTTACAACGTTTTAATGTTACATCTTTTCCCAGTCCCTTTACAACGTTTTAATGTTCCATCTTTTCCCAGCCCCTTTACAACGTTTTAATGGTACATCTTTTCCCAGTCCCTTCACAACGTTTTAATGTTACATCTTTTCCCAGCCCCTTTACAACGTTTTAATGGTACATCTTTTCCCAGCCCCTTTAAAACGTTTTAATGTTACATCTTTTCCCAGTCCCTTCACAACGTTTTAATGTTACATCTTTTCCCAGCCCCTTTACAACGTTTTAATGTTACATCTTTTCCAGCCCCTTTACAACGTTTTAATGTTACATCTTTTCCCAGCCCCATCACAACGTTTTAATGTTACATCTTTTCCCAGTCCCTTTACAACGTTTTAATGTTACATCTTTTCCCAGCCCCTTTACAACGTTTTAATGTTACATCTTTTCCCAGTCCCTTTACAACGTTTTAATGTTCCATCTTTTCCCAGCCCCTTTACAACGTTTTAATGGTACATCTTTTCCCAGTCCCTTCACAACGTTTTAATGTTCCATCTTTTCCCAGCCCCTTTACAACGTTTTAATGGTACATCTTTTCCAGCCCCTTTAAAACGTTTTAATGTTACATCTTTTCCCAGTCCCTTCACAACGTTTTAATGTTACATCTTTTCCCAGCCCCTTTACAACGTTTTAATGTTACATCTTTTCCCAGTCCCTTTACAACGTTTTAATGTTACATCTTTTCCCAGTCCCTTTACAATGTTTTAATGTTCCATCTTTTCCCAGTCCCTTTACAACGTTTCATTGTTACATCTTTTCCCAGCCCCTTTACAATGTTTTAATGTTACATCTTTTCCCAATCGCCGTTTATTACAAAAAAAGTTGTATCCACAGACCATATAATGCAGTGCTCTTCAACCTTGGCGCTACTGCCCACTAGTGTGCGATTTTGACTTGTAGGTGGGCGCTAGCAGAATAGTGGCATGTTTTATTATTGATATACATGTATCAAATATACACTCGGTGGATAAATCGGGGAGCTTTATTCTCTCTCTCTCGATATGAAATTGATTTTTATTTCTCCAATTATGCAAGTTTCTTCAGTTGAGATTTTAGTGGGCGAGTTGAGCAAATGTAGCCGTCAAAAAAAGTTACATAAGTGGGCGATGGGCATAACAAAGTTGAAGGGCACTGATTTAATGTGGTAATTATTAATGCGGCTTAGTCAAAGTCTAGTGGAATTCCTTTTATGGTCTGATTTTGTGTCTTGTAGTTTCTGAACAATGCAGCCGCGTTTACTATACAGTACGTCCCTAAAATATGGTTACATAGGGGAAAAATACATAGAAACAAAAGTAAAGTAGGAAAAGTAAAGTGCCCCGTCACGCCAAGTGGCGTATAGGGAATTTGTTGTTAGTAACCATAATTTTTTACAGCCTTTCGGCACATGATTTTGGGGTAATATGGTCGGTATTACGTCCGTGCCGTTTTACTTTCCCAGAAATATCCGGTACCCACTAAGGCTGGGCGAACCTGGAACCGTCGGTTGGGATCGAACCCTACCTCTTGTTCTTATTAGTCCAGTTCACTAACCACTCCGCTATCGCGGCTTCCACATAGAGATAAGGTGAATGACAATTTCATTGACTGGATTGGAAGGCATGGTCATGTGGAGTGGTCTCCCCGTTCACCTGACCGTAGTCCCCTTGACTGGTTTTTTCTTGTTCAGTGTATGTAGCTCAATGAAAATAGGGAGCCGCGCTAGCTCACTGGTTAGTCAACTGCATAACTAAGGACAAGAGCTCGGGTTCGATCTTGATTGACGGCTTCCGGGTTCACCCAGTCTTAAATGAGTACCGGATTTTTTTATGGGAACGTAAAGCGGCACGGGCGTAATACTGACCACATTACCCCAAAAATCGTGTGCCGAAGGTCTGTAAAAATTATGGTCACTAACGCCATATTCCTTATACGCCACTCGACGTGACGGGGGTACTTTACTTTTAGTTTTTTACTTAATGAAAATCACAGATGTAACACACTTGAAGGTATGAATATTGAGTGTGCTAAGATTGACGATAATGTTGATCTATTACATCCAGTTGACATGAATTTTGCAAAACGCTTCAACCTTTTGCGTCGTAGATGATGGAAATCGTTTTGAAGACGTTATTTAATATTCTAATTGAAAAAAGAATAAATTATTAATGAATTACATTTCTTGGAAAAAAACGTGTTTTTACATATATGTGAAGACTTAGGGACACCCAGTGAATCTTATCTGTGTGTTAACCTCCACTTTTGCCTCGTTATGACAATGTGTGGTGCTGCTGTTGTAGTGTGAGGATAAGGCGTTTAGTACAGCTGTTGTAGGATGGGGGTAACACGTTTAGTACTGCTGTTTTAGTGTTAGGATAAAGCTTATAGTACTGCTGTTGTAGGATGGGGGTAACACGTTTAGTACTGCTGTTGTAGGATGGGGTAACACGTTTAGTACTGCTGTTTTAGTGTGAGGATAAAGCGTATAGTACTGCTGTTGTAGGATGGGGGTAACACGTTTAGTACTGCTGTTGTAGTGTGAGGGTAAACGTTTAGTACTGCTGTTTTAGTGTGAGGATAAAGCGTATAGTACTGCTGTTGTAGTGTGAGGGTAAAACGTTTAGTACTGCTGTTGTAGTGTGAGGGTAACACGTTTAGTACTGCTGTTGTAGTGTGAGGGTAACACGTTTAGTACTGCTGTTGTAGTGTGAGGGTAAAACGTTTAGTACTGCTGTTGTAGTGTGAGGGTAAAACGTTTAGTACTGCTGTTGTAGTGTGAGGGTAAACGTTTAGCACTACTGTTGTAGTGTGAGGGTAAAACGTTTAGTACTGATGTTGTAGTGTGAGGGTAAAACGTTTAGCACTACTGTTGTAATGTGAGGGTAAAACGTTTAGTACTGCTGTTGTAGTGTGAGGGTAACACGTTTAGTACTGCTGTTGTAGTGTGAGGGTAAACGTTTAGCACTACTGTTGTAGTGTGAGGGTAAACGTTTAGCACTACTGTTGTAGTGTGAGGGTAAAACGTTTAGTACTGCTGTTGTAGTGTGAGGGTAAAACGTTTAGCACTACTGTTGTAATGTGAGGGTAAAACGTTTAGCACTGCTGTTGTAAAGTGAGAGTGCTGTGTATTTTTAGACATTGTTGTAAAAGAATTGGCTAATCTTTCCCTAAATTGTCCTATTGCTTCTAATATTTATTCACAGTACTTGATACCAGGTACACAATTTCAAATAGATGAAACAGGAGTAGAATCCTTTAAAATTCTCCTAACCCAAATCCCCGAGTGCTTTAATGCCGCCCCTGATTTCTGTAAATTATCATTATCTCATATATTTATATTTGCTGCAGTTTTGCTATTTACTCAAAATTCCAGGCTGTCACACGAAGAGTGCAACACTGTCCCTCTTAATACGCTTCTAATGTGATATAGACGATTTGGGGTGGGGAGGGGGAGGGAAGAAAACTTGGAAGGTGCCGGTTAGACGAACCGGAAGCTGTAGATGGCTAGCGGGAAAGAAAATGTAACGGTTCTTTACATTGGCCAATTTTCTTCCTGTAATGATTTCCGGTTGTTAATTTTGTCAACAGTTTCAGAGCCTGCTCTCCTGGCCAGGTGTTCAAGTTTACGCAGGAGCTTCGGCTGGCGATACCTGCTGTTTGACCGCTATATTTGTAGATGGGGGTCAGTTATATCTTGTTTTGTTTTTTCGCGGGGACTGGAAGGCATGAGTGGGATAAGCATATGGTTGTCGATGATACTTTAGTGTTTAATGTGATCGTTTGTGTCTTTTCGTGAATATAAAAAATACATTCTTGTCCTCTTACACTTGAAAAGTGGTTAGAAGAGGATGTATCTTTAAAGTTAAAACAAAAATTGTGGTTAAATATTGAACATTTGCCAAATTTCGATGTTTTTGTTACGGGCAGTAACTATCTATCTATCTTTCGTTCGTCTGAAGTAATGTCTATATCTGCAATGTCCTTTCCTGTATAAATTTTAGTCTTGTGTAATTCTTGCAGTGGCCCATATAGTTTGGTCTGTTGTGTTGTATCTATGGGCTAATGGATTTTTCCTCAGTCTACTATATTCAGTATGCTTGGTTACAACTGGCAAAATACAAGGAAAGAGAGATCGCGGGCGACAAAGAGAGAAAATACTAGATAGCTTGGCGTCATGGCATGGCAAACAGTCAACAACAAAACTGACACGATGCACTGTAGATAGGAGATTGTGGAAGGACATGATCACCTACGCCAACCGGTATGGCACATGATGATGATGATGGCTATATTCAGTGCAGTCTTGAAGTATGTGTTCAGCAGCCTGCGGCGCCTGTCCACATGTACAAGTAGTTGAGGTTCCGATCTTGAATTTTGTATACATGTGACTGGAGTCGACTGTGTCCTGTTCTGAGACGTATAATGATAACTTGTTCACATCTATTCATATTTGGAACGGCATCCTGATTTGGGTCTTGTGGTCCTCTGATTGATTTGATTATCTGTTTCTTAGTAACTGTTAAAATATCATTCTTGCGTAAATATTTACTTTAGCTACATTTTTTCCCCACTAATTTGTGTAATAGCACAAATTGAAACCACCTTCTTATTAATATCGGTTTTATGAAAATGAGTGGGATGTACTAGGCTCAGGACATTATCATCATCATCCATGATGCACAATTTCCAAGGTAAGAACTAAAATACCACTTTAAAATGAAAATAAACAGCCGTGAAAGATCTTATCTGTGCGATGTTTTCACATATATCACTAATGATGACAAGATCATGACATGATAAATCCTGTAAGTTATTGAATACAAATCTTATTGGTAGTTCGTATATGAACTTCACTGGTAGTGCTTCAATCAAATCCGCTATGGGTATGTGAACCTCACTGGTATTTGATTATGTGAACCTCACTGGTATTTGATCATGTGAACCTCGCTGGTAGTTGATCATGTGAACCTCGCTGGTAGTTGATCATATGGAACTCACTGGTAGTTGATCATGTGAACCTCGCTGGTAGTTGATCATATGGAACTCACTGGTATTTGATCATATGGAACTCACTGGTAGTTGATCATGTGAACCTCGCTGGTAGTTGATCATATGGAACTCACTGGTAGTTGATCATGTGAACCTCGCTGGTAGTTGATCATGTGAACCTCGCTGGTAGTTGATCATATGGAACTCACTGGTATTTGATCATGTGAACCTCGCTGGTAGTTGATCATATGGAACTCACTGGTAGTTGATCATGTGAACCTCGCTGGTAGTTGATCATATGGAACTCACTGGTAGTTGATCATATGGAACTCACTGGTAGTTGATCATATGGAACTCACTGGTAGTTGATCATATGGAACTCACTGGTAGTTGATCATGTGAACCTCGCTGGTAGTTGATCATGTGAACCTCGCTGGTAGTTGATCATATGGAACTCACTGGTAGTTGATCATATGGAACTCACTGGTAGTTGATCATATGGAACTCACTGGTATTTGATCATGTGAACCTCGCTGGTAGTTGATCATGTGAACCTCGCTGGTATTTGATTATATGAACCTCACTGGTATTTGATCATATGGAACTCACTGGTAGTTGATCATATGGAACTCACTGGTAGTTGATCATATGGAACTCACTGGTAGTTGATCATGTGAACCTCGCTGGTAGTTGATCATGTGAACCTCGCTGGTATTTGATCATGTGAACCTCGCTGGTAGTTGATCATATGGAACTCGCTGGTAGTTGATCATGTGAACCTCGCTGGTAGTTGATCATGTGAACCTCGCTGGTATTTGATTATATGAACCTCACTGGTATTTGATCATGTGAACCTGGCTGGTAGTTGATCATATGGAACTCGCTGGTAGTTGATCATGTGAACCTCGCTGGTAGTTGATCATGTGAACCTCGCTGGTATTTGATTATATGAACCTCACTGGTATTTGATCATGTGAACCTCGCTGGTAGTTGATCATATGGAACTCGCTGGTAGTTGATCATGTGAACCTCGCTGGTAGTTGATCATGTGAACCTCGCTGGTATTTGATCATGTGAACCTCGCTGGTAGTTGATCATGTGAACCTCGCTGGTATTTGATTATGTGAACCTCGCTGGTATTTGATTATGTGAATCTCGCTGGTATTTGATTATGTGAACCTCGCTGGTATTTGATTATGTGAACCTCGCTGGTATTTGATCATGTGAACCTCGCTGGTATTTGATTATGTGAACCTCGCTGGTATTTGATTATGTGAACCTCGCTGGTATTTGATTATGTGAACCTCGCTGGTATTTGATCATGTGAATCTCGCTGGTATTTGATCATGTGAACCTCGCTGGTATTTGATTATGTGAACCTCGCTGGTATTTGATTATGTGAACCTCGCTGGTATTTGATCATGTGAACCTCGCTGGTATTTGATTATGTGAACCACGCTGGTATTTGATCATGTGAATCTCACTGATATTTTATCAAATGAACCTCACTGATATTTGATCATATCTGGCATTAGAGCCTCAGTTGTGATGGTCATATCGACTTTATGTGTTTATCGTGTACTATAGCACAGGTGTAACACCAAATTCTTAGAGGTGGTCATGGGATGACTGTAACAATTATGTTGAACAGTATTGTTGGTCGCGAATAGTAAATAATGGTAACGAATAGTAAGTATTGGTCACGAATAGTGAGTATTGGTCACGAATAGTGAGTATAGGTCACGAATAGTGAGTATTGGTCACGAATAGTGAGTATTGGTCACGAATAGTGAGTATTGGTCATGAATAATGAGTATAGGTCACGAATAGTGAGTATAGGTCACGAATAGTGAGTATAGGTCACTAATAGTAAGTATTGGTCACGAATAGTGAGTATAGGTCACTAATAGTAAGTATTGGTCACGAATAATGAGTATAGGTCACGAATAGTGAGTATAGGTCACGAATAGTAAGTATTGGTCACGAATAGTAAGTATTGGTCACGAATAGTGAGTATTGGTCACGAATAGTGAGTATTGGTCACGAGTAGTGAGTATAGGTCACGAATAGTAAGTATTGGTCATGAATAGTAAGCGCTGTGTTTGATTTCAGCATACAATTTTTGAGGAAGTAAGGAGGTAGAGGTCTCTTGTCTACGCCCGCTAAAACTCATTGGGGTGGCCCTGTTTGTAGGTAGCTTTACTACAGGCGTAGATTTTCAGATGACGGGAATGCGTACTTTCCTCTTCCACATAAATGTGTTAACGCCGTAATTGCGTCGGTCGGTGAAGTGATTGTGCTTATATTGTGGTTTAGGAGTGTCTTTGACGTTGTGGCGGATTTCGCAGGCTTGGAAATAATGTGCACGTGGGGTTCTGTCCGAGTCTCACGCTCTCCAGTCGACCCACCTGAATGATAATGTGTGTCAAGATAATTTCGTCTCGACACTTTTTAGTGACCGGGCTTGCCTTCCTTGTTTTGTATGTACACTTTTCTCCAGACTAAGTTTACCTTTCTTGTTTTGTATGTCTACTTTTCTCCAAAGTTTACCTCCCTTGTTTTATAAGTACACTTTTATCCAAAGTTTACCTCCCTTGTTTTATATGTACATTTTTCTCCAAAGTTTACCTCCCTTGCTTTATATGTGCACTTTTCTACAAAGTTTACCTCCCTTGCTTTATATGTGCACTTTTCTCCAAAGTTTACCTCCCTTGCTTTATATGTACACTTTTCTCCAAAGTTTACCTCCCTTGCTTTATATGTACACTTTTCTCCAAAGTTTACCTCCCTTGCTTTATATGTGCACTTTTCTCCAGACTGAGTAGTCCGGGCCTCTAAGTAGAGATTAAATTGAACGTCAGTGCCACTGTCCTGTGATATGTACCTTCTTCGTAAGGTACTTTGGTCGTCCTGAAACCAGCATATTACTTTGTATCTTACCTTGATGGTGTACTTTATGATTCATTTCCTATTCAAACTCTTTTATTGACGCTTCTTTTGAATCATTGTCTGCCTTTGTTTCTTCCCCTCTGCACTTTTCCTTATTAGTTGACTATGTTTTCTTTTGTCTTTATAAACTATTATTTGTCTGACACGGATTGTATCCGATCATTCTTTTAGAAAGTTTCGTACTTGTCGTTAGTCTTCCCTTTCCTTCATTTCAGCTCCCATGGGAGCACAGGTCTTTAAGAAACTCTTACCAGTCTGTCCTGTTTGCAGCCATTCTCTTATGATCGTTCATTGTCTTCCCCATACTCTTCATCTGCTTCCACCTGTCTTCTCCAAGTTTATTTTGGCATTCTCCCTTGTTTCCTCACGTAGGGATGCCGAAAAAAAAAAAAACAGATTGTATGTAATATTCTCAATTGACTTCCACAGTGTGTCATATCCAGCACCATTGTCTTTGTCTTATATTTATTCACTGGTATTCCTTGATATTTTTTGTTAATAACCCCGTGTATTTGGTCTCAGGAAAACGTCTTGAGTCACAAGTATATGTCAATAGAAGTGAGAAAAAGGGTTAATCGATGCTATATAGAGCACATTCTGACCTATGGAAGTGAATGACAATAAACAAAGACAAGACAAAACAATTAGAAGCCACAGAGAGGGAGATTTCTCAGAAGAATGTTCAAAGTTCACTGAACAGTTAAAAAAGACCAACGAGAACATTCAAAGCGACACACACACAAAAAGGAGCTCATAAAAAAAAACATCAGGAAGAAAGAATCAACATTTTTCATGAGAACAGAAAAGTTGGAATAATTAGTTGTGGAAGGGCATGATCTCCTACGCCAACTGGTATGGTACGTAAAGATGGTGATTTGGTCTCAATCGTGTTTCTGTAAAATCTGCAAATACCTAGATAACTTCTTCATTTGTATTACTTGCTGGGAAGCTCTGGGCTGGGTCTACACGAGAACGTCATCTTGGTTGGAGTCGACTACATTCTCAGTCAATCTACAGCTTCTGGCAATCCCTCCCAACTAAGGACGGCAACACAGTATTTCGGTCATTCAATTTGGGCAGAGTTATTACTGCGCGTGCGCTTTTGTTGTAGCTCCCGCTGTGATTTTCAATTGTGACCTCACTGAAGTCGAACTCCAGTTTGCAGAGATTGAGCTGTAGCGACACTTTTCTTTTCTCGGGGTCGACTTTATAGCTTGTGTTTGTGTGTGTGTGGGAAATTTTTCCCATTCGTGTTCTTATCTATCACCTTCAAATGGCTGTTGCAATGGGATTTTTCGAAATTCTTGAATCAACCTTTCTTTAACTCTTTTGTAAGGAAGCCAAATCATGTATGGGGGAAAGAAAGCAGCAGCTCTTAATGAAATAACATGTAAGGTTACACATTAGCGTTTAAGGAATATTGTTTTCAATATATTCTCATAATTATCGGCCAGTTTTAATGGGTAATGGGGTCACTAGCATGGCATGCCGCCCACCATTCGAGAGTTCTCTTTTATACCTTTTTGTTCGTTGAGTCTGTGGCCGTTTCGGTCTAAATAATACCTCTCAATTGCCAATAAGCTATAGCTACAGTCTTCTTGTTCCTTTCAGTACCCTGTAGATCTTCAACAAACACTTTCCAGGCCGTTCTATTTCTTGCCATTCTTTTGAAATCACTCCATCATTTTCATTTCTGCTTTCATCTGTCTTCTACAAGAATATTTTGCTCTTCCACTTTTTCTTTGGTGATTCAAAAAAAGGGCGTGTTGTGTCATGTATCGATAATTATAGTGTTGGATGTGACACATGCTGCGGAAGCCAACTGAGAGTATTACAGTGAAGCAGTGAACCCCTTCCTCATTAGATGGATCGCAGCGGCACTGTTTCAGAGGAAGGTGATACTCAGATGTGGAAGTTGGTCTTCCGAGCCAACATCCATTTGTCCTGGGCTGCCACAAGGCTCACCATTGTCACCAGTTCTATTTAACGTGTACACAATAACGATCACGGCCAACAGCTGGATGGGAGGGGAAGAACTATGACTTTTGCTGATGATATTCTGGTATATCGACAGGGAAGAGACAGACGGGAAACGCCTCCACAATGCAAGACGAACTCGATCGCATTTCTTCCTGGTGTGGGGTTTCAGGTGCCTTGGTTAATCCTAATAAAGCATCAGTTTCATGGTTCTCCCTTAACAATCATATCGTTAATACGACCACATCGGTAGTACGAATGGGAGCTGATGAGGTGACCAGGGACAAGTTGATGACATACCTCGGAGTTAAGTTTGATCGCAGCCTGTGTTTTCGGGACCACGTCGACAATGTGATAACAAAATCCCGCAAAGGATTAGCCGCCTTGAAGGTCATGGCAGCTGCCAACATCGAGCAGAGGCTACTTACTCTTCTGTTCCAGGGATTAGTCCTCGCACCAATCGAGTATGCCCTGGCCATTCTTACTGTCAGTACGGCTCAAATTGATAGGCTGGAGAAAATACAAAATGAAGCCATGCGCATTATCCTGGGATGTACGAGGGACACTCCCTGTGTAGCAATGAGGTATCTTCTTGACTTTCCAACCATGGATGACAGAATCAAGATCTGGAGAGCACGAGCATACCTGAAGATTAGTACAGATACAGAGCATCAATTGCACCACATGCTCAACACAGAGAAAGGTACCAGGCTAAAAAGAGGCAAATCATGGGTGGGCCAAGCAGAAGATGTCATCAAACAGGTATGTGGGCTTACCAGTATCAGCGTTGGTGAGGAGTGGCTACCGGTGCCTACGTCATTCAAGGGGACTTTCTCATGTATTGTCACACTCGACAGGAAAAGTAGGGAACAGAACCCGGTCGTTGTTAATGCTGAGGTCAACGGTCTCATCTGCGATAACACCGATGAGAAAGATGCAGAATAGCCAAGGAAGACAGTGGTGTGTACGCCATGATCACGAGTAGCATGACAATGGAGGCGATGGCAGTGGCCAAGGCATTCAAATGGTTAGAGTCACAAGACTACATGTATACTGAGTGATTCGATGGGCATGATAAAAAAAAGTGGAGGCAGGCTCTGTACGCATGCAATGGGTAGAGTCGTTGCAGAAATCCAAAATACGTAAGGTCACCTTTGTCTACGTCCCTGGACATGCGGGAGTACGGGGAAATGAAAGAGCGGACAGGTTGGCTAGCTGCGCTGTCGTTGAGGACGGGCAACCGATGGATCGGGCGGACATCATCAATGCCCTCCGAGATGTGGGAAGAGCACATGACTTCGACAAACACAGATCAATGTCACTTCTTCGGATGATGGAATTGGGAGTTAAGATGGGCACAGCCAGAAATGAGAAACTTAGTGGCCGTGTAAGAAGACTTATCAACCAACATAGAACTGGAGTCGTCAGTCGCTGGACACTGCGGGAATTGCTGAGGAGAGGATCTGAGCACCTATGGACATGTTCGGAGTGCAATGATGATGACCCGCAAATAACTCAATAACTATCTGTTGGCTTCCGCATCCTGTGTCCCACCCAGTGCCGTAATCTTCGATGTGTGTCACTGGCACTTTTCCATATTTCTACGCCAATGATTTTTGTCCAACCATTTCCATCCCCTTATTCTCCGCAAACATCATGTAACGAAGGGCTGTATATATGTTATTGCCATTTTTGTTGCTCTCTGTTTACCATCCTTATAATACAACTGACTTAATATAACTACAGTATTGAATAGTCAAGACAAAATATGCCACGCAACGATTGTTGCATATAGGCTCCTGTTCTCTGCAATCGAGTCTTTCCGCCGCGTTCGAGTATTTTTGGTTTTCCTATGTCTTTCCCCCTGCCGCCAGGACAGAGCTCGCAGCCCACTCCAAGCCTTGCTAATGTTACCACACTTTTTTGCTGTCGATCTCTTTCTTTGGTCCAGGTTTTATGTGGAAATTTGGTGTAGTTATTGCATCCCTGGAAGGATGTGCTCCAGAGTCTGTGCCCCTTTTCCGCAGTGGCATTCATCGGTGTAGGTTATCACTGTGGCTCAGGAGCCTGCAGTGGTCTCATTTGAGGCGGAAAATGATGAGGTGTGCCTTGGTAGTTGGTGGTCTGGGTACTGCCTACTGTTTACTTCTGGCATTTAATTTGCAGCTTGTTTAGACTATCGCCGTAGATTAGAAATAGGTATGTGGGCTGATAAAGGAAACCCTCAAATACCCCAACTTTGCGTGGTTTTTTGCTTTAGGAGCTATAGAAGGCTGACGTCATTCTACAAGCAACCACCCCCACTCGCAAATGTGAAAACGTCACACTAATTGGGGTTTTTCCGTGGCTTCCATTTCAGCTTCAGGCTTGCTTCTATAGATTACTTTTATTTGTTATTAATTTATGCTTACGTTTCCCGTACCACTTACAGTGTTTCATTTGCTGATTTGCAGGATCATCAAGAAAACACAAACGCTAGAGAAACTTCTTGTACATTCACTTTTATTGATCATCCGTCCTTTACGATATGTTAAATTGGCATATAAGGACTGAGTGATCTAGAGGTAACACGTCGGTCTCCAGACAGACAGCTCCCTGGTTCGAATTTCACAATAGTCGGTTGACATTTTGTTTACTTCGAGTTTCTTCTTGGCTTGGCCCTTCCCTGGTCTCCGGGTAGTGAGAGATGTCGCCCTCTCAGAAAACGGCGAGAAACCGGAGGTCCGGTGTGCGAGACATGTTAAAGAACCCTTGATAGTTACAAATGGAATAGAGTAGGCCAAACATGGCCACTTGCCTAGCAACATTGTTCAGCAAAATCTACTCATGCGAAGACGTCGGGCCGAGAGGCTCAGATATTGTGGATATGTCGTCAACTAGCGACACAGCGCCTCCACGTCAACACTCATCATCATCATCAAGTACCGGGCCTACTGCCGTAGGCGATCATGTCTCTCCACAACTTTCGATCTCGGCAGCTATTTATAATTTCTGTTGTTGACCTTCAGCCAAGCCATTCTCTTAAGCTGTCTGTTATTTTTTCTCTTTGCTTCCCTCTATCTCTTCGTCCCTCAATTTTTCCATTTGTTACAATATATTCCAGTTGTTCTCTTCTCATTACATGGCCAAAAAATGATGATTGTTTCTTCCTAATATTGGAAATTAGCTCTCTTTTTGCTTTCACCTCTCTCAGAACATCTTCATTACTCTTCTTAGCCGTCCGTGGTACTCTCAACATTCCTCTGTAAAACCACATTTCTACAGACTCCAGTGATGTTCTTGTCTGTTGTCCTATTGTCCATGATTCGCATCCATATGTTAAGACTGGCTCTACATAACATTTAAGAACTCTTTTTCTTATTTCTATTGTAAAAAATGGATTGCATAGTATCTTCCTCATTTTTTTTTTAAAAGCTGCTTTTGCCTGAGCCATTCTACATCTCACCTCTTTTGTACATCTTCCGTCTGAGGTTAACAAAGTTCCCACATATTTAAATTCATTTACCTGTTTTAATATTGTTCCACTTGTCTTTATTTTGCACTGAGGTGATGTCTTTTTCTTTGTTGTTACAATTACCTCTGTCTTTTTGCTATTAAGGCTGAGTCCTTTATTTTTGCTTTCTTTCACTATAATGTCCAACATTTCTTGTAACTCATTTTCACTCTTAGCGATTAAGACTGTATCAACACTAAGAAGAACGTAAATGGGCGTGGATGTCCTGTGTTGCGGTTTACAACAACCTACGATACTTTTTTTCATTTCGGCCAAACGCATCCGTCTCCAGTATTACATTTTTATTCGGGTTTTCCTTCCTTCTTGACTACTACTCGCTTAGCCACACTTGCTAATCTTTTGCTACGGGCACCGCAGGGATGAAGTAGGATTCGGACAAGAAATCACTGGGGGCTGTAGAAATGTGGTTTTACAGAAGAATGTTGAGAATACGATGGACAGTTAAGAAGTGTAATGAGAACGTTCTGAAAGAGGCCAAAGCAAAAAGAGAGCTAATTTCCAATATTAGGAACAAACAATCGTCTCTTTTTGGCCATGTAATGAGAAGGGAACAGCTGGAATATATATATATTGTGACAACTGGGAAAATTGAAGGACGAAGAGATGTAGGGAACCAAAGAGAGAAGATATCAGACAGCTTAAGAGAATGGCTTGGTAAAAGGTCAACAACAGAAATGATAAATAACCTGTCCAGATCGGAAGTTTTTGAGAGACATGATCACCTACGCCAGCAGGCATGATACATGATTGTGGTGACTGACACGTACTAGAAAAATATTTCCGAGCAATTGAGTGCTGTAGATAGATGATTTTCACTGCACGGTACAAAGTGCCGTGCATCGGAGTTGTGCTAAATCAAAACGAATAAAACAGTCAATCCACTTCAAAAAAGTATAATTCATCTTCGCTTAATTCTTGTTCTGATTTAGGTAATGCCATTCCTGATAAAGACACTTTGGTGGAAACGACAGATTGATGAGATGCTAATGCAAAACTGCTAATCAGAGCAATTAACATAAAACACCCATTAACACCGTTCTGGAAACTACTTCAAATTAATGCTAATTAGTCAAACCTCCCTTCATTTGAGGCAGGCCGCTTACGTGTATTAAGGGGCAATAGGGGAAACGGGTGGTGGGAGATCACCAGCAGCACAGCTGTTTGATTTAGTTACAAAGTGACATTTTAGTTCTTATGTGTTTAGTCATATTTAATGTGTGTAGTTTGTTCGTCACCGCCGATGAAGGTTTTTGCCGAGAAGTAGCTTGTCCTGTCGTTCTGTTAGTTTAGCTGTTCAAAACAATATTATGTTTGTTTTCCTAGTTCTAATTTTGAAAATGTGGCAGCATTCATGGATGGAGAAGCGAAGACTAAGAAACTGCCTTGCAAGTCGGCCACAGCAGGAGTCATCAAGCTGCCTCGACACTGGAGGGAAGTGGACAAGAATACTCCCACCATATCTTATATAACAAGTGAAGGAACGAAGATACTATCCTTTCTTTCTAGTGTTCACCACATGACTACGAAAAGACTGAAAAGTTCTCTTCTTCATTGGCCCTTAAAAACGTTAAGTGAGCGTAGAAGCGTTGCGTTGTAGTTTGCAGCCAGGCTGTGATATTTGCACCTGTCGGCCCCAGCACATCCGACTTCAGCAGAGCATTTTTGAGTGCCGGTTTACCTTCCTTATTCGATCCCTAATCATTTTGCTAGAACGTGTTCTTGAACTTTTCTCTGTAGATTCTTTCCATTTACATTGATATAAACTTGTTCTTGAAGTCTATGTTCCATTTACATTGGTATAAACTTGTTCTTGAACTCTATATAGATTCCATTTACATTGACATAAACTTGTTCTTGAAGTCTATCTAGATTCCATTTACGTTGATATAAACTTGTTCTTGAAATCTATGTTCCATTTACATTGATATAAAATGTAGATTTGATGTGTTGTCTTCTTTTATTACCCCCACGCGTGCAAGGTTTTTTTTTCCTGTGCGATTGTGGGATGCTCAATGTGGCCCCCTTGATGAAAACAGTCAACATGTGGGTTCGTGGGGAGAACGTGAGTAATTTTTCTCTGACAACAGTTCAACTGTAGGTCGGTTTCGCCAAGTTTATTGATGTTACTGACACATCCGTGCCAGGGATCCTGGCGTACTGACCCCACCTGGGGAAGTGGTACAGGTGTGTACACCTGGCACGTTGCGGATGTTTTTCATTCCGGAAACCAGATGGGTTGCTGGGAAAAGAGAATATCCTGTGTGGTCAATTGTCGGTTAAACTGTGGACACGTGCAGACCTACACATACGTGTCGTGCACGGCTGTTTCCCACTGATGTTTTAGTCGAAAGTGAAGTAAAGTTCTTGAAGGTTCATACTATGGCGGTTTGGGGTTAGTTACCACGTGATCTAAATGTGTAAATATATAAACGGTCCAGGTGTTGGTGAGCTCGCACATAAAGTAATAAAGAGAGCCTTTTAATCTAATTTAGAAGTTGTTGAATTTGTTAGAAGTCAATGCTTAATTAGCGATTAGTAGTACCTTCTGTCATCATAGTTGACTGGATTTTGCAGCACCTCTAAGAAATGTTATTTTTGTTTGTTTGTTTGCTTACGCCGTGTATTCTCTTTTTCTATGAATCTGTCTGCTTTTTTTGTTTGATTTGAAATTAAGATTGCGGTCTGCAGCTATCTTTTCCCAGGCTGCAGGGTTTATGTTCAGTCTTCGTGTCATGTTTACACACGTCTATAAATCGAAGTTTTGTTTCTTTTGTAATCTGCAAGTTGTAAAAAAAAAAAAGTAAAGTATCCCATTCACGCCAAGTGGCATATAGGGAATATGGTGTTAGTGACCATAAATTTTGGGGTAATGTGGTCGGTATTACGCCCGTGCCGCTTTACTTTCCCAGAAAGAAAATCCGGTACCCATTAAAGGCTGGGTGAACCGGACCCCCTCTGTTGGGATCGAACCCTACCTCTTGTCCTTTCTGCTAGTTGCCCATAAAGTGTATCTGTTGGTATGCGGCCATCTTTGTTACGGTGTAAGTGGCCAAGCCAACGTTATTTACGTTGTTCGAGCAGCGTGTAGATGTTCACTCCTCGAGGTCCTCCTCCACGCATGTCAGTTTGTCCTTTCAGGTGATATCAAGAATACGGCTCTGGCTTCACGTAAGGAGTGCATATGGCTTTCTTTCTTGCTTTGTACAAGTTGTCCATAATAAGCGGCAATTTCTGTGTTGTGTCGGCACCAAATAGCGAAGCTGGAGTGTCCTCCCCAGGGCGCCAGCTTGGGCAGAAAAGTAAGAGACAAGTTGTTGCCCATGCAATATGTTTCTTCTCTCCACGCAGCCCAGCCCATACGACATGTTTCTTCTCTCCACACAGCCCAGCCCATACAACATGTTTCTTCTCTCCACACAGCCCAGCCCATACACAATGTTTCTTCTCTCCACACAGCCCAGCCCATACACATTGTTTCTTCTCTCCACACAGCCCAGCCCATACACAATGTTTCTTCTCTCCACGCAGCCCAGCCCATACAACATGTTTCTTCTCTCCACACAGCCCAGCCCATACACAATGTTTCTTCTCTCCACACAGCCGAGCCCATACACAATGTTTCTTCTCTCCACACAGCCGAGCCCATACAACATGTTTCTTCTCTCCACGCAACCGAATGATCCAAGGGTATGACTGGGTCAATTATTTTTATGGACATGCAACCGAGTCACTACCCGAGAAACTCCCAGGACAGTTGTAACTCTTAGGAACATCGGGAAGAAGGTACAAAATAGACAGATGACGATGGATGAATAAAAGAACAGACATTACGATGGGCACAGCTGCTAGTTTTTATCAAAAAGGGGTATTTTAGGTCTAATGTTACAAATATTTCATCATTTGTGGTGTTGATGTCCGGGGTCATGTACATGCCCCTCATTCTTAAAGTTGATTTTTTGTGTGAGTGGTTTCCATTTGTAACACCAGACATATAATATACAATTGTATAGATGAAGTCAATATTTATACATGAATGAAAGTTGTTTTACTGCTCGCATCTACAATAACATAAGCACGGATATCAAATATTTAGAATATTTATTGTTATACGGGGCCGCGCAGAGAGCTACACAAATAAATGCAAAATTAACGTAATTTATATAAATTAGCTCAACTAATAGAGAGGCGAGACAAACTTCGACGTTTCGGCAAGCGCCTTCTTCAGGTACAAATAATAAATCATTCTAAAATGAAAATGGATTTTTCAGCTTAAATGTCAAGATACAGATCCTTCAGCTTAAATGTCAAGATACAGGTCCTTCAGCTTAAATGTCAAGATGCAGCTCCTTCAGCTTAAATGTCAAGATGCAGCTCCTTCAACTTAAATGTTAAGATGTAGCTCCTTCAACTTAAATGTCAAGATACAGCTCCTTCAACATAAATGTCAAGATACAGCTCCTTCAACTTAAATGTCAAGATGTAGCTCCTTCAGCTTAAATGTCAAGATGTAGCTCCTTCAGCTTAAATGTGATGATGTAGCTCCTTCAGCTTAAATGTCAAGATGTAGCTCCTTCAGCTTAAATGTCAAGATGTAGCTCCTTCAGCTTAAATGTCAAGATGTAGCTCCTTCAGCTTAAATGTAAAGATGTAGCTCCTTCAGCTTAAATGTCAAGATACAGCTCCTTCAACTTAAATGTCAAGATACAGCTCCTTCAACATAAATGTCAAGATACAGCTCCTTCAACTTAAATGTCAAGATACAGCTCCTTCAACTTAAATGTCAAGATACAGGTCATTCAACTTAAATGTCAAGATACAGGTCATTCAACGTAAATGTCAAGATACAGGTCATTCAACTTAAATGTCAAGATACATGTCATTCAACTTAAATGTCAAGATACAGGTCATTCAACTTAAATGTCAAGATACAGGTCATTCAACTTAAATGTCAAGATACAGGTCATTCAACTTAAATGTCAAGATACAGGTCATTCAACTTAAATGTCCTTCCTGGCGTCGTGACTACCTTTACCCTAAATGAATGGAAAGACCTCTTCTTCGTCCGTCGTTAAAAGGACGTTAAGTGGGCGTTGAAGCTTTGTGCTGTGGATTATTTCCGCATTCTCGGCCCAACAGATCCAACTTCAGCTGTGGATTATTTCCGCATTCTCGGCCCAACAGATCCAACTTCAGCTGTGGATTATTTCCGCCTTCTCGGCCCAACAGATCCAACTTCAGCTGTGGATTATTTCCGCCTTCTCGGCCCAACAGATCCAACTTCAGCTGTGGATTATTTCCGCATTCTCGGCCCAACAGATCCAACTTCAGCTGTGGATTATTTCCGCCTTCTCGGCCCAACAGATCCAACTTCAGCTGTGGATTATTTCCGCCTTCTCGGCCCAACAGATCCAACTTCAGCTGTGGATTATTTCCGCCTTCTCGGCCCAACAGATCCAACTTCAGCTGTGGATTATTTCCGCCTTCTCGGCCCAACAGATCCAACTTCAGCTGTGGATTATTTCCGCCTTCTCGGCCCAACAGATCCAACTTCAGCTGTGGATTATTTCCGCCTTCTCCGCCCAACAGATCCAACTTCAGCTGTGGATTATTTCCGCCTTCTCCGCCCAACAGATCCAACTTCAGCTGTGGATTATTTCCGCCTTCTCCGCCCAACAGATCCAACTTCAGCATGATATTTTTGAGTACAAGGTTACCCTCTCTCTTCGATCCTTACTCACTTAGCCAGATTAGACCGGTCAGTGTGTTACTAGTGGCACAGCGAAGGGATGGAGTAGGGTGTGGATAGTTATGGCGCAAGTCATCCTCTATGAGTTGCTGACAGCTACCAACGCTGTTGTTGTTATGTACCTTGAATCCAGTATAAGTGTATAGTAAAAAAAAGTGTGTATTTTATGTTTATGGGAACAAACACAAATATGTAAAACTACTAAAATATCAGTGACAAACAACTGTGTACGGAACGTTTACCCAAACACTCGATTTTCCCTCGACGCTGAAAGGCAACGGAGACAAGTAAAGCAAGTAAAGCGGTTGAGGAACTACTTTACATTCTAAATGAGAGACATCGTATACGGGCTGACCATTTCTTCTCATCAACGTCAACTAAAACATGCCGATCATTAACAATGTCCAATAAACGATGACGTCAGCGTTTGGGTGTGATGTCACAGTTTTAAACAGCTCACAAGAGCTAAGCTTTTGTTTACATTTCACGTAGTTGTGGGTTCGTTGTCACAGTTCCTGGGATACAATGAAACCGTAACGTCCAGCTCGTTCATAGACCGGCTGTGCGCATACCCAGATTTACGTTATTTACAATTTAACCTGTTGGTGGTGGCAGTGTTGAACATGCCTTTCTCAAACAACTATAAAGCAGAAACTGAAGCCCTCGAAGATGCTGCAAAATGGCTATCCAACTCAAAAATAACATGCACAAGAAATTGGTGGTACTGACTGATGCATTGTCAATCCTAGCAGCGTCAAAAACCCCACAGGAGCAGTGAGCTAGATAACTTGAGAACAATCCTAGACCAACTGTGTAATAACTTCCTGAGAGTGGTCATCCAGTGGACACCATCACACTGTAATATACACGGAAACGAACGGGCAGACAAATTAGCTAAAGAGGGAGGAAGATTACCACAAGAGAACCATCTGGTCAGCTACGACGAAGCCAAATCCATCATCAAAGGCCATTACCATGAAAAATGGAAACAAGAACACCCAAAGTATAACGAGAGGGACGGATACCTCCAACTATCATGGAGGGATCAAGTCGTCATACTTCTTCGCCTACGCACTGGCCACAACAGAATGGGACATGTTCACCAAACTCAAAATTGGAACTACCAGCCAGTGCCTCTGTACACTATACAACATGGCAACAAAACATGTTCTACAGGATTGCCCCCAGTGCACAGACCTGAGGAGGACAATGTGGTCCACACCTACTTTCCTGGAAGAGAAACTATATGGGGCAACCGAATCACTTAAACAGACAGCTGCCTTCATAAGAGAGTCCGGAGTCCTAGTCTGAATGACGTCATGATAGCAGAAGAAGATGCCTTTTCCCCTCACTGTTAATACCATTTTCTTTCCCCTTATGCTTTCTATCATCATGATCATGTGCCATACCGGTTGGCCTAGGCGATCATATCCTTCCACAATCTTCTATTTACAGTGCATCGTATCAGTTTTGTTGTTGACTGTTTTCGATGCCATGACAAGAAGCTATCCAGTATTTTCTCTCTTTGTCATCCGCGATCTCTCTTTCATTTTATTTTGCCAGTTGTAACCAAATATTCCAACTTTCCTCTTCTCATGATGCGCCCGAAAAATGCTTTCTATAGCTTAAGAGAATGGCTTGGCAGAAGGTCAACAATAGAAATGATAAATAACTGTCGAGATAGAAAGTTATGGAGAGATATGATCCCCTACTCCAGCAGGCACGGTACTTGAGAATGATAATGATGTATTCTATTGTATTCTATTCATGGGATCAGTTTCAGTAGGAGCATCCCCCATATCCGCTCAAGCGCCCGTCCCTTTGTGTGCTTGATTGATCGTTATTTGAAGAAGAAAATTAAAAGCTACTAATTGATATCTATCACTGATGTTTGTCGTTGGTACTTTAGTTAATATGCACATTTGTGTCTTTGGATTAAGATAAAATACAGTTACTTCTTCTATTATGAAGATAAGCACAAATATTAAATACTATACGGGCTGCAGAGAACATGTTAAATAAACATGATACTGTATCTAGCAGCTAAATTAGTAGAGAGACGAGCCAAACAACGAGGTTTCGGCAAAAGTCTTCATCAGGTATATAACATTAAAATATACAAAGATCAACACGATAGGCAATGGCTATTCTAAAATAAAGAAATACGAACGCAATAGAAAAACAGAATTTGAATAGTAGAAACCGTTTAAAATAGTATTCGCCTGTTGCGTTGATCTTTGTATTTATTTTGTTTGAAACCTGATGGCGGCTTTTGGTGAGATATTGTTCTTTGTCTCGTCTCTCGAATAATTGAGTTGCTCAATGCGGTTTTATTGCACATACCTCTTCTGTTATACATTCAAAGTGTTTAGAAGAAGACGTGTTATTAGCGGGTCATCATCATTGCTGTCCGAACATGTCCATGGGTGCTCAGATCCCGCAAGTCTCGCGGTGTCCAGCGACTGACGACTCCAGTTCTGTGTTGGTTCATTGTTTTTTAACATCACAAAACTGTTGTGGTTAAATATTGAATGTTGTATCTTCCCAGACTCTCAGATTTGCGTCATTGAACATTTTTGATATAATCTTCTTCTACTTTCCCTCCTCATCTGCCTTTCAGCGTCAAGGGGAGATATAATTTGCGGTCTTTTGCTCTTCTGTTCGCCTCTGTTGCTGTTATGTTTCCTAGTGCTTCTAATATTCCATCGATCCATCTTTTTCGTGGTCGACCCTTGGGTCTGGTGTTCTCACAACGTTTGTTGAAGGCTCGTTGTGTTGTGTTTTGATCTTTCTGTCTTGTCATGTGGCCAAACCATTTTATCTGTTGTTTCCTTATATATTGTATGGCGGGGGCTATTCCTAGCTTTTTTCTCACTTCTTCATTTCTGATCTTATCTCTCAGGCTGTTTCCTGTCATTCGTCTAACACATTTCATCTCTGTAGAGGTTATTTTCTTATTGTTCTTGCATCTAGGGTCCAGGTCTGGCATTGGGATGAAGATTGTATTGTATAGTGCTCGTTTTGCCTCCAGAGTTATTTCCTTGTTGGACAATAGTGGTGACAACTGACCATTTGATATAATGAACTACCAATATATGACTCATACATAAATAGTGACTTTAGCGAGAACGGTTGTGTGTGGTACACACCCAGTGGAACCATCATTCATCATCATTGAGTGCCGTCTCCGCATCGAAGGTTGGCTTCCATGGAGCGCCATTCCACTCTGTCTCTTGCTTTGATGGTGCAGAGTGTCATAGGCTGACCTCTCCATCTTTTGATGTTACTCGTCCATGTTAGTCTCGGTCTGCCACTGCCTCTATTACCTTGTATTTTCCCCCTCCAATATTACTTTTAGTCGGCTGTTGTGTCTTTTAACATGCCTCAACAATGTCATGTGTCTTACAGCGGAACCACTCACATAAAATATTAGTGTTAATATTGAGAGGAATGTACCACGCTCAGGACATCGTATTTATAAATATTGCTACATTTTGATCAGTAGAACTGAAACGCCTCTTTGAGATGAAAACAACTGCTGTGCATGAATTTACCCGAGTTACCGTTCCTTGTTCCTTGCGAGCACAAATCTAACTATAACTGTCAATGTCTTAGAATTCTATTCTAGATGAGTTAGTAGCGTGGAGGTTAGCAGATGGCTTAATAATATCATAACCGTGATTCCATTCCAGCTCGACACACACCCCCCTCCCCTGTATAATCTTAGGAGAGTTATATTCAATGTCACCGTACTAGACTTCTACAGATTATGGAGGTTTTGACTGCATTTAATCCTTTTAAGCTGTTGGCTGGTGTCTATTTACAGTTCATGTCTCTCATTCAAAGGTGTGTGTCTTTATTTTTCTTATTTTCACAAATCAGCGACAATGACAGAGTCTGTTTACTTTGTGATATTTCCGTACAAACACTAATCTGATATTTTAAAGGAAATTTCTATACAAATATTTTTCTATTTTAAAGGAAATTTCTATAGAAACATTTTTCTGATTTTTTTAAAGGAAATATCTATAGAAATATTTTTCTGATATTTTAAAGGAAATTTCTGTAGAAATATTTTTCTGATATTTTAAAGGAAATTTCTATAGAAATATTTTTCTGATATTTTAAAGGAAATTTCTATAGAAATATTTTTCTGATTTTTTAAAGGAAATTTCTATAGAAATATTTTTCTGATTTTTTAAAGGAAATTTCTATAGAAATATTTTTCTGATTTTTTAAAGGAAATTTCTATAGAAATATTTTTCTGATATCTTGAAAGATGTTTCTGCGAGAATGCCGAGTTGACAATAAGAAGATGGTGATCCGCCGCACTTTACTCGTGTGTGTGGAGTTAAGGAGGAGCGTGAAATCAAAACACGTTGAGGCTCGATCAGTCTTCCTTTGGAACAATGGACAAGATAATAAAATAATGATCATGACGTAATGCGGTCCCCACCCCGATTTTCCATTAACATAAAGCTGTTACCTTACCAGTTTTATCTATTTGGTTTCATCCTCAGCTTTATATCAACCTCGTGTTATGCGCTTCCCCCTTATCTATACGTGTTTTTCTATTCATTGTTTGCTGACGAGTAGTGTGTGAGTTCAGTGGTTGGATGTATTGAAAGAACCATGTGAAGGTAAATGGATTATTGACTTTCATAGCTTCCCGCACTCGGGAGCTCACTCTTGTGAAGCAGTGAGTAGAAACTCACTCAGAATTCTGTGCAGGAAGGCCTACATTTGGCGACACAATTCATCAATAATTAAAAAAGAGGACATATGTCCAATAATTACAAAATAAAGTAAAGAGCCCCGTCACGCCGCGAAGGTGTTAGTGCCCATATATATATATATATATATATATATATATATATATATATATATATATATATATATATATATATATATATATATATATAAATGTATATATATATATAATATTAATAAAATTAAAATAGATTTTCGGCACTTGGTTTTTGAGGTAATGTGGTCCCAGAAAAAAACCCGGCTGGGTGAACCTAGAAACCGTCGAGCAGGATCGAACCCGGAACTTAATAGTCAGATTCACTAACCACTAAACTATCGCGGCGGCCCCCCCCCCCCCCCCCCCCAATTTGTACAAACCGGGTAGGATAAACTCAGTTGTAAAATTGATTTACATGAGAGGAAGTCTTGCATACAGTATGCTTTTATCTTACGTGAGAGGAAGTCTTGCATACAGGATGCTTTTATCTTACGTGAGAGGAAGTCTTGCATACAGGACACTTTTATCTTACGTGAGAGGAAGTCTTGCATACAGGACACTTTTATCTTACGTGAGAGGAAGCCTTGCATACAGGACACTTTTATCTTACGTGAGAGGAAGCCTTGCATACAGGATGCTTTTATCTTACGTGAGAGGAAGTCTTGCATACAGGACACTTTTATCTTACGTGAGAGGAAGCCTTGCATACAGGATGCTTTTATCTTACGTGAGAGGAAGTCTTGCATACAGGATGCTTTTATCTTACGTGAGAGGAAGTCTTGCATACAGTACACTTTTATCTTACGTGAGAGGAAGTCTTGCATACAGGATGCTTTTATCTTACGTGAGAGGAAGTCTTGCATACAGGACACTTTTATCTTACGTGAGAGGAAGCCTTGCATACAGGACACTTTTATCTTACGTGAGAGGAAGTCTTGCATACAGGACACTTTTATCTTACGTGAGAGGAAGTCTTGCATACAGGATGCTTTTATCTTACGTGAGAGGAAGCCTTGCATACAGGACACTTTTATCTTACGTGAGAGGAAGTCTTGCATACAGGATGCTTTTATCTTACGTGAGAGGAAGTCTTGCATACAGGACACTTTTATCTTACGTGAGAGGAAGCCTTGCATACAGGATACTTTTATCTTATGTGAGAGGAAGCCTTGCATACAGGACACTTTTATCTTACGTGAGAGGAAGCCTTGCATACAGGATACTTTTATCTTATGTGAGAGGAAGCCTTGCATACAGGACACTTTTATCTTACTTGAGAGGAAGCCTTGCATACAGGACACTTTTATCTTATGTGAGAGGAAGCCTTGCATACAGGACACTTTTATCTTACGTGAGAGGAAGCCTTGCATACAGGACACTTTTATCTTACGTGAGAGGAAGTCTTGCATACAGGACACTTTTATCTTACGTGAGAGGAAGCCTTGCATACAGGATACTTTTATCTTACGTGAGAGGAAGCCTTGCATACAGGACACTTTTATCTTACGTGAGAGGAAGTCTTGCATACAGGACACTTTTATCTTACGTGAGAGGAAGCCTTGCATACAGGATACTTTTATCTTACGTGAGAGGAAGCCTTGCATACAGGACACTTTTATCTTACGTGAGAGGAAGTCTTGCATACAGGACACTTTTATCTTACGTGAGAGGAAGCCTTGCATACAGGACACTTTTATCTTACGTGAGAGGAAGCCTTGCATACAGGATACTGTTATCTTATGTGAGAGGAAATCTTGCATACAGGATACTTTTATCTTATGTGAGAGGAAATCTTGCATACAGGACACTTTTATCTTACGTGAGAGGAAGTCTTGCATACAGGACACTTTTATCTTACGTGAGAGGAAGCCTTGCATACAGGACACTTTTATCTTATGTGAGAGGAAATCTTGCATGCAGGATACTGTTATCTTATGTGAGAGGAAATCTTGCATACAGGATACTTTTATCTTATGTGAGAGGAAATCTTGCATACAGGATACTGTTATCTTATGTGAGAGGAAGCCTTGCATACAGGACACTTTTATCTTACGTGAGAGGAAGCCTTGCATACAGGACACTTTTATCTTACGTGAGAGGAAGCCTTGCATACAGGACACTTTTATCTTACGTGAGAGGAAGTCTTGCATACAGGACACTTTTATCTTACGTGAGAGGAAGCCTTGCATACAGGATACTTTATCTTACGTGAGAGGAAGCCTTGCATACAGGACACTTTTATCTTACGTGAGAGGAAGTCTTGCATACAGGACACTTTTATCTTACGTGAGAGGAAGCCTTGCATACAGGATACTTTTATCTTACGTGAGAGGAAGCCTTGCATACAGGACACTTTTATCTTACGTGAGAGGAAGTCTTGCATACAGGACACTTTTATCTTACGTGAGAGGAAGCCTTGCATACAGGACACTTTTATCTTACGTGAGAGGAAGCCTTGCATACAGGATACTGTTATCTTATGTGAGAGGAAATCTTGCATACAGGATACTTTTATCTTATGTGAGAGGAAATCTTGCATACAGGACACTTTTATCTTACGTGAGAGGAAGTCTTGCATACAGGACACTTTTATCTTACGTGAGAGGAAGCCTTGCATACAGGACACTTTTATCTTATGTGAGAGGAAATCTTGCATGCAGGATACTGTTATCTTATGTGAGAGGAAATCTTGCATACAGGATACTTTTATCTTATGTGAGAGGAAATCTTGCATACAGGATACTGTTATCTTATGTGAGAGGAAGCCTTGCATACAGGACACTTTTATCTTACGTGAGAGGAAGCCTTGCATACAGGACACTTTTATCTTACGTGAGAGGAAGCCTTGCATACAGGACACTTTTATCTTACGTGAGAGGAAGCCTTGCATACAGGATACTTTTATCTTATGTGAGAGGAAATCTTGCATACAGGATACTGTTATCTTATGTGAGAGGAAGCCTTGCATACAGGACACTTTTATCTTACGTGAGAGGAAGCCTTGCATACAGGATACTGTTATCTTATGTGAGAGGAAGCCTTGCATACAGGACACTTTTATCTTATGTGAGAGGAAATCTTGCATACAGGACACTTTTATCTTATGTGAGAGGAAATCTTGCATACAGGACACTTTTATCTCACGTGAGAGGAAGCCTTGCATACAGGACACTTTTATCTTATGTGAGAGGAAATCTTGCATACAGGACACTTTTATCTTATGTGAGAGGAAGCCTTGCATACAGGACACTTTTATCTTACGTGAGAGGAAGCCTTGCATACAGGATACTTTTATCTTATGTGAGAGGAAATCTTGCATGCAGGACACTTTTATCTTACGTGAGAGGAAGCCTTGCATACAGGATACTTTTATCTTATGTGAGAGGAAATCTTGCATACAGGATACTTTTATCTTTTGTGAGAGGAAATCTTGCATACAGGACACTTTTATCTTACGTGAGAGGAAGCCTTGCATACAGGATACTGTTATCTTATGTGAGAGGAAGCCTTGCATACAGGACACTTTTATCTTATGTGAGAGGAAATCTTGCATACAGGACACTTTTATCTTATGTGAGAGGAAATCTTGCATACAGGACACTTTTATCTCACGTGAGAGGAAGCCTTGCATACAGGACACTTTTATCTTATGTGAGAGGAAATCTTGCATACAGGACACTTTTATCTTATGTGAGAGGAAGCCTTGCATACAGGACACTTTTATCTTACGTGAGAGGAAGCCTTGCATACAGGATACTTTTATCTTATGTGAGAGGAAATCTTGCATGCAGGACACTTTTATCTTACGTGAGAGGAAGCCTTGCATACAGGATACTTTTATCTTATGTGAGAGGAAATCTTGCATACAGGATACTTTTATCTTTTGTGAGAGGAAATCTTGCATACAGGACACTTTTTATCTTACGTGAGAGGAAGCCTTGCATACAGGATACTTTTATCTTATGTGAGAGGAAAACCTGCGTACAGGATACTTTTATCTTATGTGAGAGGAAATCTTGCATACAGGACACTTTTATCTTATGTGAGAGGAAATCTTGCATACAGGACACTTTTATCTCACGTGAGAGGAAGCCTTGCATACAGGACACTTTTATCTTATGTGAGAGGAAATCTTGCATACAGGACACTTTTATCTTATGTGAGAGGAAATTTTGCATACAGGACACTTTTATCTTACGTGAGAGGAAGCCTTGCATACAGGATACTTTTATCTTATGTGAGAGGAAATCTTGCATGCAGGACACTTTTATCTTACGTGAGAGGAAGCCTTGCATACAGGATACTTTTATCTTATGTGAGAGGAAATCTTGCATACAGGATACTTTTATCTTTTGTGAGAGGAAATCTTGCATACAGGACACTTTTATCTTATGTGAGAGGAAGCCTTGCATACAGGATACTTTTATCTTATGTGAGAGGAAATCTTGCGTACAGGATACTTTTATCTTATGTGAGAGGAAATCTTGCATACAGGACACTTTTATCTTATGTGAGAGGAAATCTTGCATACAGGACACTTTTATCTTATGTGAGAGGAAATCTTGCATACAGGATACTGTTATCTTACGTGAGATGAAATTTTGCATGCAGGATACTGTTATCTTGCGTGAGATGAAATTTTGCATACAGGATACTGTTATCTTGCGTGAGAGGAAATTTTGCATACATGATATTGTTATCTTGCGTGAGAGGAAATTTTGCATACAGGACACTTTTATCTTACGAGAGAGGAAATCTTGCATACAGGATACTGTTATCTTGCGTGAGAGGAAATGTTGCATACAGGATACTGTTATCTTGCGTGAGAGGAAATTTGCATACAGGATACTGTTATCTTGCGTGAGAGGAAATCTTGCGTACAGGATACTGTTATCTTACGTGAGAGAAAATCTTGCGTACAGGATACTGTTATCTTACGTGAGGAACATCTTCCCACACACCTTCCTGGTCGAGATCCTTTCAGGTTGAAATGTACATCAAAAGGTAATGAGCTGGAGGTTAAAGAATGTAGCACCAACATCTACATCACCGTCCACCTTCATTAACAACAAAATACCAACAACAACTGAAGGCCGGAATAAAAGATTCCCTCCTAGGCCTCTTGATAGGATTATGGGGAACATGGTGATAGTGACCATATCTTTCCATGACAACGGCACATTTTTGGGCGATGTGGTCAGTTTCACGCCAGGCCGCCTTTACTTCACAGAAACATCCCATGTTTAGCGGCTGGGTGAACACTGGAGCCTTGTCGGTCCAAAATAGAAAAAAAATCCTGCCACTTCTGGATATAGAACTTGGCCAAGCCAGAATGGCTACATGAAATTGGACATTACTTAACTCTGTGAGTTTGTGTATTCCCGCTTGATGTAGTTTGAAGACCCCCGATATGGGCTACTCTACAACGCCAGGGTGTATAAGTAATTTACAATATATTTATTTAAAAAAAAAATCCTTTAAAAAATGTAATGCGTTTTGAAATAAAAAAAAAAATTTGTAATGAAAAAAAAAAAACACACACACACAAGCGGAGCCAAGTTTGTGGGGGGTGCCTTACATTTGTAAATGTTTCACTCGTCTCACATTACCGTCCTTGTCTCCGTCTAATCCGGCGCGGCAGAGAGGGAAAAAGAGTGGACCCCCTGAATAGGATTAGAGTCTCAAGAAGAAAATACAGGGAGGGGTGGTGGAGGGATGGTTGTCTTTCTAATCTTCAGTCGCTCTCGGGTAACGTGTCTTTTTTTTTCTTCCATTTTCCGGAATGTTTACTGAACGTGTCCGTTGGTAGGTGATTGGTTAGTCTCAAGGCACGCCGTCACAGAAGCCGGTCGTTGTTGTGCTGGCGTTACATAAGTGTATGAACAAGCTCACCTGTAGAGTGCTATCATATCCGGACAGCGAAACCTTTTTTTCTTATCTTTCCTGGAGCTGCCCTTCTATCTGGTTCTTTTCTGCTTGTTTATTCCTTTAAAGTGCTTTTGTTTTGGTCCCTTTTATTGACTATCCTTCCGATTAGCGTCACAAAATATGTTCTGTTGTATTTTGCACATAAAACTTAGACTATTCAAATCAAATGTACTATCAACCCTTACGTATGCGTGTGAAAGCTGGAAAAACAACACGAAATATAGAAATAAAGTTGAACACATTCGAAAATAAATGTCTAAGGAAAATACTTGATATAGCGTGGAACGAATTCAAAACAAACGAGGAAATTAGAGAAATCGCCAATCAACCACTAATATCTTCAGTAAACAAGAAAATACGATGGTCATATGTTGGACATGTGATGAGAAGAGATAATAACCGAATAGCAAAGCAAGCCATCATGTGAGAAACAACGGGTAAGAGGAAAAGAAGAAGATCCAGAGAGACACTGAGAAGAACATTGATGAGAGAGGCAAGAGCTGCAGGAATCGGCTCCCTCAATGAGATAGAGCTGCTTGCACAGAACAGAGACAGATGGCGAGATTTGATAAAATATCTTTAAAAGAATTGAAAACTGCTAGAACAAAAATTCAGATAATAGAGGGAGATTCTTGGTCTTGGTCTACGCGCACACAAACACGTATCTAGTCTAGTCTTTACAATAGCCTTCTCTTCCATCTCCCTCCTATTTTTCTAATTTTTCGGACAACCCTCCTCCCTCCTTTCTAGACTTTCTATTCACTTCTTTATTCATTGTTTTCTTTGGTGTGTGTTTTGGGGAGGGGGTTGTTAAGCGCTAGCACACTGTCTGATCACTGGGTCGACTAAAAGCATGTCCGCTCATGAATGTTGCAAAATTATTTTAGTTTAGACTATCGGACAGCTATCACCATTATTGTCCAACATGGGAATAACTAGACGCAAAATGGGCACTATATAATACAATCTTTTTTCCAACGTTATGCTACCAAATGGACTCTAGATGCAAGAACAATAAGAAAAATAACCACTACCAAGATGGAATATGTTAGATGTATGGCAGGAAACAGCCTGAGAGATAAGATCATAAATGAGGAATTGAGGGGAAAGTTAGGAATAATTCCGACCAAAGAGAACATAAGGAAACAAACAGATCAAATGGTTTGGTCACGTGATAAGGCAGAAATATCGAAACACAACACAGCGATCCTTTAATAAACGTTGCGAGAACTCCACACCCAAGGGTCGACCTTGGTAAAGATAGATTTATGAAATGTTAGAAACACCAGGAAACATAACAACAGCAGAAACTAACAAGACCGCACATTATCTCCCCTCGAAGCTGAAATGCAAATGGGGAAGGAAAGAAGAAATCAGTTGATGATTGAAACAAGCAGCCATGCTTCACATGAGGCACCCCCAAGAGGTGTAGGTCTAGATCTAGGAGAATAGTTCGGTTGTTTCATGTTTGAAATTACGTACTTTCAATGTTACAAGCTACGTATGTTTAATGTTACAAGTAACGTACTTTCAATGTTACAAGCTACGTATGTTTAATGTTACAAGTAACGTACTTTCAATGTTACAAGCTACGTATGTGAGGAGAAATTGGTGGTTTAGAGGTCGGCCTCAGGACATGAAAGTCCAGGGTTCGAACCCTGCTTTAGACGATGGGAATATTTTGTTTCCAATTCGTGGTTTGTTCATGACTTTATCTTCCCCCTGGTCTCTGGGTATTAAGACTCGATGTCTATCTCTCTCGGACAACAGCGAAAAACAGAAAAGTCCCAAGTGCACTCGTGCACGCTTAAGAACCTTTGGCAGTTTAAGTCGAAAAGAGTAGGTCATAAAAGACCACTGTCTAGAGCAAAATTGTTAAGCAAATCTACCCCTGCTGAAGACGGACGTGTCGGGCCGAAAGGCTCAGGTTTTGCGGCTCTGTCATTACATAGTGACACGATCTTACAAATTACGCATACTTAATATAACAGATGACTTACGTTTGATGTTACAAATGACCTATTTGTAATGTTACGAATTCTTTTCTGTTCTATTTATAGAACCAGTTTCATTGCTGCCAGGAATTCCCTATATCCGCTCCACTACATGTCACATTTCCCAAAATGCATCGGTAAATTGTGTTGAGAAGGTCGCTCCGTGCACGCCCTACTTGCACAGGCGACGATTCCATCGTTCTTAGTCGCCTCTTACGACATGTGTGGCAGGTAATAGTGGCTCTATTCTTTTCTCCCCTTCATCGTGGGGGACCACACGGGGGGTGTAAAAATGATGTGTTTAATGTTACAAATTGCGTAACCTTAAGGGTGTTACAAATTGCGTAACCTTAAGGGTGTTACAAATTGCGTAACCTTAAGGGTGTTACAAATTGCGTAAACTTAAGGGTGTTACAAATTGCGTAACCTTAAGGGTGTTACAAATTGCGTAACCTTAAGGGTGTTACAATTGCGTAACCTTAAGGGTGTTACAAATTGCGTAAACTTAAGGGTGTTACAAATTGCGTAACCTTAAGGGTGTTACAAATTGCGTAAGCTTAAGCGTAGGCCACTTAGATGTTTCGACATATGTAGTTGCTTTCATGACCCACTGTAGGGGAAAATTAGATGAGTGACAGGTTGTGGGATTGATAGGACACACCGGGAGAAAATTAGATGAGTGACAGGTTGTGGATTGATAGGACACACCGGGAGAAAATTAGATGAGTGACAGGTTGTGGGATTGATAGGACACACTGTGGGAGAAAACTAGATGAGTGACAGGTTGTGGGATTGATAGGACACACTGGGAGAAAATTAGATGAGTGACAGGTTGTGGGATTGATAGGACACACCGGGAGAAAATTAGATGAGTGACAGGTTGTGAGATTGATAGGGCACACTGTAGGAGAAAACTAGATGAGTGACAGGTTGTGGGATTGATAGGACACACTGTAGGAGAAAACTAAATGAGTGACAGGTTGTGAGATTGATAGGACACACTGGGAGAAAATTAGATGAGTGACAGGTTGTGAGATTGATAGGACACACTGTGGGAGAAAACTAGATGAGTGACAGGTTGTGAGATTGATAGTACGCACTGGGAGAAAATTAGATGAGTTGACAGGTTGTGGGATTGATAGGACACACTGTAGGAGAAAACTAGATGAGTGACAGGTTGTGGGATTGATAGGACACACTGTAGGAGAAAATTAGATGAGTGACAGGTTGTGAGATTGATAGGACACACTGTAGGAGAAAACTTAGATGAGTGACAGGTTGTGGGATTGATAGGACACACTGTAGGAGAAAACTAGATGAGTGACAGGTTGTGGGATTGATAGGACACACCGTAGGAGAAAATTAGATGAGTGACAGGTTGTGAGATTGATAGGACACACTGTAGGAGAAAATTAGATAAGTGACAGGTTGTGGGATTGATAGGACACACTGTAGGAGAAAACTTAGATGAGTGACAGGTTGTGGGATTGATAGGACACACTGTAGGAGAAAACTAGATGAGTGACAGGTTGTGGGATTGATAGGACACACCGTAGGAGAAAACTAGATGAGTGACAGATTGTGGGATTGATAGGACACACTGGGAGAAAATTAGATGAGTGACAGGTTGTGGGATTGATAGGACACACTGTGGGAGAAAACTAGATGAGTGACAGGTTGTGAGATTGATAGGACGCACTGGGAGAAAATTAGATGAGTGACAGGTTGTGGGATTGATAGGACACACTGTAGGAGAAAACTAGATGAGTGACAGGTTGTGGGATTGATAGGACACACCGGGAGAAAATTAGATGAGTGACAGGTTGTGAGATTGATAGGACACACTGGGAGAAAATTAGATGAGTGACAGGTTGTGGGATTGATAGGACACACTGGGAGAAAATTAGATGAGTGACAGGTTGTGGGATTTATAGGACACACCGGGAGAAAATTAGATGAGTGACAGGTTGTGAGATTGATAGGACACACTGTAGGAGAAAACTAGATGAGTGACAGGTTGTGGGATTGATAGGACACACTGTAGGAGAAAACTAAATGAGTGACAGGTTGTGAGATTGATAGGACACACTGTGGGAGAAAACTAGATGAGTGACAGGTTGTGAGATTGATAGTACGCACTGGGGGAAAATTAGATGAGTGACAGGTTGTGGGATTGATAGGACACACTGTAGGAGAAAACTAGATGAGTGACAGGTTGTGGGATTGATAGGACACACTGTAGGAGAAAATTAGATGAGTGACAGGTTGTGAGATTGATAGGACACACTGTAGGAGAAAACTTAGATGAGTGACAGTTTGTGGGATTGATAGGACACACTGTAGGAGAAAACTAGATGAGTGACAGGTTGTGGGATTGATAGGACACACCGTAGGAGAAAATTAGATGAGTGACAGGTTGTGAGATTGATAGGACACACTGTAGGAGAAAATTAGATAAGTGACAGGTTGTGGGATTGATAGGACACACTGTAGGAGAAAACTTAGATGAGTGACAGGTTGTGGGATTGATAGGACACACTGTAGGAGAAAACTAGATGAGTGACAGGTTGTGGGATTGATAGGACACACCGTAGGAGAAAACTAGATGAGTGACAGATTGTGGGATTGATAGGACACACTGGAAGAAAATTAGATGAGTGACAGGTTGTGGGATTGATAGGACACACTGTGGGAGAAAACTAGATGAGTGACAGGTTGTGAGATTGATAGGACGCACTGGGAGAAAATTAGATGAGTGACAGGTTGTGGGATTGATAGGACACACTGTAGGAGAAAACTAGATGAGTGACAGGTTGTAGGATTGATAGGACACACCGGGAGAAAATTAGATGAGTGACAGGTTGTGGGATTGATAGGACACACTGGGAGATAATTAGATGAGTGACAGGTTGTGATATTGATGGGACGCACTGGGAGAAAACTAGATGAGTGACAGATTGTGGGATTGATAGGACACACCGGGAGAAAATTAGATGAGTGACAGGTTGTGGGATTGATAGGACACACTGGGAGATAATTAGATGAGTGACAGGTTGTGGGATTGATAGGACACACTGGGAGATAATTAGATGAGTGACAGGTTGTGATATTGATAGGACGCACTGGGAGAAAATTAGATGAGTGACAGGTTGTGGGATTGATAGGACACACTGTAGGAGAAAACTAGATGAGTGACAGGTTGTGGGATTGATAGGACTCACTGTAGGAGAAAACTAGATGAGTGACAGGTTGTGGGATTGATAGGACACACCGTAGGAGAAACTTAGATGTGTGACAGGTTGTGGGATTGATAGGACACACTGTAGGAGAAAACTAGATGAGTGACAAGTTGTGGGATTGATAGGACACACTGTGGGAGAAAACTAGATGAGTGACAGGTTGTGGGATTGATAGGACGCACTGGGAGAAAATTAGATGAGTGACAGGTTGTGGGATTGATAGGACACACTGTAGGAGAAAACTAGATGAGTGACAGGTTGTAGGATTGATAGGACACACCGGGAGAAAATTAGATGAGTGACAGGTTGTGGGATTGATAGGACACACTGGGAGATAATTAGATGAGTGACAGGTTGTGATATTGATAGGACGCACTGGGAGAAAACTAGATGAGTGACAGATTGTGGGATTGATAGGACACACCGGGAGAAAATTAGATGAGTGACAGGTTGTGGGATTGATAGGACACACTGGGAGATAATTAGATGAGTGACAGGTTGTGGGATTGATAGGACACACTGGGAGATAATTAGATGAGTGACAGGTTGTGATATTGATAGGACGCACTGGGAGAAAATTAGATGAGTGACAGGTTGTGGGATTGATAGGACACACTGTAGGAGAAAACTAGATGGGTGACAGGTTGTGGGATTGATAGGACTCACTGTAGGAGAAAACTAGATGAGTGACAGGTTGTGGGATTGATAGGACACACCGTAGGAGAAACTTAGATGTGTGACAGGTTGTGGGATTGATAGGACACACTGTAGGAGAAAACTAGATGAGTGACAAGTTGTGGGATTGATAGGACACACTGTGGGAGAAAACTAGATGAGTGACAGGTTGTGGGATTGATAGGACACACTGTAGGAGAAAACTAGATGACAGGTTGTGGGAATTGATAGGACACACTGTCGGAGAAAACTAGATGAGTGACAGGTTGTGGGATTGATAGGACACACTGTAGGAGAAAAGTAGATGAGTGACAGGTTGTGGGATTGATAGGACACACTGTAGGAGAAAACTAGATGAGTGACAGGTTGTGGGATTGATAGGACACACTTTTCGAAAGTCAATACATGATAGCATTACCAGACAAGCTATCCACCTGAAACCCACAAGACAAACAAACACATAGAGCGGAGACTCAGAGACAGTGAATTCATTCATTTCATTGGATGCCGTCTCCACATCGAAAATTGGCCATCATTCATTCATTCATTCATCTCCGCATAATAAGTTGGCTATGATGGAGCACCGTTCCGCTCTGTCTCTTGCTCTGATGATGCGGGTTGTAATATGCTGACTTGTCCATCTTTTGATGTTGCTTCTCCATGTTAGTCTTGGTCTGCTCTGTCTCTTGCTCTGATGGTGCGGGTTGTAATATGCTGACTTGTCAATCTTTTGATGTTGCTTCTCCATGTTAGTCTTGATCTGCTCTGTCTCTTGCTCTGATGGTGCGGGTTGTAATATGCTGACTTGTCCATCTTTTGATGTTGCTTCTCCATGTTAGTCTTGATCTGCTCTGCCTCTTCCAGGATTACTTTTGGTAAGCTTCTGTGTGCTGCATGCTCCCAAAATGTCATTTGTCTTGTTTGAATTGTGTTTAGTAGTTCTCTTTTCAATTTTAGTTGATTTAAGACTTTATCGTTTGTTTTTTCTTTCCTTCCATTGCTTCTTATTCTATAAATCCACATTTCAAAGGCTTCAATTTTCTTTTCTGTTTTATAGTCTAATGTCCATGTTTCTGAACCATACAGGAATGATGAGGAGCTATACCATTTTGCTATTCTTAGTTCTTGCCCTGGTGTTACTTGTTTTTATGTTAGTATATTTTTAACAGCATTAAAATTACTTGTTGCCATTTGTATTCTTTTGTTTATTTCAGTTGTACAGTTTCCATCACTGGTTATAGTGTGTCCAAGGTAGTTGTAGCTCTGAACTGTTTTCAGGTCTATTCCTTCAACTTTGATTGTAGGTTTTGAGTATTGGTATTATCTGTCTATGATCATAGTTTTAGTCTTTGATATTCATATTTAACCCTTATATTTTTGGCTTGTCATGTTTATTTCATTAAGTAATTGTTGTAGATCTTTATGTTTTTCTGCTAGTAGAACAGTATCATCAGCATATCTTAGGTTATTGATTATCTTTCTATGAATGTTTAGGCCAGGCTTCTTTGTTTGCCAGGTTCCATGTTAATGCCTGGTTCGTTCCATTCGTAGAACTTGGCCTAGCCATTTCCAAAGTCTTCTTTTCACTTCTTGATTGATGTTGTCAGAGCCTGAACTTCTGACCACATCTCAGTTCGTAATGTGTTAATCCCAACGGATGCGTAGAAAATGTGACTTTCAGAAGGGTATTATGCATCTCCACGTGTCCAAACAATTTCAGTTGTCTTTTTCAAATTCTGTTAAGTAATTACTTCAGATAGCGTTGAAGAATGAATTATACATGGAGAAGGTTAGAAGAATCGGCAAATAACGGAAATGACCGGGGAACGCTTATTTATGGCCTTTCTCTCCTTATAGAAGGTTTAAAGAAAAAAGGCAAGGACATATATGACAGGTTATAACCGGTTATTTTATACTTACCGTTACTTTTAGTTAAATCCACTCGATCATAAACCGATTACAAGGCCTGTCCTCACTGACAAATATTGACTGATCTTCTTTCTTGTCACGAGTCAAACATTTCATCACACGACAATCCTCGGTGTTTTGTGTCTGTCACTGTCACCATTCAGCTTTTTTAAGCCCGTGTCCATGGTTTTTGTTCTGCTTCTGGTTTTTTCTGAGATACTGCATTTGTTTTGTGTGTGCTTGTGTGTTTTTGCTTTACGGGATAGGTGAATTCGGGTATTTCATTGGTTAAAAACATGCGAGGATGTCGCGCTAGAGCGGTGACAGGAGGGCGAGAGGGTAGAGTTTGATCTCGATCGGCGGCATCTTTGTTCACCTGGCATTGAAATGAGAGTTGGAGATTTGGAAAAAAAAATATTAAGTTTTGGGAACGAAAATGCGGCTCTGGCGCGGCGCTGACCACATCTCCTTCCTTCCTTCCATCCTTCCTTCCATCCTTCCTTCCATCCTTCCTTCCATCCTTCCTTCCTTCCTTTCCCTTCCTTCCCTTCCCTTCCCTTCCTTCCTTCCTTCCTTCCTTTTCCTTCCTTTCCCTTCCCTTCCTTCCTTCCTTCCCTACCTTCCTTCCCTTCCCTCCTCCAAGTGATCGCACATCATGGAGAGCATGTATAAGGAATGGTATAACATCATTTGAGACTGTGCTAAGACAAAACTTAGAAGAGAAAAGACTCATGAAAAAGGATGGAAAACCCTGTGGATCTGGGCTTGACTTGTTCATTCTGTGACCGCGTGTGTTTGTCAAACATTGGTAGAATTAGCCATGAGAGAAGCTGGTCGACAAAAACAAAACCTCTAAAAATACACAATAGCCTCCACTAGACCGTCTGACAAGACGAAAAGGGCCATATGTTTGTTTGGGAATAGAATTGTTTGCTATTCTTCTTACATGAGCCATGTCCTTAGTCCACGGCTCCTAAGTGTTGCCATGATGGATGGGAGTTGGGCTCGTTGTAAGACATTAGAGTTGGTTACTTTGTCCTGCCATGATGGATGGGAGTTGGGCTCGTTGTAAGACATTAGAGTTGGTTACTTTGTCCTGTCATGATGGTTGGGAGTTTGGTTCGTTGTAAGACATTAGAGTTGGTTACTTTGTCCTGTCATGATGGATGGGAGTTGGGCTCGTTGTAAGACATTAGAGTTGGTTACTTTGTCCTGTCATGATGGTTGGGAGTTTGGTTCGTTGTAAGACATTAGAGTTGGTTACTTTGTCCTGACATGATGGATGAGAGTTGGGCTCGTTGTAAGACATTAGAGTTGGTTACTTTGTCCTGTCATGATGGTTGGGAGTTTGGTTCGTTGTAAGACATTAGAGTTGGTTACTTTGTCCTGACATGATGGATGAGAGTTTGGCTCGTTGTAAGACATTAGAGTTGGTTACTTTGTCCTGCCATGATGGATGGGAGTTTGGCTCGTTGTAAGACATTAGAGTTGGTTACTTTGTCCTGCCATGATGGATGGGAGTTTGGTTCGTTGTAAGACATTAGAGTTGGTTACTTTGTCCTGTCATGATGGATGGGAGTTTGGTTCGTTGTAAGACATTAGAGTTGGTTACTTTGTCCTGTCATGATGGATTAGAGTTGGTTACTTTGTCTGTCATGATGGTTGGGAGTTTGGTTCGTTGTAAGACATTAGAGTTGGTTACTTTGTCCTGACATGATGGATGAGAGTTTGGCTCGTTGTAAGACATTAGAGTTGGTTACTTTGTCCTGCCATGATGGATGGGAGTTTGGCTCGTTGTAAGACATTAGAGTTGGTTACTTTGTCCTGCCATGATGGATGGGAGTTTGGTTCGTTGTAAGACATTAGAGTTGGTTACTTTGTCCTGTCATGATGGATGGGAGTTTGGTTCGTTGTAAGACATTAGAGTTGGTTACTTTGTCCTGCCATGATGGATGGGAGTTTGGCTCGTTGTAAGACATTAGAGTTGGTTACTTTGTCCTGCCATGATGGATGGGAGTTTGGTTCGTTGTAAGACATTAGAGTTGGTTACTTTGTCCTGTCATGATGGATGGGAGTTTGGTTCGTTGTAAGACATTAGAGTTGGTTACTTTGTCCTGTCATGATGGATGGGAGTTTGGTTCGTTGTAAGACATTAGAGTTGGTTACTTTGTCCTGCCATGATGGATGGGAGTTTGGTTCGTTGTAAGACATTAGAGTTGGTTACTTTGTCCTGTCATGATGGATGGGAGTTTGGTTCGTTGTAAGACATTAGAGTTGGTTACTTTGTCCTGTCATGATGGATGGGAGTTTGGTTCGTTGTAAGACATTAGAGTTGGTTACTTTGTCCTGTCATGATGGATGGGAGTTTGGTTCGTTGTAAGACATTAGAGTTGGTTACTTTGTCCTGCCATGATGGATGGGAGTTTGGTTCGTTGTAAGACATTAGAGTTGGTTACTTTGTCCTGCCATTTGATGTTCATAATCTTTCAAAGGCAACACACATGAAAGCTGTTTAACTTTCTCTCCTGCCCTGCATGCCTAGTCCTAGTTTCTGGTCCGTATAGAGTGTATTAAGCACACAACTTTGGTAAATTTAATCTTAGTCCTGAGTGTTAATTTGGTATTGGCCCATGCTCTATCTTGAAGTTTACTAAATGTGGGAACTACCTTTCCCATTCGGGAATGTATTTCTTCTTCAAGTTTGAACTAACTATACCCTGGTTTTTAAAGCCGTTCATATGGTTATTTTTATTGTAAAAACGCGATTGCTACGTTTTTGCCTTGAGAGTTAATTACGCTAGATTATGTAGTATAATATACATTTTATCTTGATCTTTCACGCGCCGTTAGACGTCGCATAAGGCTTGTAGTCTTTTTCGCCACCAATCTCTATACAGGGCAGATATTCGATCTTAAATAATGAGTCTTTTTCCTGCCAACATTGCTTCTTATATATATATATATATATATATATATATATATATATGTATATATATACATATATGTATCATCTTCTTCTACCTTTTTAGCTCCCAGTGGAGCATAGGTCTTCAAAACAAACACTTTCCAAGTCGTTATGTTTTTTGCCATTCTTTTAAGATCATCCCATGTCTTCCCCATCATCTTCATCTCTGCTTCTATCTGTCTTCTCCAAAAATTCCTTAGTCTTCTTCTTTGTCTTTTTCCCTGGGGATTCCAAAAAAGTGCCTGTTGTGTAATACTCTCAGTTGGCTTCCGTAATGTGTATCCAGCGCCATCGTCTTCGCTGTATCTCTTTATCCACTGGTATTTGACTGGTACATTTCCATAATTCTATGTTAGTGATTTTTTCCTGCCATTTCCATCCTTTTCTGCGTAAGCATCCATTAATGAAAGTCTGTATCTTCGTGATTGTCAATTTTGTTGTTCTCCATGTTTCACAGCCATATAATAGGACCGCCGTAACATTTGAGTTGAAAATGTTTATTTTTGTATTTAACCTAATTTCTTTGGATTTCCATATGTTTCCCAGTGCAATGAAAGCTCCTCTTATATCCTTATGTTGGTATCATATATATATTCTTTGTGTCTCTATTTTTTGTGTCTTTATTCATATAAACAAACAACAAAAATAAATTAAAGAGCCCCGTCACGTCAAGTGGCGTATGAAGCAATATAGTGTTAGTGACCATCATTTGTACAGACCTTCGGAATATGATTTTTGATATAATATGGTCACTGCCACGTCCATCCCGCTTTATTTTCCCATGAAAAAAAATCCGGTACCCATTTATGGCTGGGTGAATCCGCAAGCCGTCGGTCAGGATCGAACTCGATCTCTTGTCCTTTGTATTCCAGTTCACTAACCACTCAGCTATGGCGGCTTCCTCTCTATTCACTTAATACGTGTTTTTTTCCGATTTCAATATTCTACTGAGAGTTCACTGTTAGTAGCCACATAACTCAACAGCCCGTCATTCTTTGGTGTTTTCTTCTCTATCAAATAAACTGAGGGGTCGTTGGAGCACTACTGATAGACTTCGTCAACCTTCTCCATTTCTCTGTGCTTTCTGTCATTCTGTAGGACTCTTCTAAGTCGAAGCCTGTCAATTCTATGGTGTTATCTTCCCACTTTTTCCCCTGTGCACCTCTCTTTGCTCCTTTCACAACTTCCTGCAGAATGTTCTTTGCTAGACGAGATGATCGAGATTACGTTCCAAACCATTGCACTTTGTGCTTCTTCACAGCAGCCAAACGATCCTCATGCACTCCCATTGATTTTTGTATGTTGGTATTTTGTACAAGAAAATGTATGATCCAGATATTTGGGGGCAACCAAACTGTGTGGGAGGATTTTTTATTATTTAATTATTTTTTTTTTCTTGGAGGGGGGGGGGGTAATGCTGAAAGTAAAAGATACTCGTCATGCTATTGGCACATACGTCATATTGTGTTGACCTCTATATTTTATCTCTCATTTGCCATCGGTACATCGTTCCAGAATGAATGACAGGAGCATACTGAAAACGTTTCGTGACATCAGAGAGAGATTTTAGTCATGACACCTAAAGTATTACATCTCCTAGAGACAGAGATGTCATTTCCACGGGCTGTGATGAGTGCAACGTACTGCGAAGGACATGAAACCCGACTATGATCAGTACATTTATGAATGGTGTCAGCACCATTCCAGGCCGCCTTAAGAAAGTCTGTTGCATAAATTTTCGGAAACTCGATTAACCCAGAAGTCAAGAGGAAAGACTCATTCACCGCAGCTGGAGATCGAATGCCTACCATCCTGGTTAGTACATGAATGCACACAAACGCCACTGCGACTTTATTTATATCGATATACGTGCTCAATATAAACAAGCATTGAGCTAATTTATTCCCGTTGCCGTGGAGATTTAAGTTTATGGTTCGTTTGTGGTTGAAGTTTATGTTAGGCTTACCGTATCACCTGAGGTGCAACATTCTTTTACTTTCTTATCGTCCTCCCAATTGTAGTTTTTAGAGGGAGGAAAAATGCCCGACAGCTATTGGTTTCTTTATCTGCAAATTTGTATAAAGTCAGCGTTGACATAAAAGCCGCCTATCACAAGGGCTTCATTATTGTGATCTTTACAAGGGATCGTGGAACTGCTTGACGACTCCGTGACAAGGAATGCTTATAGTGCATGTCATTTGGCTTTCTATCGCCAAGCGGTGTTCTCAAATTGGTGACTTTTGCACACTTCTTCAGCTGTCCTGGTTTTTTTTTTTTTTCATTTCCATGTTCACCACAGTAGCAATGTTTCCTTTGAATAAGCAATATGTAATCATCACCATGTGCCAACCGGACGGCTATCATGTTCTTCTACAATTGTCTATCCACTTTGCGTCGTATCAGTTCTGTTGTTGACTGTTTTCCGTGCCATAACACCAAGCTATCAAGTACAATGTGTAATAGTGATAGTAGGCGCCTCGATGGTGGAGTGGTTAGTGTGCTCGCTTCCTGATCAGAAGGGTCTGAGTTCGACCCTCAGAAATACGCATTTTTTTTCGGACCGACAAGGCTCCGGGATTTGCCCAACCTTTAAAAATGGGTGCCAGAGTTATTTCTGGGAAATAAAGGCGGTCTGATGTGGTGCCGATCACATCACCAAAAAATCTGCCGTGGTCTTTGAAAAATATGGTTACTAACACCATATCCCCATACGTCTAGCAAATATGGTTACTAACACCATATCCCCATACTTCTAGCAAATATGGTTACTAACACCATATCCCCATACTTCTAGCAAATATGGTTACTAACACCATATCCCCATACTTCTAGCAAATATGGTTACTAACACCATATCCCCATACTTCTAGCAAGGCGTGGAGGAGAGCTTTTTTTGGTTTTAAATAATGGTCTACATGCTTGGGTTCACCCGATGAGTAGAGGAGTCATCATGTGCCATACTGGTTGGCGCAGGCGATCATGTCCTTCCACAACCTTCTATCCACAGTACATCGTATCAGTTATGTTGTTGACTGTTTTCCATACCATGACACCAAGCTATCCAGTATTTGCTCTCTTTGTCGTCCACGATTTCTCTTTCCCTGTATTTTGTCAGTTGTAACCAAGTATTCCAACTTTCTTCTTCTCATGATGTGCCCGAAAAATGTTGATAGTTTCTTTCTGTTTTTTCTAGGAACTACCTTTCTGTAACCAGCTAGTTACATATTGTGTATAATGTCATAACTTGAAGCCAATTTCATTACAAAACAAAACATATCCATTATAAGAATGAGTGCAATGTACCAGGCTCATGCCATCTTCTTCCGTCAATGATGCAACATTTTCATATTGGAACTAAAATGCCACTATTGGGTGGAAGCAAACAGCCGTGAGAAATGCTGCCACTTCTATTGACAACTAAGGGAAGTAAGTATGATGTGATGAGATTAGCCATGGCATATGCAAGCTCTTCACAAACAGAACAAGAAAGACACATATTACTAATTCATATGGTGCAGAAGATGAAACAGTAAATGATACAAACGATGGCCTGCCGTTATTGTGGGCTGTTACTTCCCAGATCTCTTCCAAAGTTGAACGCATTTGAAAATAAATGTCTAAGGAAAATACTTGGTATAGCCTGTAATGGATTCAAAGCGAATGAGGAAATGAGAGAAATCGCCATCAACCACTATTATCATCAGTAATCAAGAAAATACAGACATATGTTGGACATGTGATGAGAAGAGACAGTAACCTAATAACAAAGCAAGCCCTCGTGTAGGAAACAACAGGTAGGAGGAAAAGATGCCGATCCAGAGAAACACTGAGAATAGTGATCAGAGAGGCAACGGCAGCAGGAATCGGCTCCCTCAATGAAATTGAGATGCTTGCACAGAACAGAGACAAATGACGTGATTTGATAAGAGACCTTCGCAAGGATTGAGACTGCTAAAAAGAAAACTTAGAAAAAAGAGTATCTGGGTCTATGCACTATAGGCCGGCCACGGCTGGAAAGGTCAATAGATAGATAGATAGATAGATAGACAACTCTCTTGCAATGGCCATTAGCATATTTGTGACTGGTATCACTCTACCCATGCTATCGGAATGTTGTAGTAGCTACTTGACAAAAGGACGACACAGACAGGAGACCACGAACATTCCAATATATTGGTTTGATATATATTTATATATTTAATTGAGCTATCATCATCGTCGTCGTCGTCGAAATCTTTTGTAGAACGTTGTATTCATCACAGTCCATCTGAAAGAATCTCTGTCTCTAGCCAGATCTCCCACAGACCGTTACATTTAACATAGCACGTCTGAAAGAATCTCTTGTCTCTAGCCAGATTTCCCAAAGAATGTTACATTCACCACAGCCCGTCAGAAAGAATCTCTATCCAGATCTCCCACCGAACGTTACATTCACTATAGCTGGTCTGAAAGAATCTCTGTCTCTATCCAGATCTCCTACCGAACGTTACATTCACCACAGGCCGTCAGAAAGAATCTCTATCTCTATCCAGATCTCCCACAGACCGTTACATTCACCACAGGCCGTCAGAACGAATCTCTATCTCTATCCAGATCTCCCACCGAACGTTACATTCACTATAGCTGGTCTCAAAGAATCTCTATCTCTATCCAGATCTCCCACCGAACGTTACATTCACTATAGCTGGTTTCAAAGAATCTCTATCTCTATCCAGATCTCCCACCGAACGTTACATTCACTATAGCTGGTCTCAAAGAATCTCTATCTCTATCCAGATCTCCCACCGAACGTTACATTCACTATAGCTGGTCTCAAAGAATCTCTGTCTCTATCCAGATCTCCCACAGAACGTTACATTCACTATAGCTGGTCTGAAAGAATCTCTTGTCTCTAGCCAGATCTCCCACCGAACGTTACAATCACTATAGCTGGTCTGAAAGAATCTCTGTCTCTATCCAGATCTCCCACCGAACGTTACATTTAACATAGCCCGTCTGAAAGAATCTCTTGTCTCTAGCCAGATCTCCCACAGACCGTTACATTTAACATAGCCCGTCTGAAAGAATCTCTGTCTCTAGCCAGATCTCCCACAGACCGTTACATTTAACATAGCCCGTCTGAAAGAATCTCTGTCTCTAGCCAGATCTCCCACAGACCGTTACATTTAACATAGCCCGTCTGAAAGAATCTCTGTCTCTAGCCAGATCTCCCACAGACCGTTACATTTAACATAGCCCGTCTGAAAGAATCTCTGTCTCTAGCCAGATCTCCCACAGACCGTTACATTTAACATAGCCCGTCTGAAAGAATCTCTGTCTCTAGCCAGATCTCCCACAGACCGTTACATTTAACATAGCCCGTCTGAAAGAATCTCTGTGTCTAGACAGATCTCCCACAGACCGTTACATTTAACATAGCCCGTCTGAAAGAATCTCTGTCTCTAGCCAGATCTCCCACAGACCGTTACATTTAACATAGCCCGTCTGAAAGAATCTCTGTCTCTAGCCAGATCTCCCACAGACCGTTACATTTAACATAGCCCGTCTGAAAGAATCTCTGTCTCTAGCCAGATCTCCCACAGACCGTTACATTTAACATAGCCCGTCTGAAAGAATCTCTGTCTCTAGCCAGATCTCCCACAGACCGTTACATTTAACATAGCCCGTCTGAAAGAATCTCTGTCTCTATCCAGATCTCCCACAGACCGTTACATTTAACATAGCCCGTCTGAAAGAATCTCTGTCTCTAGCCAGATCTCCCACAGACCGTTACATTTAACATAGCCCGTCTGAAAGAATCTCTGTCTCTAGCCAGATCTCCCACAGACCGTTACATTTAACATAGCCCGTCTGAAAGAATCTCTGTCTCTAGCCAGATCTCCCACCGAACGTTACAATCACTATAGCTGGTCTGAAAGAATCTCTGTCTCTATCCAGATCTCCCACCGAACGTTACATTTAACATAGCCCGTCTGAAAGAATCTCTTGTCTCTAGCCAGATCTCCCACAGACCGTTACATTTAACATAGCCCGTCTGAAAGAATCTCTGTCTCTAGCCAGATCTCCCACAGACCGTTACATTTAACATAGCCCGTCTGAAAGAATCTCTGTCTCTAGCCAGATCTCCCACAGACCGTTACATTTAACATAGCCCGTCTGAAAGAATCTCTGTCTCTAGCCAGATCTCCCACAGACCGTTACATTTAACATAGCCCGTCTGAAAGAATCTCTGTGTCTAGCCAGATCTCCCACAGACCGTTACATTTAACATAGCCCGTCTGAAAGAATCTCTGTGTCTAGCCAGATCTCCCACAGACCGTTACATTTAACATAGCCCGTCTGAAAGAATCTCTGTCTCTAGCCAGATCTCCCACAGACCGTTACATTTAACATAGCCCGTCTGAAAGAATCTCTGTGTCTAGCCAGATCTCCCACAGACCGTTACATTTAACATAGCCCGTCTGAAAGAATCTCTGTGTCTAGCCAGATCTCCCACAGACCGTTACATTTAACATAGCCCGTCTGAAAGAATCTCTGTCTCTAGCCAGATCTCCCACAGACCGTTACATTTAACATAGCCCGTCTGAAAGAATCTCTGTCTCTAGCCAGATCTCCCACAGACCGTTACATTTAACATAGCCCGTCTGAAAGAATCTCTGTCTCTAGCCAGATCTCCCACAGACCGTTACATTTAACATAGCCCGTCTGAAAGAATCTCTGTGTCTAGCCAGATCTCCCACAGACCGTTACATTTAACATAGCCCGTCTGAAAGAATCTCTGTGTCTAGCCAGATCTCCCACAGACCGTTACATTTAACATAGCCCGTCTGAAAGAATCTCTGTCTCTAGCCAGATCTCCCACAGAACGTTACATTTAACATAGCCCGTCTGAAAGAATCTCTGTCTCTAGCCAGATCTCCCACAGAACGTTACATTTAACATAGCCCGTCTGAAAGAATCTCTGTCTCTAGCCAGATCTCCCACAGAACGTTACATTTAACATAGCCCGTCTGAAAGAATCTCTGTCTCTAGCCAGATCTCCCACAGACCGTTACATTTAACATAGCCCGTCTGAAAGAATCTCTGTGTCTAGACAGATCTACCACTTCTTGTGTTCAGTGTTTCCTTGGTGTCTAAACTAAACGTGGTAGATATGGATCAGTCACTATCTTGTGCTATTTCTATATTGAAGGTTGGCTACCAAAGAGCGAAACCCCCATTACCCCTAAAGGTGCCACCACTCTAGTCTTCGTCTTCATGTGACTCGTGTACCCAGTATCTTCACTTCCAGTTTATGCTTCCAATATGACTTGCAGTTGACGAAAGTTCATCGCCTAGACAGCCAGAGTGTCACACTGACAGGTGTCAAGCCGTATTGAATTTCTTCCTATTTGGTGTCAAGCCGTATTGAATTTCTTCCTATTTGGTGTCAAGCCGTATTGAATTTCTTCCTATTTGGTGTCAAGCCGTATTGAATTTCTTCCTATTTGGTGTCAAGCCGTATTGAATTTCTTCCTATTTGGTGTCAAGCCGTATTGAATTTCTTCCTATTTGGTGTCAAGCCGTATTGAATTTCTTCCTATTTGGGGTCAAGCCGTATTGAATTTCTTCCTATTTGGGGTCAAGCCGTATTGAATTTCTTCCTATTTGGGGTCAAGCCGTATTGAATTTCTTCCTATTTGGTGTCAAGCCGTATTGAATTTCTTCATATTTGGGGTCAATCCGTATTGAATTTCTTCCTAGTTGGTGTCAAGCCGTATTGAATTTCTTCCTATTTGGGTCAAGCCGTATTGAATTTCTTCCTATTTGGTGTCAAGCCGTATTGAATTTCTTCATATTTGGGGTCAATCCGTATTGAATTTCTTCCTAGTTGGTGTCAAGCCGTATTGAATTTCTTCCTATTTGGGGTCAAGCTGTATTGAATTTCTTCCTATTTGGGGTCAAGCCGTAATGAATTTCTTCCTATTTGGGGTTTACAACAATTGTTAAGGCATGATTATTGATTAAAGTCAAGGCCACCCTGAATACAATTGGCAAATTAGAGAGTTTCTGTGGCTGTAGTATCCTATTCTGACCTCACGTGGTTTCACAGTTTTAAAATGTAATTTCTTCTAACTAGCATAAATGCACAAGAGAATATGCATACGCATTTGATATTTCATGAAAGATGGACAAGATCCAATGTCTAGCCCTCTTGGATAACGGCAATAAACAGGAGGTACCGCGTGCACTCGCGCACGTTAAAAATCTATTGGCAGATACATTCGAAAAGAGCAGGCCATAAATGTGACCGCAGCCCGGGCATTTTGTCAGAAAACATCCTACCCGCTTCGTGAATCCCAGGCCTTGCCATGGAATTCGTGTACGTGGGGCCTGGATTCTCGTCTGATTTTCTCGAGATTCACGATGTCGGAGCACCTATGGAGTCGTCCAGTGTGCAATGATGATGGTCTTGACAACAACAAAAGCACATATGTAAATTAACCAAAGTATCAGGGCAATTGCTGAGGCAGTGTGGAGCTTTGATATTACCAGCTTACCAGAACCGGCTGAGTTAACATACACCCCACCTGTGGATTGGCCATGCTTCTTCTCTCCACATTTGTAGTAACTAGTGATGTTGAGAAAGCTACCTTAGGGGCTGGTCTGTATACTTCGTAACAGCTTCTGTTAACAGTTTAACAAAACAGTCGCCAGTTAAAATCAGGCCCCTAGAATTCAGGTCACTCTGGTTGACAAAGATGGTTACACAGGAAGTCGGCAGCCATTTTGCAAAGTTCTCTCGTAATACACAAATGAGAAGTCTGAGTGTTCAGAGGTCAAACTTAATGTCGACCGGAAACGAAATGCGTTCTGTATAAAACAAAATATTTAAAAAAAAATGAAAGAAAGAAAAAAAAAGTGTCGCTTGGGAAACTGAAATCTGACTTTTATGTATTTTGTTTTAGAATAAAATGACACAACTTATTGCCGAGTTTGGATGCACATATTCGCGTATGAAAAGTAGAAACTAAGATTTCTATTAGTGGTTATTTCTATGTTCGGTTGTTTCCAGGATTGTTTTCTCGATGATTGTTTCAAAATGTTAAGTGGTTATTGTTCTGGTGATTATTTAAAAAAAAATATTGTTCTATGGCTCTACCCTTCGCTTTCTTTCCTCTGTTGTGGTTCTGGTTCTTTGTAGTTCTGTTTTATATTTTATGCTTTTGATGTGTCTTATTAAAATAAAAGAGCCACCTGACGTATAGGGAATATAGTGTTAGTGCCAGTATTTTTGTTATAGTCCTTCGGTACATTATTTCATTGGGGCAATGTGTTCTTCATCGGTGTTATATAGAGCCAATTCTGACTTATGGAAGCCAATCATGGACAGTAGACAAACAAATGAAAAGACGAATAGAGGCCACAGAGATGGGATTTCTAAGAAGAATGTTGAAAGTTCCATGGACATGAAAAGACCAACGAGGACATTCTCAAAGAGGCCAACACAAAAAGGCAGCTCCTAAAAAAACATCAGAAAGAAACAATCAACATTTTTCGGGCACTTCATGAGAAGAGGAAAGTTGGAATACTTGGTTACAACTGGTAAAATACAGGGAAAATGATATCGTGGACATCAGAGTATAATGAAGACAGAGTAAAATATACTTAAAATGGTATTGAGGAGCTAAACTAACAGAAAGACAACGTTTCGGCAAAAGCATTCATCAGTTATAACAAACTACACACATTTAACACAAAAATCCAAGCCAGAAAACACGACAAAGGTCTAAAAGTGGCGGAATGAATTGTTTTTGTATTAATTGTGTTTCTAGCTACTCAATACAATGTTATGTTTATTTTATGTTTTCTGCAGCTATACTCGCGTCCTACATAATATTTGTTATATTTGATATCTGTTCTTATCTCCACCAGATGAAGGTGAGAGTTAGCACATTGAAGTTACCAGCACTTCATTATCCAACAGCAGTTGCTATCGAACTAACTTTACAATTACCTTTAGTATCTAAAAATGGGTACATCAATATATATTTTTCTTGGAAAGCAAAACTCCCTGGCGTAATACTGACCATCTTACGTATACAATGTATCATTATTTATTTACGAATATGGATGGATACTACATAACCTTCACCCTTCCCCCTAATTAAAAAAAAATTTCATTAAATCTGTTTTCGAAGATTGGTGACTAGAAGCTGTGTTGGTCAGAAAGTTAAACTCATCTAGGAATTCAACCCGAAGCTGTGTTGGTCAGAAAGTTAAACTCATCTAGGAATTCAACCCGAAGCTGTGTTGGTCAGAAAGTTAAACTCATCTAGGAATTCAACCCGAAGCTGTGATTCAACCCGAAGCTGTGTTGGTCAGAAAGTTAAACTCATCTAGGAATTCAACCCGAAGCTGTGTTGGTCAGAAAGTTAAACTCATCTAGGAATTCAACCCGAAGCTGTGTTGACCAGAAAGTTAAACTCATCTAGGAATTCAACCCGAAGCTGTGTTGGCCAGAAAGTTAAACTCATCTAGGAATTCAACCCGAAGCCTCATGGTTAGTACATGTATACGTTGAGCACTTTATTACCGCGGCTGGAAGGGAATTACAAATGGAAGAGAAGTTAGGAAATGGAGAGAGGTGGGAAGGACGTGAGGAGGTGGAGAAAAAACAAGGGGATGGGAGAGGTAGGAAAGACAAAGGGGAGGGGGAGCAAGAGAGGCAGGAAATATATGGGAGAGACATAACAGATAAAGCGACGGGCAGATAAAACAGGAGAGGCAGGAAAGACAAGCGGAGGCAAGGGAGGGGCAGTTAATACTTGAGAGGCAGGAAGACAAGGGGCGGGGAGGTAAGACGGGAGAGGCAGGAAAGACAAGGGGCGGGGAGGTAAGACGGGAGAGGCAGGAAATACAAGGGGCTGGGAGGTAAGACGGGAGAGGCAGGAAAGACAAGGGGTGGGGAGGTAAGACGGGAGAGGCAGGAAAGACAAGGGGTGGGGAGGTAAGACGGGAGAGGCAGGAAAGACAAGGGGTGGGGAGGTAAGACGGGAGAGGCAGGAAAGACAAGGGGCGGGGAGGTAAGACGGGAGAGGCAGGAAAGACAAGGGGCGGGCAGGTAAGACGGGAGAGGCAGGAAAGACAAGGGGCGGGCAGGTAAGACGGGAGAGGCAGGAAAGACAAGGGGCGGGCAGTAAGACGGGAGAGGCAGGAAAGACAAGGGGCGGGCAGGTAAGACGGGAGAGGCAGGAAAGACAAGGGGAGGGACAGTAGAGGCAGGAAAGACAAGGGGCGGGCAGGTAAGACGGGAGAGGCAGGAAAGACAAGGGGCGGGCAGGTAAGATGGGAGAGGCAGGAAAGACAAGGGGCGGGCAGGTAAGACGGGAGAGGCAGGAAAGACAAGGGGCGGGCAGGTAAGACGGGAGAGGCAGGAAAGACAAGGGGCGGGACAGTAGAGGCAGGAAAGACAAGGGGCGGGCAGTAAGACGGGAGAGGCAGGAAAGACAAGGGGCGGGCAGGTAAGACGGGAGAGGCAGGAAAGACAAGGGGCGGGCAGGTAAGACGGGAGAGGCAGGAAAGACAAGGGGCGGGCAGGTAAGACGGGAGAGGCAGGAAAGACAAGGGGCGGGCAGGTAAGACGGGAGAGGCAGGAAAGACAAGGGGCGGGACAGTAGAGGCAGGAAAGACAAGGGCGGGCAGGTAAGACGGGAGAGGCAGGAAAGACAAGGGGAGGGACAGTAGAGGCAGGAAAGACAAGGGGCGGGCAGGTAAGACGGGAGAGGCAGGAAAGACAAGGGGAGGGACAGTAGAGGCAGGAAAGACAAGGGGCGGGCAGGTAAGACGGGAGAGGCAGGAAAGACAAGGGGAGGGACAGTAGAGGCAGGAAAGACAAGGGGCGGGCAGGTAAGACGGGAGAGACAGGAAAGACAAGGGGCGGGCAGGTAAGACGGGAGAGGCAGGAAAGACAAGGGGCGGGCAGGTAAGACGGGAGAGGCAGGAAGACAAGGGGCGGGCAGGTAAGACGGGAGAGGCAGGAAAGACAAGGGGCGGGCAGGTAAGACGGGAGAGGCAGGAAAGACAAGGGGCGGGCAGGTAAGACGGGAGAGGCAGGAAGACAAGGGAGGGACAGTAGAGGCAGGAAAGACAAGGGGCGGGGACAGTAGAGGCAGGAAAGACAAGGGGAGGGACAGTAGAGGCAGGAAAGACAAGGGGAGGGACAGTAGAGGCAGGAAAGACAAGGGGCGGGGACAGTAGAGGCAGGAAAGACAAGGGGAGGGACAGTAGAGGCAGGAAAGACAAGGGAAAGGTAGGTCTAAATTAACATATTGAATACTAGTACAAATGTACAAAATGGGACAGACCTAGAGAACTCTGGGCCAGTGAGAGCCGCGAATCGAGAAAATGTGCTAATCCTCCATTACACTGCAGGCTGTGCAGCAACACAGGCCGAGCCTTTGATGGAGGCCAACAACAGCCCGTCCAACTCTCTAATTGACATGGACGTCAGCATGTCGAGGTCTGTAGATCTATACACGTCCCTGAAGGTTTCATACATCTGTATGCCCTATCCAGTCTAGCCCGCCACAGATCAAGTAGATCTGTACAAGTCCCTGATGGCCTCATGTCTCCATAATCGTATCGACTCATGGCTATATATAGACATAGAATCGTGTTAATTTTTTTAAGTTTCGCTTACAATGTAATGCATTGTTGTATGTGTTCTACTGTGTTTTTTTTTCCAACCGCTGTTTATCTGTATGGTTTGAAGGTCTTTCTGTCTGTTCGCCAGTCAGTTTGCCACTCTTTATATCTGTCTACACATCCATCTAAATCGGTTTCAGCCTGACTCTCTATCCCCTTCTACCCATGACTATCACTATATTTGCTTCTGTCTGTCCCTCTCTCTTTATCTGTGGCTGTCTTTCTCTTTATTTGCTTCAGTCTCTCTGTAGCTGTCTTTCTCTCTATTTGATTCTCTCTCTCTGCCTATCTTTCTCTCTATCTGCTTCTGTCTCTCTTGCTACTTTCTCTCTATTTGCTTCTCTCTCTCTGGTTATGTCTCTCTATTTGCTTCTCTTTCTCTGGCTATTTTTTATCTCTATTTGCTTCTCTCTCTTGCTACTTTCTCTCTATTTGATTCTCTCTCTCTCTCTTGCTACTTTCTCTCTATTTGCTTCTCTCTCTCTGGTTATGTCTCTCTATTTGCTTCTCTCTCTCTGGTTATGTCTCTCTATTTGCTTCTCTCTCTCTGGTTATGTCTCTCTATTTGCTTCTCTTTTTCTGGCTTTTTTTTTATCTCTATTTGCTTCTCTATCTCTTGCTACTTTCTCTCTATTTGCTTCTCTCTCTCTGGTTATGTCTCTCTATTTGCTTCTCTCTCTCTGGTTATGTCTCTCTATTTGCTTCTCCTTTTCTGGCTATTTTTATCTCTATTTGCTTCTCTATCTCTTGCTACTTTCTCTCTATTTGCTTCTCTCTCTCTCTTGCTACTTTCTCTCTATTTGCTTCTCTATCTCTTGCTACTTTCTCTCTATTTGCTTCTCTCTCTCTCTTGCTACTCTCTCTCTCTTGCTACTTTCTCTCTATTGGCTTCTCTCTCTCTTGCTACTTTCTCTCTATTTGCTTCTGTCTCTCTGGTTATGTCTCTCTATTTGCTTCTCTTTCTCTGGCTATTTGTATCTCTATTTGATTCTCTCTCTCTCTCTTTGGCTGTCTTTCTCTATTTACGTCTGTCTGTCTGTCTTTTTCTCTCTCTCTCTCTCTCTCTCTGTATGTGTGTGTGTGTGTGTGTGTTTGACTTTCTCTTTATTTGTTTCTGTCTGTTTGTCTCCATGGCTATTTCTACATATATCTCTGCCTCTCCATCCACGGCTGTCACTCTCTCTCTCTCTGTATGTGTGTGTGTGTGTGTGTGTGTTTGTTTGACTTTCTCTTTCTTTGTTTCTGTCTGTTTGTCTCCATGACTATTTCTACATATATCTCTGCCACTCCATCCATGGCTGTCACTCTCTTTCTCTCTGTATATCGCTCTGTCTGGCGCTATCTATGATTCTTTCTCTCCATATTTGTTTCTCTTTCTATTCCTATGACTGTTTTTTTCACGCTGTTTATGTGCATGTCCTTTTCTCATCTCTATTAATGGCTTTCTCTTTATTTATTTCTTTCTATCTGTCTCCTTGGCTCTCTCCCTCTACAGCTGTCTCTGCCAATCTTTACATGGTGATATTTCTCTCTGTGTATATAGCTCTGACTGTCTCTTGATGGCTGTCAATATCTTTCCCGGTCTCTCATTTTCTCCAATAGACTATAAACCTCTCTACATTAAAAACTACTTCCTATCGACGTTTATTGTATCCAAACCGCAGGCAGTGGCGTCCCCATAGTTCTTATCACTTATCACTTGGCAGAGCGTTCTTTTCACTCCTTGCTTTATTAATAGATTCGTTTAAACCTCACTCAAACCGCCTTTGGTTTCACTGCCTCTCCCCTTCTCTCTCTTGTCCGTTCACTTGTCTTTCCTACCTCTCTCCTTGTCTATTCTGCCTCTCTCCTTGTCTTTCCTGCCCGACTCCTTGTCTATTCTGCCTCTCTCCTTGTCTTTCCTGCCCGACTCCTTGTCTTTCCTGTCCGACTCCTTGTCTTTCCTGTCCGACTCCTTGTCTTTCCTGTCCGACTCCTTGTCTTTCCTGTCCGACTCCTTGTCTTTCCTGCCCGACTCCTTGTCTTTCCTGCCCGACTCCTTGTCTTTCCTGTCCGACTCCTTGTCTTTCCTGTCCGACTCCTTGTCTTTCCTGTCCGACTCCTTGTCTTTCCTGTCCGACTCCTTGTCTTTCCTGTCCGACTCCTTGTCTTTCCTGTCCGACTCCTTGTCTTTCCTGTCCGACTCCTTGTCTTTCCTGTCCGACTCCTTGTCTTTCCTGTCCGACTCCTTGTCTTTCCTGCCCGACTCCTTGTCTTTCCTGTCCGACTCCTTGTCTTTCCTACCTCTCTCCTTGTCTATTCTGCCTCTCTCCTTGTCTTTCCTGTCCGACTCCTTGTCTTTCCTGTCCGACTCCTTGTCTTTCCTGTCCGACTCCTTGTCTTTCCTACCTCTCTCCTTGTCTATTCTGCCTCTCTCCTTGTCTTTCCTGTCCGACTCCTTGTCTTTCCTGCCCGACTCCTTGTCTTTCCTGTCCGACTCCTTGTCTTTCCTACCTCTCTCCTTGTCTATTCTGCCTCTCCCCTTGTCTTTCCTGCCCGACTCCTTGTCTTTCCTGCCTCTCTCCTTGTCTTTCCTGTCCGACTCCTTGTCTTTCCTGCCCATCTCCTTGTCTTTCCTGCCTCTCTCCTTGTCTTTCCTGCCTCTCTCCTTGTCTTTCCTGCCTCTCCACTTGTCTTTCCTGCCTCTCCCCTTGTCTTTCCTGCCTCTCTCCTTGTCTTTCCTGCCTCTCCCCTTGTCTTTCCTGCCTCTCCCCTTGTCTTTCCTGCCTCTCTCCTTGTCTTTCCTGCCTCTCTCCTTGTCTTTCCTGTCCGACTCCTTGTCTTTCCTGCCCATCTCCTTGTCTTTCCTGCCCATCTCCTTGTCTTTCCTACCCATCTCCTTGTCTTTCCTGCCTCTCTCCTTGTCTTTCCTGCCTCTCTCCTTGTCTTTCCTGCCTCTCCCCTGTCTCTCTTGTCCGTCCAGTTGTCTTTCCTGCCTCTCTCCTTGTCTATTCTGCCTCTCTCCTTGTCTTTCCTGCCCCTCTCCTTGTCTTTCCTGCCCTCTCTCCTTGTCTTTTCTGCCTCTCTCCTTGTCTTTTCTGCCTCTCTCCTTGTCTTTCCTGCCTCTCTCTTTGTCTTTCCTGCCTCTCCACTTGTCATTCCTGCCCGTCCCCTTGTGTTTCTTGCCTCTCCACTTGTCTTTCCTGCCCGTCCCCTTGTCTTTCCTGCCTCTCTCCTTGTCTTCCTGCCTCTCTCCTTGTCTTTCCTGCCTCTCTCCTTGTCTTTTCTGCCTCTCTCCTTATCTTTCCTGCCTCTCTCCTTGTCTTTCCTGCCTCTTTCCTTGTCTTCCCTGTCCGTCTCATTGTCTTTCATGCCTCTCTCTTTGTCTTTCCTGCCTCTCTACTTGTCTTTCCTGCCTCTCCCTTTGTCTTTCCTGCCTCTCTACTTGTCTTTACTGCCTCTCCCTTTGTCTTTCCTGCCTCTCTACTTGTCTTTACTGCCTCTCTCCTTGTCTTTACTGCCTCTCCCTTTGTCTTTCATGTCTCTCCCTTTGTCTTTACTGCCTCTCTACTTGTCTTTCCTGCCTCTCCCTTTGTCTTTCCTGCCTCTCTCCTTGTCTTTCATGCCTCTCCCTTTGTCTTTCCTGCCTCTCTCATTGTCTTTACTGCCTCTCTACTTGTCTTTCCTGCCTCTCCCTTTGTCTTTCCTGCCTCTCTCCTTGTCTTTCATGCCTCTCCCTTTGTCTTTACTGCCTCTCTCATTGTCTTTACTGCCTCTCTACTTGTCTTTCCTGCCTCTCTACTTGTCTTTCCTGCCTCTCTACTTGTCTTTCCTGCCTCTCTCCTTGTCTTTCCTGCCTCTCTCCTTGTCTTCCCTGTCCGTCTCATTGTCTTTCCTGCCTCTCTCCTTGTCTTCCCTGTCCATCTCATTGTCTTTCATGCCTCTCCCTTTGTCTTTCCTGCCTCTCTACTTGGCTTTCCTGCCTCTCCCTTTGTCTTTCCTGCCTCTCTCATTGTCTTTACTGCCTCTCCCTTTGTCTTTCCTGCCTCTCTCATTGTCTTTACTGCCTCTCTCATTGTCTTTACTGCCTCTCTCCTTGTCTTTACTGCCTCTCCCTTTGTCTTTCATGTCTCTCCCTTTGTCTTTACTGCCTCTCTACTTGTCTTTCCTGCCTCTCTACTTGTCATACTGCCTCTCCCTTTGTCTTTCCTGCCTCTCTCATTGTCTTTACTGCCTCTCTCCTTCTCTTTACTGCCTCTCCCTTTGTCTTTCCTGCCTCTCCTTGTCTTTCATGCCTCTCCCTTTGTCTTTCCTGCCTCTCTCATTGTCTTTACTGTCTCTCTACTTGTCTTTCCTGCCTCTCTACTTGTGTTTACTGCCTCTCCCTTTGTCTTTCCTGCCTCTCTACTTGTCTTTACTGCCTCTCTACTTGTCTTTACTGCCTCTCTGCTTGTTTTTACTGCCTCTCCCTTTGTCTTTCCTGCCTCTCTCATTGTCTTTACTGCCTCTCTACTTGTCTTTCCTGCCTCTCTACTTGTCTTTCCTGCCACTCTACTTGTCTTTCCTGTCCGTCTCAATGTCTTTCCTGCCTCTCTCCTTGTTTTTCCTGCCTCTCACCTTGTCATTCCTGCCACTCTCCTTGTCTTTCCTGCCTATCTCATTGTCTTTACTGCCTCTCTACTTGTCTTTCCTGCCTCTCTACTTGTCTTTCCTGCCTCTCTCCTTGTCTTCCCTGTCCGTCTCATTGTCTTTCCTGCCTCTCACATTGTCTTTCCTGCCTCTGTCCTTGTCTTTCCTGCCTCTATCCTTGTCTTTCCTGCCTCTCACCTTTTCGTTCCTTCCCCTCTCCTTGTCATTACTGCCGCTCTCCTTGTCTTTCCTGCCGCTCTCCTTGTCTTTCCTACCTCTCTCCTCGTCTCTCCTGCCCGTCTCCTGGTCTCTCCCGCCCGTCTCCTTGTCTTTCCTGCGTCTCTTCTAGTCTCTCCTGCCGCTCTCCTTGTCTTTCCTACCTCTCTCCTCGTCTCTCCTGCCCGTCTCCTCGTCTCTCCTGCCCGTCTCCTGGTCTCTCCCGCCCGTCTCCTTGTCTTTCCTGCGTCTCTTCTAGTCTCTCCTGCCGCTCTCCTTGTCTTTCCTACCTCTCTCCTCGTCTCTCCTGCCCGTCTCCTCGTCTCTCCTGCCCGTCTCCTGGTCTCTCCCGCCCGTCTCCTTGTCTTTCGTGCGTCTCTTCTAGTCTCTCCTGCCTCTCTCCTTGTCTTTTCTGCCCGTCTCTTTGTCTTCCCTGCCTCTCTCCTCGACTTTCCTGCTTCTGTCCTTGTCTTTCCTGCCTCTCTCCTTGTCTCTGCTGCCCTTCTCCTTGTCTTTGCTGCCTCTCTCCTCGTATCTCTTGTCCGTCTCCTCGTCACTCCTGCCCGTCCCCTTGTCTCTGTTGTCCGTCCCTTGTCTCTCCTGCCCGTTTCCTTATCTTTCCTGCCTCTCTCCTGCCCGTCTTCCTGTCTTTCCTGCCTCTTTCCTAGTCTCTCCTGTCCTTATCTTTCCTACCTCTCACCTTGTCTTTCCTGCCTGTCTCTTTGTCTTTCCTGCCTCTCTCCTCGACTCTCCTGTCCTTATCTTTCCTACCTCTCTCCTTGTCTCTGCTGCTCTTCTCCTTGTCTTTGATGCCTCTCTCGTCGACTCTCCTGCCCGTCCCCTTGTCTCTGCTGTCCGTCCCCTTGTCTCTCCTTCCCGTCCCTTTGTTACCTTGTCTCTCCTGCCCGTCCCCTTGTCTGTCCTGTCCGTCCCTTTGTTCCCTTGTCTCTGCTGCCCGTCCCCTTGTCTCTCCTGCCTCTCTTCATGCCTTTCCTATGAAACTGCCCGTCTTCCGTACTGTGGCATCGCTGTCGTCCTCCTTCTCACGTAGCAACGCTTCCCGTCAGTATCAACGACCCCAACACAGCCCCACTATTGTGACGCCTGACGTCAACGTCAATAATAGCTTGTATAAACCAGACCTGACTGTTCAAAGTATACATTAATGTAATGTTAACAAATGGACACTTAACCGATTGTTAACAAAAAGCTGTCGATTGCTGCAGTCAGTTCCGTAAAGTTGTTTATGTTAGCAGACATGGGAAGTTAGCAGTCAGAGTTTCTTCCTGGTGTTTTGCTGTTCTATATTGATAATCTATTGCGTTAGTGAATGGGGAATGCATACATGCAGACAGGAAGACAGGAAGACCGCAGGGCAAGTTTACATATTGGGTGAGTTTTATCAGACTTTTTTTTTTTCTTTTTAAACGAATAGACGTATTTCTGTCACTGGATGAATCGTGTTTTAGTTTTCTTTTTATCTTCATGTCATTCAATTTCACCTTCTCTCTTTCCTTTTCTTCTTCTTTCATGTCGATTATCGCCTTCTCTCTTTCCTTTCTTGTTCTTCTATGTCGAACACCACCCTCTCTTTCCATTTCTTGTTCTATCACGCCTACTCTCACCATCTCTCCTTTTTCTTGCCATTCCACATAGACTCATTCTCTATCTCTCTCACATTTGCTTGTTTTGTCATCCTACCCTCTCTCTCTCTCTTGAAGACCTATATAGCCAAGTTAGTAAACCCCACCCGACTAGACAACCGATGTTCGGACAACCCGTGTTCTATTCCCTCTGGAAGCAGCTTGTGAGTCTTAGTCGTGGTTGGAAAAAAAAATACCCAGCAGCTGGCAGAAATGGGTACCAGGGTAGTACTTTGGGAAGGTGAGGAATGCCGCCTTGCATCGTGAGTTTCAATGCTTGAAGCAGCACCATCCAGAAGTTTCCGAACACTTCTGGATCGGCGGCTGAGCACATATGGGTGAACACTCGAGTGCTGACGCCGATTCAAGTCTCGTGCTTTTTTTTTTTCTCTCTCCTTTGACGTTATCTTTCAGCTATCTTCCATTTACACTGCCTTACCTCTTCTAGATTCTACCACCCTCATTCATTAATGCACACATACACACTTATCTCTCTCTCTCTCTCCCTCCATTGTCCTATATTCTGCCATATTCCATTGTCTTTCGTCATTATATAGTTCAGCTATTAATTTTACCTTGCATCTCCCCTTCCGGAAAAAAGGAAGAAAAAGAATTGTTTGCTAGTTGATGCTGGCAACATATTGTTTTTTTTACTTTTCTTTCTTTTTTTCTTTTTTTTTCTTTCTTTCTTTTTTCTTTTTTTCTTTCTTTCTTTTTTCTTTTTCTTTCTTTCTTTCTTTCTTTCTTTCTTTCTTTCTTCGTTCCTTCCTTCCCTCCTTCCTTTCTTTTCATGTTTAGTTTAGTTTAAGCAACAGGTCACCCTGAGCAGCACACAGTCAACAATTGCTGAGATCTCTTCCGAAGCATATCCCTAAACGTGTAGCGACTAACGACACCGGTGTTGTGTTGGTCGTTAACTTTGGATTCCTGCATCGCATGCATTTTTTTGAGTGTCCTTTGTAGTCCAGTTCGATAACCACTGAGTTATTGCGGCTCCCAAACAAATTATACACATGATAAATCGTCAGTAACAAACAACTATGACCGATATACATGTATTTGTATTATTTCACTTGATTTCTGTATATTATTATGTCCACACACACATACTGACTTGGTCATCATTCTCCCATCACTCCATACCCGACTTCACCTCTGTCTAGTTCTTTCTGTCATTCCCTAACTCCCTGTGTAGCCTCTTCCCTCCCTCTCGCTGGCGGCCTTTTCGCTTGACCTATGACATCACTTATGTATCCAGAAGACAGACACAAAACTATGTTAACACATCCTGTGGGTTGAATAATTCCGTGCGTCCTCGTGAATTAATTTTTGAAATTTTTGTTTGTTTTTGTTTTGTGTTAAATTTAGTTCATCACATTTGTTTGTATTGTCTGTTAGTGTAACTGATGTTTGTCTTATTGCAATTGATTTATTTATTTATTTATTTTTTAAAATAAATAACAGTAGGGCCAAATTCGAGAACAATGAAGTGTTACTATATATAGTCTTTAGCGTCTGGACAGAAATTTGGTAGCATGCAATCATGATTAGTCAGTTGTGTGGTAAAATATGAATGCCTTATGTTGGATGCTGTTTTACCGAACAGTTTCTCTCGTGGCTGAATCTTCCAATATTGGATAGATAGATCCGACCGCAGAATGAACAAGATACATATGCAGTGCCAGGGCTTTCTCCTGCGCATTTTGTTTTCGGATTTTCACATAATAACTTTCTCGAATGTTTTGCTGTGCCGTTTTAGCTTTTGTTTTCCATGTCCTACGATCAGAGGCCAGACTTTCCTAGGTTCTTTCGCTGATAGAGAATCCACTCAAAGTAAATCTGTAAATATCCTGACTCCTGGTCCCTAAGTTTACCGTACAACAATTGTTTGCCACTACGATTGTTTTCCCATTCATCCAACAAGACCCAGCCACCTTAGTCTCCAATCGCTAAGTTGTTTGGCTCGATAGTTTTATTTTTAAAATGTATAATTCGTTCATTCTATACACACGCAGACAGTTTGTTTAATTTTGCAATACAACGTACATGAACATCAGCACTAACACGACAGGAATAACCATCGCAAAAGAAAACAATACAGCAACATAGTGACAGGCGACAGACAGTTAAATGGAGGAAATTTAATATCTCGGAGGTCTAGTGACAAACGGTAATTTACAAGCAGCATATATAGATTCAGTATGCAACACAGCTTGTCAAATCAATTGTCAAATCATCTAACAACCATCCTCACTACTGTCCAACAAGGAAATTACTGTAGAGGAAAAGCAGGAACTCTACAATACAATCTTCATTTCATCGCTGTGCTATCAATGCCAGACCAGGGCGCTAGTCTCAAGAACAATAACAAGAATAACAACCGTCGAAATAAATTGTGTTAGAGGCATGTCAAGAAACAGTTGGAGAGATTTTAAAAAAAAAGCTAGGAATAATACCCGCCATAGAATACATAAAGAAACAACAGATAAAATGGTTTGGCAACGTGATAAGACAGAAATATCAAAACACAACACAACTCAATGAACCTTCAATAAACGCTGCGAGAACACCAGACCCAAGGGCCGACCACGAAAAAGATGAATTCATATATTAGAAACACTAGGAAACATAACAGCAGGAGAGGCTAACAAAAGAGTCAAAGACCGAAAACTATTTCTCATCTGGACGCTGAAAGGCAAATGAGAAAAGTAAGAAGTTGAATTTATCAAATGTATAAAACCTCCAGAACTTGCAATACACGCAGAGAGACCAAATGTTCTGAATTTATTATATACCAAAGCCCATGAATTTTGAAATATATAAAACATGTGTTGAGTGTGACTGGGTTTCAAATGGAGCATGTGAGTGATAGCTGTTTTCAGTGTCAACTTGATAGATTCGGTTGTACTTGCACAAAAGCCAGGGACAGTATTGCGAATTGGCGGGTTCTGTTCACCCTAGGCAGTGCTATTGTCGTTTTTTTCTGGTTTCATATTTCATGAGACGTTGTCTGTGGTTGATCACGCATGAAATGGCTCGGTTGGATGCAGGGGCGTGTAAGCGGGTGTTTAGGGTAGCTCAGAGATGGGTTTGACAAGGAAAGTTATGTCTGGCCGTGATAAGATGGGAGAGTGATAAACGAGTCCTTCCTTCCTTCCTTCCTTCCTTCCTTCCTTCCTTCCTTCCTTCCTTCCTTCCTTCCTTCCTTCCTTCCTTCCTTCCTTCCTTCCTTCCTTCCTTCCTTCCTTCCTTCCTTCCTTCCTTCCTTCCTTCCTTCCTTCCTTCCTTCCTTCCTTCTTCCTTCCTTCCTTCCTTCCTTCCTTCCTTCCTTCCTTCCTTCCTTCCTTCCTTCCTTCCTTCCTTCCTTCCTTCCTTCCTTCCTTCCTTCCTTCCTTCCTTCCTTCCTTCCTTCCTTCCTTCCTTCCTTCCTTCCTTCCTTCCTTCCTTCCTTCCTTCCTTCCTTCCTTCCTTCCTTCCTTCCTTCCTTCCTTCCTTCCTTCCTTCCTTCCTTCCTTCCTTCCTTCCTTCCTTCCTTCCTTCCTTCCTTCCTTCCTTCCTTCCTTCCTTCCTTCCTTCCTTCCTTCCTTCCTTCCTTCCTTCCTTCCTTCCTTCCTTCCTTCCTTCCTTCCTTCCTTCCTTCCTTCCTTCCTTCCTTCCTTCCTTCCTTCCTTCCTTCCTTCCTTCCTTCCTTCCTTCCTTCCTTCCTTCCTTCCTTCCTTCCTTCCTTCCTTCCTTCCTTCCTTCCTTCCTCCCTCCCTCCCTCCCATCCTTCCTTCCTTCATATAATCTCTTTTTATTGTTGTAATATCAAGAGAGCTAATTTCTCCAATGTTAGGAAGAAACAATCATCATTTTTTGGTTATGTGATGAGAAGAGAGCAACTGGAATATATTGTACCAACTGGGGAAATTGAGGGACGAAGAGATAGAGGGAAGCAAAGAGAAAAGATACCAGACAGCTTAAAAGAATGGCTTGGCAGAAAATCAACAACAGAAATGATAAATAACTGTCGATATCTAAAGTTGTGGAGAGACATGACCACCTACGCCAGCAGGCCCGGTACACGATGATGATGATGAATATCAAAGTATCTTTCCTTCTGAAGTAGGTAATCATATCTCTCCGGAAGTTTTATATTTACAGATCCTTCGTTCCTTCCTTTCCCTCCCTCCCTCCATTCTTTCTTTCTTTCTTTTTTCTTTCTTTCTTTCTTTCTTTCTTTCTTTCTTTCTTTTTTTTTTCCTTTCTTTTTTTTTTCTTTTTTTTTCCTTTCTTTCTTTCTTTTTTTCTGTCTTTGTTCACCCGAAGATTTAAGGAACAGATAGACCAATATCTTTGTCTTCCACCATTAAAGTGTATGTTAAGTGGTCGTAAATGCGCTGTGTTTTATTTGTAACTAAGTTGTGGTATTTGCCCCATTCAGCCCAACACATCCGATTTCACCACGGAGTTTGGAGTCCGAGGTGACTTCCGGCTGGAGACAATCATCATCATCATGTGCCATACCGGGTGGCCTAGGCGATCATGTCCCTCCACAATCTCCTATCTACAGTGCATCGTATCAGTTCTATTGTTGACTATTTTCCATGCCATGAAACCAAGCTATCCAGTATTTTCTCTCTTTGTCGTCCGCGATCTCTCTTTCCTTTTATTTTGCCAGTTGTAACCAAGTATTCCAACTTTCCTCTTCTCATGATGTGCCCGAAAAATGTTGATTTACTTCCCTCTGATGTTTTTATGAGCTTCCTTTTCGTGTTGGCCTCTTTGAGAACTTTCTCTTTGGTCTTTTTACCTGTCCAGGGAACTTTCAACATTCTTCTGAGAAATCCCATCTCTGTGGCCTCTAATCGTCTTTTTATTTGTTTGTCTACTGTCCATGATTCGCTTCCATAGGTCAGAATTGGTTCTATATAGCACCGATGAACTCTCTTTATAGACAATAATAGGAGACAATAACAAATGAATATTATTATAGAGGGAAATTATTATCATCATCATCAAGTACCGGGCCTGCTGGCGTAGGTGATCATGTGTCTCCACAACTTTCGATCTCGGCAGTTATTTATCATTTCAGTTGTTGACCTTCTGCCAAGCCATTCTCTTAAGCTGTCTATTATTTTTTCTCTTTGCTTCCCTCTATCTCTTCGTCCCTCAATTTTTCCAGTTTTACAATATATTCCAGTTGTTCTCTTTTCATTACATGGCCAAAAATGATGATTGTTTCTTCCTAATTTTGGAAATTAGCTCTCTTTTTTCTTTGACCTCTCTCAGAACATCTTCATTACTCTTCTTAGCTGTCCATGGTACTCTCAACATTATTCTGTAAAACCACATTTCTACAGACTCCAGTGATGTTCTTGTCTGTTGTCCTATTGTCCATGATTCACATCCATATGTTAAGACTGACTGTACGTAACATTTAAGAACTCTTTTTCTTGTTTCTATTGTCAAAAATGGATTGCATAGTATCTTCCTCATTTTTTGGAAAGCTGCTTTTGCCTGAGCCATTCTGCATCTCACCTCTTTTGTACATCTTCCGTCTGAGGTTAACAAAGTTCCCAAATATTTAAATTCATTTACCTGTTTTAATATTGTTCCACTTGTCTTTATTTTGCACTGAGGTGATGAGTTTTTCTTTGTTGTTACCATTACTTCTGTCTTTTTGCTATCAAGGCTCAGTCCTTTATCTTTGCTTTCTTTCACTATAATATCCAATATTTCTTGTAACTCATTTTCACTCTTAACGATTAAGACTGTATGATCAGCATAAAAAGTAAAGTACCCCCGTCACGCCAAGTGGCGTATAGGGAAATATGGTGTTAGTGACCCTATATTTTACAGACCTTCAGCACATGATTTTTGGGGTAATGTGGTCGGTATTACGCCCGTGCTGCTTTTACTTTCCCAGAAAAAATCCGGTACCCATTTAAGGCTGGGTGAACCCGGAGCCGTCGGTTGGGATCGAACCCTACCCCTTGTCCGTAGTAGTCCAGTTCACTAACCACTGAGCTATCGCGGCTCCTACTAATTTTTAGGGAATTAGTAAAACCCAGGTGTCCTCGCCAGGGTACGAACCCCGGCTGTTGCCGTGGTAAGCCAACCGCCTATCGATTGCGCTAACCGGACACCCATGATCAGCATACCTTAGATTATTTATATTATGACCTCCAATTGTTATTCCAGGCATGCCCCTTATGGATCTTAAAATAATCTCACTAGGAAAATATTATTATAGAGGGAAATTATTATTATTGAGGGAAATTATTATTATAGAGGGGAATTATTATTATAGAGGGGGATTATTATTATACAGGGGAATTATTATTATAGAGGGGGATTATTATTATAGAGGGGAATTATTATTATAGAGGGGAATTATTATTATAGAGGGGAATTATTATAGAGGGGAATTATTATTATTGAGGGAAATTATTATTATAGAGGAGGATTATTATTATAGAGTCGAATTATTATTATAGAGTTGAATTATTATTATTATTATTATAGAGGGAAATTATTATTATAGAGGGGGATTTTTTATGTTGTTGATTATTTGTCATTTTCTCCCAGTGCTGTAAACATATCTCTTCCTCTGAATTGATTCGCTGACTTCCGTCTCCATCCCAACTCACTTGCCAGAGTGGTTAGTCTGTTTCTACGGGCACCGCTAAGAGGTGGAGTAGGGTCTGGGTGGTCCTAAGCAGTGAGCTCTTGGTTGCTGGTTGTTTTCAGCCCTGGTGCTGGCGTGCATCGTCGTATCCGTGAGGTGAATGAAAAGAGGAAGGGAAAAGGGAGGAGTGAGGTGTGAGAAAGTTGGGAGCGATGGGAGGTGCGTGTGAAGAGAGAGAGAGAGATTGGAAGGAGGTGTGGGGTGAAAGAAATGGGAGGAAGGGTGAGGTGGGAGAAATGGGGGAGGGGTGACGAGAAAGGAATGGGAGTGAGGTGAGAGGAAGGTGTGGGAGGGATGAGAGAACTGTGAGGAAGAGGTTGGAGGGATAAAGAGAGCTGGGAGGAAGGGGTGAAGTGAGATGCTGTTTCTGGTAGCGCTTCATCTCCTGGGTACTTTATGTTTCACGGCTGTTTGTCTCTCATACTTTAGTTGATTTGCTTATTTGTGTCATTCCATATATAGATATTAAAATGTAAAAACCTATGTGGTTTATCAAGCTACAAGCTGTGTGGTTTCTACAAGCTGTGTGATTTAGCAAGCTACAAGCTGTGTGGTTTGTCAAGCTACAAGCTGTGTGGTTTATCAAGCTACAAGCTGTGTGGTTTATCAAGCTACACACTGTGTGGTTTATCAAGCTACAAGCTGTGTGATTTATCAAGCTACAAGCTGTGTGGTTTCTACAAGCTGTGTGATTTAGCAAGCTACAAACTGTGTGGTTTATCAAGCTACAAAATGTGTGGTTCATCAAGCTACAAACTGTCTGGTTTGCTATAGCATTAACTACTAAAGCATCATCAATAAATACTTGTTTACATTAGTTGAAAACGTTGTTTTGTATAAGATGTCACAATTTGAATCCACTCATATCAACTTTAAAGCAGAAACTGAAGCCCTCAAAGACGCTGCAAAACTGGCTATCCATCACAAAAATATCATGCACAAGAATTGGTGATACTGATTGATGATGCACTGTCAGTCCTACCAGCTCTAACAACCCACAGGAATAGTGAGCTAGATGATTTGAGAACAACCCTAGACCAACTGTGCAATAACTTCCAGAGAGTGGTCATCCAGTGGATACCATCACACTGTAATTTACACGGAAACGAATGCGCAGACAAATTAGCTAAGAGGGAGGAAGATTACCACAAGAGAACCATCTAGTCAGATACGATGAAGCCAAATCCATCATCAAAGGCCAGTATCATGAAAAATTGAAACAAGAACACCCAAAGCATAACGTGAGGGATGGATACCCCCAACTGTCTAGGAGGGATAAAGTCATCATACTTCGCATACGCACTGGCCACAACAGAATGAGAAACCACATGTTCACCAAACTCAAAATAGGAACTACCAGCCAATACCACTGTACACTGGATAACGTGACAACAAAACATGTTCTACAGGACTGTCCCCAGTACACAGACAGGAGAAGGACAATGTGGTCCACACCCACCTCCCTGGAAGAAAAAACTATACGGGGCAACTGAATCACTTAAACAGACAGCTGCCTTCATAAGAGAGTCCGGAATCCTAGTCTGAATGAGCCATGATCGCAGAAGAAGAAGAAGGAGAAGAATCCACTCATATAAATATATGTACTAGGCTCAGGACCTCCTCATCCATCATCATCTAGTGCCATCTCCGCAACGAAGGTTGGCTACCATGGAGCGCCATTCTGCTCTGTCTCTAGCTTTGATAGGGCGGGTTGTCATAGGCTCACTTGTCCATCTTTTATGTTACTCGTCCATTTTAGTCTTGGTCTGCCTCTGCCACCTTGTATTTTCCCCTCCAATTTTACTTTTAGTAGGCTGTTGTGTCTTTTAACATGCCCAAACAATCTCATTTTCTTGTTTGAATTGTGTTTAGTAGTTCTCTTGTCATTTTTAGTTGTTTTAAGACTTCATCGTTTGTTTTCTTTTATTTCCATCCAATTCTACCTATTCTATATATCCACATTTCAAAGGCTTCAATTTTCTGTTCTGTTTTCTTGTCTAATGTCCATGTTTCTGCATCATATAGGCATGTTGGGAAGAGATAACATTTTGCTATTCTTAGTTTTAGCCCTGGTGTTATTTGTGTTTATGTTAGTATATTTTTAATGACATTAAAATTACTTTTGCCATTCCTATTCTTTTGTTTATTTCAGTTTTCCATTTTCCATTACTGGTTATAGTGTGACCAAGGTAGTTGTAGCTCTGAACTGTCCCCAGGTCTATTCCTTCAATTTTGATATCCACTTGTAGGTTTTGAGTATTTTCTTTGTTTATTATCATAGTTTTAATCTTTTTGATATTCATATCTAGTCCATATTTTTTGCAAGTCCTCCTCATCCATAAATGCTGCAAAATGCCCAAGCTTGTAACTAAAATGTCACATTGAGATAAACGCAAACAGTTGTGATTTCGCGACCGTCTAAACGTTCTCCCTACTGCTTCGTTTAGGTTCTTGCACTGTCGTCTACTGATGATCTCCCAGAAGGTTGAGCAGCTCATTCAAATCTTCTCTCCATCTTTGTGTTAATTCAGATGGATCTGCAAGTGTTCTCCTCTTTCTGTCCTTGTTTCTGTGAGCTAGCGGCCCTCATCTCTTGTGCTCCTGGCTACCCCTGAAAAGTGTTCAGGTGCTTGCAATTTCATTCTCTGTTAATGACTTTAAGAAAAGTGGAGGCAAGGTTTGTACGTATGCGATGGGTAGAGTCATTGCAGAAGTCAAAAATACGGTAAGGTCACCCTTGTCTACGTCCCTGGACATGTGGTAGTACTGGGAAATGAAAGAGCGGACAGGTTGGCTAGCTGCGCCGTTGTTGAGGACGGTCAACCAATGGATCGGGCGGATATCATCAATGCCCTCCGGGAGGTGGAAAAGACACAGGACTTCGACAATCATGAGTGCACGTCACTCCTTCGGATGAAAGAGATTGGGAGTTGAGATGGGCGCAGCCAGAAACGAGAAACTTAGTGGGTGTGTAAGAAGACTAATTAACGAACACAGAACTGGAGTGGTCATTCACTCCACACTTCGAGTCTTGGTGAGGAGGGGATTTGAGAACCTGTGGACATGTTCGGCGTGCAATGATGATGACCCGCTAATAACTCAATGACTTTCCATAGTGCTCTCAATATTCTTGTTTTGCTTTCTTCATCTTCCCGTTGGTTTTCTCTGCACATTTATCTATATAGTTACCTTAATAAATCAACGAAGAATAAATAAGAAAAGAAATAACATATTTTATATATAAATAGCCCACCTATCAGAGTTACGTGAAGCCATTGGAGCAGGTGCTGGACGGTGTTGTGGGAGCAGCCGACTCCGCGGTGGCAGGCAGAGGATTTCGTTTGTAGAGAAAATGGCTACGATCTCCGACTGGTACGTTACTGCCAAAAATGAAGGGAATGGTAAACTACCTTCTTATATTGCCGAGTGAAATTATGTCAAGAAAGGGAGCTCATACAAAAAAACAAAAAAAAAAACACCGGAAAGAAACAATCAACATTTTTCGGACACATCATGAGAAGAGGAAAGTTGGAATACTTGGTTACAATTGGCAAAATGCATGCAAAGAAAAATCGTGGAGGACAAAGAGAGAAGATACTGGATAGCTTGGTGTCATAGCATGGCAAACAATCAAGAACAGAATTCATACGGTGTACTGTGGATAGAAGATTGTGGAAGGATATGATGGCCTACGCAAACCTGTATGGCACATGGTGATGATGGTGCACACATACACACACGCACGCACACACACAAATCCCTATCTGACCATCCATTCACCCATCATTCACACACATCCCTATCTGACCATCCATTCACCCATCATTCATACACATCTCCCTATCTGACCATCCATTCACCCAACATTCACACACCCCTATCTGACCATCCATTCACCCAACATTCACACATCCCTATCTGACCATCCATTCACCCATCATTCACACACATCCCTATCTGACCATCCATTCACCCATCATTCACACAGATCCCTATCTGACCACCCATTCACACACATCCACCTATTATCCTATGTAACTAGCCAACTACTTATCTAATGTAATTTAATCCTATGTCTAAATTAATCCTTTGTCTCTGTCTTTCTCTGGTCTTCGTGCTGTCTTTTTGTGTCTGGTTTGTCTACATTTTTTCGTCTTTTTAAAATATTATAATAGCATAACTTCACATTTATTAATTATTACATTTCATTCTCGTTCCATGGTAACTCTCACATTCACAAACCCTCCTCCTCCAAAAAGAAAGAAAGAAACCTTTATCTGTTGTCAAGTGTAGGTTTCACATAACCGTGGCCCTATCTCTCTTACCCTAGTACAAGCGTCAAGCAGAATCCCCACTGCTGTATGAACTCAAGCAACTTCTTAGCCAGCGCCATCTTTTAATCTACTGCAGCAAAGCATTTACCCCGATTGTCCTGGGTCATATATCAGGGGCTCTCCTTCTTCCTCATTTAGTGTTTCCTTCTGTCAAGTATTCCTCTTGTTGCTAGTGATCAGCGAACAGAGGTTCTCAGATTTGTGACGCTAATGCCCCGGGGGGTTGGATAAGCAACACTTTAAATGCATACACATCAAGCAAGTGTTTGTATGAAGGAAAAAAATAAACATATAAATGTTATGGAAGGCCCCGGTATCACTGCAAACGAATTAAAATCCATAATTGCTCAATCGCCCGTGCTAGTGGAATCATCCGAATTACTATCTCATCTCCCAAACGAACAAAGATAGCTGTAGTCCCCATCATAGCAGTCTCAGCACACGCCAAAAGACATAAGGCGAAACCGCACAGAAAGTGAACCCAGCCATCTGTTCTCCATCATACGATGTCATCATTATTCAAAAACAATTGGAATAACGAAACACGATAAAAACAGATGAAACGCACATCTCACGGTGTGCACAGAGTACTTAACTCAGTAGCTCCTGCAACGAGCTGGACTTGGAATATGAGGAAACTGCAACAAGGAACACTTTTCAGACATAGCCTTTAATGGTTCCTGCCGCATATCCACCATATTGATCGGAAGTTCACGTCCTCCTGAAAATGATGATCGTCATATTTAAAAAAAATGTATACCGTTTGATGATGCTATGACTTCATTTTGACTCCAAATCCGAACATATGAAACACAGTCATCGGATTATCCCCGTCGCACATCAAACAACAGACACAATGTGAAATGTGAGTGTGCAATGTGAATTTGTGAAATTATAAACCAATTCATATGTCCCTCTGTTATTAAAGTTAGAGTATTATGAACTCCATCACCAAATGAACAGAAGCTGTCACTCAAATATAAATGTATATACATGTAGTAGCATAACCAAAAGGAAGACAGAACACAATTATAAACTTATAGATCTCCACCTTTATCAGTAAAATAAAATAACAAACAAGCACGGTTACATCGATTTATTGAGTTATTAGCGGGTCATCATCATTACACTCCGAACATGTCCATAGGTGCTCAGATTCCCTCTTCAGCAAGTCTCGAAGTGTCCAACGACTGAGGACTCCAGTACTGTGTTCGTCAATTAGTCTTCTTACACGTCCACTAAGTTTCTCGTTTCTGGCTGTGCCCAACTTAACTCCCATCTCTTTAGTCTTTTGGGCTTCATCATGAATACTTACTGTCGTCATGATTGATATGGTCGTTGAACGTCGATGCTGTGGATGGTCTAGACTCACGTGCACTCACTCAGTCGCACGGTCCAGAACCCGTTTCCACGTTATAGACTTGCCAACTCCAGTCAATTAGCTCTACAGCACGTGGAGGCACCGTGGACGTTTGATTTCCGTCGTTTAGAAGCTCACACAAATAAAATTACGCTTCGTTGACAACGGACTAGTGAAAATACACCGCCATCTTGGACGCACCAAAAGAAGCGCACCCCTATCGATTTCTTATTTATCTTAAGTCAGAGGAACATCTCCACGCTGTCCATGGAAAGGAAATGAACTAGTCCATTGCCAGGGAGTGGCCAGAACATAAGTCCCTTCTTCTCTTATTTTAAAATATCTTTATTGTATCTTTAAATTTAATGTTTTACATAGTGGCATATGCGTTTTTATAAAACCGTGAAATAACATGATGAAAATGGTATGCGTGGTGTGTAGATGTATCCATATATGTCAAAGTGTAACCTCTCTCACATTCCACCCCCAACGGTTGGAAGAAAAATGAAATTGATTATTGTCTCTTTCGTTCACGTTCATTCTCAACGGTAAAATTGATTATTGTCTCTTTCGGTCACGTTTATTCTCAACAGTAACATTGATTATTGTCTCTTTAGTTCACGTTTATTCTCAACGGTATAATTGATTATTGTCTCTTTCGTTCACGTTTATTCCCAACAGTAACATTGATTATTGTCTCGTTCGTTCACGTTTATTCCCAACGGTAACATTGATTATTGTCTCTTTCGTTCACGTTTATTCCCAACAGTAACATTGATTGTTGTCTCGTTCGTTCACGTTTATTCCCAACAGTACAATTGTTTTTTTTTTTTTAGGATGGACATTAGTTTTAACTAAAAATATATAGAAAAAGAAGGGAATTAAAAATCTGACATCCATACATGGCTTCTTTCCTGCAGGCCCGTATAAGACGTTTGTATTCTGATAGTAGTGTGAGTAGTTTTGTAAAGAGATCGTGTGTTGTTGTTTTTGGCAGTGTGTTGAGCATGATAGATCGGTATGTGTTAACCTTTTGTGTGGTGTGTGTGCTGCAGTGCCCTTCTTACTGGTATGATTGTACTGCACCTATAGAATGTTCTTCTGTTTCTGGGATGGTTTATCTGCAGAGGTGGCACCGAGGTGTCTGTCTGAGTCTGTGGGTTGGTTCCTGCTGTGGTGGGTGTCACAAGTCCTTTCTTACATGTTATGGTTATTGACTTAATATGACTGCCTTACATGTTGTGGTTATTGACTTAATATGACTGCCTTACATGTTGTGGTTATTGACTTAATGTGACTGTCTTACATGTTGTGGTTACTGACTTAATGCGACTGTCTTACATGTTGTGGTTATTGCCTTAATGTGACTGTCCTACATGTTGTGGTTATTGACTTGATGTGACTGTCTTACATGTTGTGGTTATTGACTTAATGTGACTGTCCTACATGTTGTGGTTATTGACTTGATGTGACTGTTTTACATGTTGTGGTTATTGACTTGATGTGACTGTTTTACATGTTGTGGTTATTGACTTGATGTGACTGTTTTACATGTTGTGGTTATTGACTTAATGTGACTGTCTTACATGTTGTGGTTATTGACTTGATGTGACTGTCTTACATGTTATGGTTATTGACTTAATGTGACTGTCTTACATGTTGTGGTTATTGACTTAATGTGACTGTCTTACATGTTGTGGTTATTGACTTGATATGACTGTCTTACATGTTGTGGTTATTGACTTGATATGACTGTTTTACATGTTGTGGTTATTGATTTAATGTGACTGTCTTACATGTTGTGGTTATTGACTTGATATGACTGTCTTACATGTTGTGGTTATTGACTTGATGTGACTGTTTTACATGTTGTGGTTATTGATTTAATGTGACTGTCTTACGTGTTGTAGTTATTGACTTGATGTGACTGTCTTAAGTGGGATTGCCTATGGTGGGTTTGAGGGAGGAGAGGTATTGATCTTGTACAGAAGCCCGAAATGTCTGGTAGCACAGATATGGAGGGTGTTTGGTATCTAGAACGATGGCCTTCAATATTAAGCCAATAACAAGAAATTAGTTGTGGGAATCGTATAAGAATGAAGGTTGGTGGTTTCACCTTGGAGACTGGTGGTATCACATTGGAGACTGGTGGTTTCACCTTGGAGACTGGTGGTATCACATTGGAGACTGGTGGTTTCACCTTGGGACTGGTGGTATCACATTGGAGACTGGTGGTTTCACATTGGAGACTGGTGCTTTCATCTTGGAGACTGGTGGTTTTATCTCGGGGACTGGTGGTTTCTCCTTGGAGACTGGTGGTTTCATCTTGGAGACTGGTGGTTTCACCTTGGGGACTGGTGGTTTTACCATGTAGACTTGTAAAAAGTTAGGATTATTTCCACACTCTGAGATTTCATTCAAGAAAAGGTTATAACCATTCATTATTTTCTCTTATTGCCTTTTCTGAACCCTTCATTGGGGTATAGGCGGCTAAGAAGCGTTCCCTATTTCTTTCCTTTGCAGTATCTGTTCTAATCATCTCTAGGTGTCATTTATATTTGTTGTAATAAGGTTATGTCTCCAAGTGCTTTTACCTCCTCCCCGTTTCCTCTTTCCCTGTGGGTTCCATTTGAGAGTTGTCGTTTGAAGTAAAGCTCACATTTTTTGTTCAGTTCTGCAAATTGTTGTCTTATGTACAATCATTTTTTGTTGTTGTTGTCTTGTCTTTATCTTCTATGATGTATTTGTCATGATTATTCACATTTTATAATAAGATACTCATAATATAAATAGTTTTTCTCTTAATCATGGTGCACAACTGTAACGGTGGACACACTTTCACTAAAGAATGGAATAAATGTATGAATACATTTTAGATACAGATTTTTAAACAAAAACACTTTCCCCAAAAATTTTAATTAATTCTTTTTTCCTGTTCCTGTATGTGTTAGTTTAGTGTATTATATTTTGTTTGGTCCATACATTTGAAATAATAATGCTGGCTTTGATTGCGTCTGATGTAACATTTTTTAAAAATGCCTTTGAAGATTACGAGATAGATAATTGTATAATAGAAAGCATATGAAATAATTTTTTTGGAGGCGAAGGCGCGCCAACAAGCACCAGAGCTGGAAGTTGTCAGCGACCCACAGCTGATGGCTTGCGCCAGGATCGGTGAACCAAAACCATCCAGACCCTGCTCCACCTCTCCGTGGTGCCTCCAGTAAAAGACCAACCTGTCTAGTCTGGCCAAGCATGCAGGGATCGAAGAGGGAAGACAACCCGGTGCTCAAAAATGTCGTGCTGAATTCGGATGTGTTGGGCCGAAAGGCGCAAATATAACAGTTACACTGCAAACCACAACACAACGCAGATACGTCCACTAAACGTCCTTTTAAGGGCGGATGACGAAGAGGAATTCTACAGTCTACGAATACTCCAGAATATTTTAGTCATCGGGCAAACGCAACCCACCAACCAAATAATTTTAAAAAAAAACTTCATTCACATCAGGGGAGGTAAGGGAAATTAAAATGTTACAATTTAAGTTCTATCTGAATTATAACCCTTGAGTTATACATATAATTGTTACCAAGGCTTAATAAAATACAATGATGGGCATGATTTTATATGAAATATTAATAACTGAAGAAATTATTTGAAAAAAAAATATATATCAATACACTAGAGTTGTAAATAATTTGTGCCATTGTTCCGTGAAATACCAAATGAAACCATAAGAAAAATGGTAGGAACAAAACCCTGCCAAGAATATATAGAACAACAACTTAAATGGTTTGGTCACCTGGTCAGAATGAATCCTCACCAATCACCATCAAGGGCGTTACTCTCGAGAATGCATGGAAAAAGACCAAGAGGAAGAACCCAGAAGAAGATGGATAGATGCAGTGACAGAGACATGTAACAACAAAGGAAAATCACTAATTCAGACAGTTCGAGCAGCTCAAGAACGACAAATGATATAAACCACGACACCTTTTAGGTATCAGTGAGAAGAGAAAAAGAAGTTCCGTGAGGCTTTAGCTTATTCATAATAGGAATCATGTGAGATGAGAAATAGTTACAACATGGTGCATCAAAGGGATATCAAATAACATAGACGGAAGACAATAGGTGGTGACAAATAACATAGAAAAAGGACAATGGATGATGACAAATAACATAGAAGTAAAATAACACAATATGTGGCTAACTTTAGGGACATGAGATGGCGTGTCTGCTATGATTCTTCACTGTTATCCTTCCAGTACCATCAGGGATAAGTCTCGCCTTGCGTCACTATTCATAGCAGCCTATCAGTCTGGCTAGGAAGTTGCAGTCTCCTTTCTCTTTTATTAGTAGTGTCCGCTGTCGACCTCTTTTTCTTCCTCTTTCCTTTTGAGAACCTTCTTTGCGATTTCTTCGTTTTCTGCTTGTCATCACTCGGTGAACCCACCATCTTGTCCTGATTGTAGTGATAACTCATCTCTGTAGCGTTTACTGGTCACGTCTTGAGTCGCCAGTTTACGTCAAATCTGTGATATCTGTGCCTTTGGACCCGATGCATCCTTCTTCGGCAGGGGTAGATTTTCCTAACAATTCTTTGGGAGAGTGCAATCCGCCGACATCCAAGAGAGCTAGACAAAGAATATCACTACCTAGAGACCAGGAGAGGAAAAGCCTCAAAGAAACATTGCATTCGATTTTTGACAAATCTCACCGCCTGTGATGAAAATCTAACCATGTATCTCCTTATGGCATCTCTCTCTCTCTCTCTCTCTCTCTCTCTCTCTCTCTCTCTCTGGTCGCATGTCCTTCGCAGAAAGGTGCATTCACCACAGCCCGTCTGAGATAGTCTCTGTCTCTAGCCTTGGTCCCCTTGATGCCTTGAAACCTTCTTGGTCCGCACCTGACAAATCATTTTAGAGGAAACAGGTATACAGCATTCGCGAAAATTCCCAATATCAAGCTATTGTTATTTATTTTTTATTATTATTTTTTTTTTGGTATGTTTCTGTTGTTGATTATTAGTGTTTAGTAGTTATTCTATCTATCTATTGACCTTTCGAGCCGTAACCGGCCCATAGGGCGTAGACCAAGATACACCTTCTCCTATATGGATTTTTTTGTTCTAGCAGTTTTCTTTTAAAGATATTTTATCAAATCTCGCCATCTGTCTCTGTTCTGTGCAAGCAGTTCTATCTCATTGAGGGAGCCGACTCCTGCTGCTCTTGCCTCTCTCATCAATGTTCTTCTCAGTGTCTCCCTGGGTCTTCCTCTTTTTCTTTTACCTGTTGTTTCCCATATGAGGGCTTGCTTTGCTATTCGGTTATTATCTCTTCTCATCACATGTCCAACGTATGACCATCGTCTTTTCTTTATTACTGAAGATATTAGTGGTTTATTGGCGATTTCTCTAATTTCCTCATTTGTTTTGAATTCGTTCCATGCTATACCAAGTATTTTCCTTAGACATTTATTTTCAATGCGTTCAACTTTGTTTCTATATCTCTTGTTGTTTTCCAGCTTTCACACGCATACGTAAGGGTTGATAGTACATTTGATTTGAATAGCCTAAGTTTTGTGTTTGTGCTGATAAGTTTTGATTTCCACAACTTTTCAAGGCTTCTGAAAGACATTGCTGCTTTAGCTATTCTGATTTTAATTTCTTTGCTCGTATCCCCTTCTCGATCAATGTGACTTCCAAGATAGATAAAGTGATCGATCTCTTCTACTGGTTTGTTTTCCATGTATATTTTGTCACCTGTTGGAATTAAACTAGTCATGACTTTAGTCTTTTCATGATTGATCTCAAGCCCAATTTTGCTGGCTATTGATGATAGTTCATTTGTGTTTTCCTGCATCGTTTTTATCTGGTTGCTGATGAGAACTGTGTCATCAGCAAAGTCGAGGTCCTCCAAATGGTCTCCTTGTATCCATTCGATGCCTTTATTACCAGTGCAGCATTTCTTCATTATGAAGTCCATAACAATTCCAAATAACAAGGGCGATAAAATACATCCTTGTTTAAACCCAGTTTCTATTGGGAAACATTCGCTCAGTCCTTCCTCTGTTCGAACTGCACATGTGTAAACCATCATACATGTCTTTGATAATATTTATGATTTTTGATGGTAAACCATATTGCTTCAGAATTTACCACAAAGAATCTCTATGAATACTATCAAATGCTTTTTTGAAGTCGATGAAGTTAAGTACAAAAGGTTTTGCTTTTCAATGTGTTCCTCCAATATAAGTCGTAGAGTGAAAATGTGGTCAATACAGCTTCTCCCTTTTCTAAACCAGTAGTTATTAGTGGCTCTCTTTTCATTTTTAGTCAGTCTAAGTTGGTTGGAGAACTACTAACAAGACAAATAAGATTTTGGGGGCACGTGAAAAGACACAGCAGCCTGCTAAAAGTAATCTTGGAAGGGAAAATATAAGGTAAATGAGGCAGAGGCAGACCAAGACTAACATGGACGAGTAACATCATATGGTGGACAAGTCAGCCTTTTACAACTTGTACTATGAATGGTGCTCCGTGTTAGCCAACCTTCGATGCTGAGACCGCACTCAATGATGATGAATAATTATTTATGTGGATTGTCCCGAGTGTTGTCAACATACCGCTTCCCCTGAAATGATTCGTTGATCTGCCGTCTCGCAAAGTTTCCATTCATAATAATGTGCCAACTGGCATACATGTCTGCACAATTTT